>CM060957.1:130738797-131041297 GCA_030765055.1 Mantis religiosa | reverse complement strand
GGGAAAAATTGTGGTCTGATGTGTGTGACTTATCAGAAAACAAGATTGTAAAAGTAAGATTACTCGCAAGTGTGGAAGACGGCTTCATGGATATTTTAAAAAATATCGATGGCTGTTTCGATGTTGAAGACATTGACTATGACGGAGGAAGGCCGATTACAGAGGAAGGCCTTATTGCATCTTCAGTGTTACTGAAATTAAAAACGATGAAGAGTATTCACAGTCAGACAGGATTGATGAACCAGCTCTGCATAAGACCCACGAACATGCAGTAGTAAACATAGAGCAATTGATGTTTTATTTCGACAGTCAAGCCAATACATTCTCAAATGAACTTCTGATGTCACAGCGGATACGACATCGCGCTGCGATAAAGTTGTAAGCGATAAAGTAAACTGAGGTAGCATTAGCTCTCTGCCTTTTTTACTACTGACTAGTTTGTAAATATACTGTATATAGTGCAAATATATAAACTATTACACTACATACAATGTTCGTGTTCTTAGGTGCTTGTGTGCCGATAGTAATTTATAAACTCCATTAAACCATGTTTTTTATCGTTTCCGTCATTCTCCGGATAACTCAGATTTATGTTAACTTCGTTAACTCGTTAGTGCCATTTTCGGCCTTGTTCCCATTTGATCCAGGTAAACGAGGTCGTACTGTAACTAGTAAACAGTAATAGCCAAACTCTTAACTACAAAATAGTACTGTACATCTGTTTTAGTAACTAAATGTTCTTTAAACCAAGTTTTTGTAGTTAACGGTTTCCAATATATTCCCTGTTATTGGTCCATCATGCGTCCATCCGTAGCATTTGGCAGGCTGAGGAACAGCCCGAGGGGGGTTAAGACGAGTACCTGCTCCGGATAGAGCTTAACTACGTAGTGGCGTGATGTGAATGTTGCAGGATGTCGGGTGAAAATTAGGTAGGGGAAAGAAAGGAGGTAGCATGCTGCTCTTCAACGACTGCTGACTCAGGTGCAACCGCCCTCGTGCCCCGCTGGTGGATTAGTTAATGAACTAGGAAAAGTACAAATTTAGACATCCAGACCAAAAGTCTTGGATGATTGTAAATTTTGTTTAGGCTGGAATGAGTGCCTTATGGTCACCGGTAGTGTCCGCAAGCCATGCGGGTAGCCGGTATCGCTTTAATCGGCGTTCACGGAGTAAATAGTCCCCGAGAAATCTAACTACGGCACTCTCATGTTAGGTAATCTCTCGTAAAGTTTGGTGGCCCGGCGCCTAATTTCATTCTCCATATATGGGAGGGATGAAGCCTGATGAAATAGCCTCACGGGGAACCTTCACGTTGGAGCAGTAGCAAATTGGAGCCTGCGGATTTACCCTAGACTTCACACGTGTAAAGCATGATAGGGAGGGCTCGAGCTTGAAAGAGGCCAACTTCAGGGGGGGCGGACATCACAGACCACCACACAGGGTATAGCGGTGCCGAGGCACCGTTCGACCGATGCGATAGAATTGTTATTGGTTTCAATTTTCAAAGACCCCCCACTATTCTCAAATGGGAAGTTTTTATTGGCTTATTTTCTTTTGTTTTCTCTCCTCAACGTGCAAAGAGAACGGAATTTTAAACATCTGATAGAAACTAGCTCAACAGATTTAATTGTTTGAGTGTGTTATAGTCTCCCAGTTCCCATTGTACCTAACTAGCAATTATGTGATAAAATCATTTTAAAATGTTTTTATTAATATTGAATGTAATACAGTAAATTAAGATTTTGTAATAATATTTTGTTGAAGAATGGATAGACGTCATATATGTGACATCTATTAAAACGCTGTTGTCATTCGCTATGTCATCAGATTTCAGGTTTATAACCTTCAGTTTTTAAACACTTCACATTATAATGATTATATTATAATATATCGTTATGCATTATTAATAATAATAAAAGGAAGAAAAAGTATAAAATTACAACTGGTGAGATTTCGAAGCATTTTTACCTTCGAACCGGTGTTAAAGAGCAGTTTCTCAGATGTTGAGGTTTACAAAGTAGGCTAACATTGACCTGGTAAGGGCGATACCATTAAATTAAGCACACGCATTGTGTTGAACAAGGGTCACGTTGAGTGAGATATTTCCAGTGTTTCTCCCATTGTGGTGCGGCTAAAGTGGCGGGTACCCACCCTACACAATTACCTGTTTGTTGGCGGAGTGATGATGGTTCCCGGGTAACAATAAGTTGCGGCCGCACGATATACTGGACGACAAAACGTGGCCAAATGTTAAGAGGTCGGTAACACCAGTTATGTGCAGAAAAGTTGCACCTCATTAAAACTTATGTTAAATTAATATTAACAGCCGCCGCTGAATTTGGATTAACAATTTTGGAGGAATTTATCTTAATATATTGTAGACTTAAGGTTCATACACAATGAACTGTAGTAGGAGCACAGAAGCAAAAAAGAAGCACAGTAAAACTTCGTTAACCCGCACCTCTTTAACCCAGACCAATGTTGAAAGGAAAAGAGATACAGGTTAAGCGTAGTAATGAAGACTTGCTTTACAGACAGTAAATTGCTACTCTCAGTAGGTATATTACTCGAATTCTCTTGCCAGCGGGAGAATTCATTGCACTCGCCATACCTGCTTGGGACCAGGCTGGAAGAGAAACTGTGATACAGTCATGGAAAAAGTTGTGGCGTGATCTGTGTGTGGATCTTGCTGTAAAACAAGATTGAAGAAGAAATACTAAGTGGGAAGAAGATTTTATAGACATTTTTGAAAATATCTATGGCCGTTCCGATGTTGACGAACACACTGACAATTGGATGCAAATCGACAATGGTAGAGGTTATAAATTGATTACAGAGGAAGAAATGAAAATGAAGAATATTCGAATGTGGTTATGATGACGCAAGCAGAAGCAGCAGCGTGATGCTTTATTTCGAGAGTCTAGCCGAAGCATTGCCAAATGAATTTCTAATGTTAAAGCGGATGCGAGATGGCGCTGTTCGTAAGCAATACACCAAACTGAGACAGCAGAAGCTCACTGCGGTTTTTACTACCGATTACTTTGTAGCTACGAGGTACAGAGCCAATACATAGGCTATTACAGTATATACAGTGTACGTGTCTTTAGGTTAAAGTGTGCCGATAGGAATTCAACTCCATTAAAATATTTCGGCGATTTTGTACACGCTTTTTATCGTTTTTTTTTTTCATAATTCTGTGGATTACCCGGATTTTCGTTAACTCGGATCGGTGCTCTGCCAGTTGATCCGGCTAAACGAGGTTCTAGTGTACTAACGTCACAGACAATAAAATATAACAGGCGTATATACTGGGATATTTGTAGCCCATAAACTGCTTTTTGGTTCTAAATGCCATTGCTAAAATAGAACACTGAACTTTTCAAACTAATTTTCCACAGAAAGCTGAATTTCAAAAGAACAAAGTAAAAAGAAAATGGGAAAACAAAAGGAAGGCATAAAGTATGTGAAGCGACAAGACCTAGTCATAAAGATAGAAGAGCATTTAGGAGGCCTGGTAGGTCCCTATGAGGATAATTTATTCTTATATGAAAGAATAAATAAACCAATAAATCAACATATATTGTTCGTAAACGAGGCTGTCCATTGCCAGTTTGATATCAATGTAGTCGATGTGTCGGAATTTTATCTTATGTCTGCTATGAGATTAAATCTACGACCCTAGAATCAGTAGACTATACCACTCATTCAAAAGCTTAGACAAAAGAACAAGAAGCAAAACAGTTAAATCAAAAGTCCTGAAAGTGGCGACGAAATGCAGAGTGATGTGATGAGTGCCTTGGTGGACACCTTAGAAAGGAACACCATTGTTTGGGAGCATCATATTTATTGGCTAATATATTTTAGTGATTTTTAAAAAGAGGGGATCGTAAAAGCCAGATGTCTAGGGAGAAGCACCCCCACTGGGCACTGCAGCTGCTAATGAGCGGATCTCGACAGATGTGCCTCTCCTGAAGAGGTGAGCACCTCACTCCCGTTTCCAGGTAACAACCGTCCTAACAATTTTAAACAATAGTTATATATTGCAGTTCCCTGATGGTATGACTTCCTGAGTGATCATTTTCTTTAATTTGCATTCTATTTTTATTTCACAATCTGCCTGGAATGAACGCACTTTGCGTTTAACTTTGAAGCCGGTAAGTGAATTTTTATAAGGTGACGTGCATCAGTGTCATACAATTGATTGGAAAAAATATATTTAAATTAACATTATTACAGTTCACGTATGGAATTGGTTATCCCGATATAACCCTGACAATTGACAGCGTTGTTAAAAGAGAAACCTAATTTTTAAAATGTACGCCAGAGAAAATAATAAAGATTCACGTAATGGCAAATTAATCTATGTATTACTTCCTAAAATCAAATTACTTTTACTCTTTATGTCACATACCTAAATTAGTCAAGAAAAAGTAGGTACTCTGTTCCAACCAAAATCTCGATGTAAACATTTAACTGGAAATACATATTTTGATGCCCATGAATAGAAAAAGAGTTTAAGAGGAAGACTCCTGTGTGCGTTATCAGAATAATGCTAAAACGATGTTTTTGGTAACCAGTATACTTATTTAGGTTTAGCATTTTTCAAGATGTTACACAAGATTATCAACAGTACGTTCTATTCCAAACTTACGTGCAAAACGTTGTGGTATTCTTATTTATTTATTATAAGCAAACAGCCTCAGAAGACTTCAGTTACAACTGGTAAATCGGAAGTGATAGAATCTTTGTGCATAAACTCGAAGATGTCCTTGCATCTGAAAGAGGAACAGCAAATCTGACAAGAACAGCACATGTTGGTAGGCGTTTCTGGTACCTGTCCGAGTTTCCTTAGACAGCGGACTGAAGCTAAACCGGTGTGAAGGGATGAAACTACCACCCCATAACCACCTCGGCTTTGTTTACCGCAGCGTGAGCTGATGGAGTACAGATAAAGGAGCTAATCTGTGTCACACCTTGACCGTACACCTGGACTTCTCATTTAGGAGCAGTATTTTAAAAACTCTCTAATCCTTTTAAACAGCCTCACTTGAGGACCATTACCTGTAAATCTTCGCTTGCAAACATCCTTAGTCCTTTGTGGCTGACAATGAGTTTACTGTAGCGGCTTGTTAGAACGATCATCTTTTGTGAAGCGGGGGTCTGTTGTCTGCTCATTTCCGGGCTTTCTGTGTAACCCGCTTTCAAAACTTGGAACTTAATTCGAATCTCTTGAAAGGAAACCAAGGTTTCCCAAACTATTTGCTTCTGTACAACGTTTCTTTAATTATTTAAGTAGAGAATTGATATTGGTGCATATTACTCTGTTTATTTTATAACCCCATGACTTTTAGCTCAGGTTCGTTTAAGGATTAACACGTGATCATTAAAGTATCCAAACTGCGGAGTTTAATTATATGTATTTATTTCCCTTGCCTGTTTCTCCATCTGAGCAATACGTTTTCTGACTTTTCTGCTAATAAAACATTTTGATATAATGCATTTTGTAACAACCCTTTTATAATTTCACTGCCCAGCAAAATTACGATCTGAAAGATGTTTTTAACTACCTTTGGTGTGCCTAATTGAATTTCTCTATTACATAAGGTTTTCTCACAAATCACAAAATAATAATTTGAAAGTAGTGTTTTATGTAAAAGTCGTGTGTTACAAAATGAATAAAAAAGCAAGATTTGTGATTAGTAAATATTTAGAAATAAATACTTATATATCTGTCAAATAAGATGTGAAGTTACATTTTCCTTAGTCGGAAAGTGACTTGCTCTGATTTCCGTTCAAGTCGTGATTAAGGAACTTCCCTTTTAAAGCTCCAGCAATAGTCTGCTCACAATGTTCCTGTTATTTCCCGTCCAACTCCTTCATTTCTTAATGAAATGATTCACCTGGTACACCTGAGGGTTCCAAAACTATGAGGAAGAGTACAAGAAGTGAAGCTTTAAAACTCATATTTCGCTCTGCAGCTCATAGCTGTAGTAGTTATTTCTCATCATTTTTTCATAACGCCGATCTTTTATATTTCCCAGATACTAATTGACTGCCTCTTTGAACGTACAGCACAGTTGCGATTTTCTTCATTTGCTACCTTATTGACGGTCATATACCCTCTTTTAGCTTAAGACATTACAGAAAATTTACTGTTCAGGTATTTGAAACACGAACCATTTCTCTTCAGTGGTTTCATGAACTGTTTCATAATAAATCCAATATACGAAACTATAGAATTTCATACAAATGGTACGTGTTACGCAAAAACTGTTATCATGTTCGAAATTAGCGTGTACCCTATTTTCATCCCAACTGGAAAAGTGTCGCAGGACAATGTTTTCGGTAGAAGTTGAACTTAAAGGCACTGGCATATGTTTTTATCGTTATTCTTCTACCTGTATATGATATGGCATTATTATTTCTACCACTGAGAACAAACCGTGTAAAAGGGTCATACTGTAACTTTATTAATTCTTCTACAAACAATTTCTTGTGACTCCCTTCCTCACCAATGCTGGTGTTAGCAGTCGCTCGGGTTCCCTCACAGCGAGGGAGCCGAAGCAGTTGAGGGGTCGGTCCAACGCCTGGAATGATGAAGAGAGGAATCATGGAGCAGTTGGTGGAATGAGGGTGGAGGAAACCGGAGGACCCGGAGGAAACCCAATTTGCGGTCGCCTGGGATCGAACCCAGTCGACCTAGGGGAAAGCCAAGTGGCCTAATCACTCAGCCATGGCACGGCTACGAACTATTCTTACGAATCTTAATATTCGTCATATCTGCTTTCTCTAAATCAAAGTAAAAATTATTGTAAAAGTGGTTTGATTATATATTTTCTTCAAGGTGAAATGGCAGTACATAGGCTAAAGTGGTAGTCAAAACTTTTAAAAGCTATTTGGTATCTAGATCCTCTGATATTTCATTTTTCTTTGCATGGACAGGGCAAAAAGGGAACATAAATAAAACGGAACGTAACTTTCTATTTGTAAGAAGTAGCAGTATTTTAAAATTCAAAACTAACGAAAATATCTCGAAGTGACTACGTAAACAAAATGTTTATTTGATATAAACTCTTAGCTTTAAGGAGATTTACATTGTTGTGCAGGAGAATTCGCAGTGCAACTTACGGTTTACCAGCGATAAAAAATCGTTTAGGATAATAGGGGTTTTGGAGCCTATCAGAGAAAGCAAGATAAAGATTTTAGTTGTCTTAAGTTATTTTAATATTTGCTGTTTAAATTAATATCAGATGTTTTTTAAAGCGGACTTTTTTCAAAATGCTTTCTTTAATGTTAAGGGGCCCCCATGTATACCTGGACTTCAACTTGCTCTGCATAATAAAGAAAGTAAAAATCGATACATCTTTTAGTCAGCAAAATTAAAGTGATATAATTTTAAAAAATAATATTGGTGACACTTGTATGAAATGTAATATCACTTGTAATTGCAAGTATGCTGTGTTATTATAACATAGAGGAACAAGCTACGAATGTCATTTGCAATAGTTTGTATAGTTATGCTTTACTTTGGTTTTCAGCACGATGTTTATAACTCTAAATCTTCCTTTGTATATCAAATGGGGGCGTATTTAGCGGTAGTTCGAGGGGAGGTCATGCAAAATCAGTGAAAATTTATTGAATAGTAACGTCAGTTAGATATTCTTCAAAAGGAGTATTTTCAGTTTTAAGAATAATTTGTTTACACAGTCTGTAACTTGGGAAGCCTCAAATATATGACTTCTTAGGTTTTAGAACTTCTTATCAAAATATTAGTCCTTTGTCCTGCAGAAATAGCTATTTGCACACCAAGAATAAAATAAGTTTAGTATGAGTTCGCTGTTTGAGGATAAAATAGCTAATATTTTGTTCTGCTGTTCTAAGATAAATTGTTATTAATGAACATCTTTCCACTTTCAAATATTCTGAACGTTAAGCAAAATCCATTTTGTAGAAACCAGTACTTTTATTTACAGTTTTAACACAGAAACTGGAAATTTAGACCTCAAAATTCATAGGGAGAACGTATTAGAAACAGAGACTATTTAAGAAATGTATTTAATTGTACAAATATATAAGAAATAAATACAATAAATAAACAAGAAATAATAACAATGATGATGAGGATGATAAAGGGTTGTACAGATAAATGACAATAGAGTGAAGTTGTTGAATGAAACGATATTAAAAGGAAATGCTTTACCTTCATCGGTTTAGACGCTTTCATATTCCACCAGCAGATAAAACTTCTGTTTTATCTCCCAACGCCAAGGACTCATTTAACCATGTTACTACATTGCATTTTAGAAATTACACCCAAAAGTTTGAAATTTAACATCTTTTCAACTTAGATTTTCTGAATATCTTAATCTCACTCAAATATTTTCTCTAGAACGACTTGAAGCCCGAAAAGCTGAACGAACAACCTCTTCATCTGCAACAGTACATTAAATCTGGAAAGGGTCTTCGAAGGTTTATTCCTAATGTCATCTGACGTGTTTTCTTCCTCTGTCCTTATAAGACGTGAAGAGTGTCTGGCACCCTCCCGCCCACGTGGGTCACTTTTTAATTGGGGTTTCTTTGTGCGCAGTTGTAAGGGTAGAAGAAAGCAGTGTACCGTTACCAATGCGGACTGGCAGGTGATGCATGTCATATTTGTGGCAAACTTCACCATTCAGGTGCACACAAAGTAGACCATTTTATCTCTTGTATATACTTCCTGTAAAGCAAAGAAGCACTGCCTCCCTCATCCAGTGTGACAGGTGTAAACGGGTTGGAATCTCCTGCAAATATCCTCCAGTAGTGTATGTTATACTTGGTATCTTTACATAGGGGTATAAGGCTCTTTCCAAACCAATCATTAAGGAAAAGCAACTGCTTTTGATTTCTAAAAGTTTGATTTAAGAAAGTAAGGTTTGTCTGTTTCTTGCTGTTTATCAGAAATTTGAAAGCTATCCCTAAAATTTGATTAACATTTTCGGTTGTCATAAAAAAATCTTAAATATATGGAATTTAAATCAAAGCCTTCGGGACTATTTTTGGGAAATTCAAATTATTATACTTTGTATAGTTAGGGGTGGAAACAATGTACTTGGAAATTTTCTTGTCTCATCCTTAAAATATGCTGAACTTAAATACCAAGTAAGATGCTGCACCCACTATTTGTTTCTGACTTATGCTGTCCAGGGAGAGAGAGAGAGAGAGAGAGAGAGAGAGAGAGAGAGAGAGAGAGAGAGAGAGAGAGAGAGAGAGAGAGAGAGAGAGAGAGAGAGAGACAAACAGAGACAGACAGAGACAGAGACAGAGAGGACGACAAACGCTTTTCTACAAATGCCTTCTTTGGATTCAAGGAATCTTTTAAAGTATCATTTCCAATATAATCTAACTATCGATTTTTTTGGGTACAATGCAGCACTTCCTCTATCTTCAATATACGACGGACAGAAAACATTCCTCAATATTTACAAAGGTTTAACAGTTGTTCAAACATTTAACGATCTGAGATTACATCAGTTGGCCTTAATGCTGCAATCTCCAGCAATTCTACATGAAAAAGGCCTATGGTTTACATTTAATCTTAGCTTCCACAGAAAAGCAAAACATTATGCACGAAATATACTTATCATTTTGGATCTGGAACCGTTCATTTACACATGAATCACGGCTAATGTATGAGAGAGAAGTTAATGGAAGCTAGCTTAAATGACAGGTTCCTGGAATTAACTACTTCGTGAAGTTCAACGTTCCAACTGAAGCTCGCTGCTTGACTGCTGAGGAACATCTCCAATTGTTCGAGATCTTCCTGTACAGTATAAAGTGTTTTTCGATTGTTATCGCAGATGACAGAACTGCTTTATGTGCTCTCCTCATTGTTGAGTGGACTAGCTCCTTTGGCACGCTGTTTGGGTTCGTAAACTGAAAAGCGGTTTCATTTTGTAGCTTTCAGGCAAGAAAATATGCAAGAATGCCCTAAGCACAAAGGCAAAGGTGGACTAAAGCCGGAAGTTGCCGTCAGTATCCAAATGTAAAGCTGTTTATTTTAGGTAGAACCTTTATAAAACTAAAATATGACTCGCAAAAATGTGTCTACTCTGGTACAAACTATTCTTACAGTTGCTTATTCCTATATCTACTATTCCTTAATAAAATATTAGGAAATAATGTAAATAAAATATTTATTAAAGCAATTTATATTATTAATCTAAAAAAACTGATATAAAAGTATTTTTAGAAATTATCATACTGCTGCTTTTCTTTTGCGTAGAAGGAGAATTTCGGAATGCAGTAAGCATTAAGCTATAGTTAAATATTTTAAATCTGTACGTGCTATGACACCGTTAAAATTCTTATATGTACCAAAACACCAAAAAGCGAATGACCACTTCCTATTTGAGCAAAGTCTTGGCCTTACTTCACTCCACAAAATAACATGCTTGACAGAAGCTGTCTGCTTTAGCGTGCTCTCATTTATTGTGTGGTCAGATTTTCTCCATTTCTTATACAGTTAGTCAGTTATGCAGAATTCATCTAGAATGAAGAGAATTTCTAAAGAAATTTCCAGAATAACGGTACATTTAATCTGGTTTAAAAATACCTAAGTGTGGAATTATTTCATCAAAAGTATTAAAACCATTTTTGGGAAAATAGAATGTTAAAAAAGAAAGTTCATTAAAGCGTAGTATAGCTGCATATGTATCTTCGTAAGTTACTGACCCCAAGTGCCCAGTTTGGCATTATTACAAAGTTCTTTTTAACTGCGGAGCGTAGTTGAGAGGATGGGAGAGCATGATGGGATAGAGAGAACTCCTAGTTTCATTTAGAGACAATTTACTAAGTTCTAACTATAATGGAATACAAGAAACCTCAACGCCTTGAAGAGACTTTGGGTAAAGTTCAACAACAATTATTATAAAAGATTATATTGTAAGGATCTCCATGCCTTTGAAGTTGTGTGTCGTTCTGGCTGATATGCGTCTACAGAGCCTTCCCCTGGCGGTGGACATGACGACCTTATTTCAAGATCAAGAGTGCCCCAAAAATTGACCAGAAGAAGACACCTGGCTGCAGATATCTACAGCGAACCAACGTCAAAGTCTTCGTAAGCATTAACCAAAAAAACTTAAGCATTTCCATTGTTCTTAGAACATTCTGATAGAGTCAAGAGAAACAGAATGCAGCTCAGCATCATGCACACATGCACATGAACAACATCTACAACTCTTTTATTTTTTGAAGTGAAAACTTCTTTAGGCGCGTGTAGCACTATTTGTGGGTAGTGAATTAAACAGAGCCGTCACGCTGGAATATGTGGCACTCATTCGGGTGAAGTCAGCTCCAATCGGCTCAATCCGAACTATCCCCCCCACTCATTCGTTATGTCCATACCGCTATACTCACCAAGGCGGCCCGGGTTCGATCCCAGGCGACCGCAAAGTGAGATTTGTGGTGGACAAGACGGTGCTGGAGCGGGTTTTCTCCAGGATCTCTGGTTTCCCCCGCCATCTCATTCCACCGGTTCTCCATGTTCATCTCATGTATCATCAGTGTCATCGCCTGCGGTGCCTTATGTAGTAAAAGCGGGCCTAAACTAAACACACCGCTATACACCGCAGATTTTTTGTTGCACTCAACAGCGTATCAACAACACGCATACAGGTTTGCCTTCTTCTTCTTTACTCCAAGGGCTAGACAATGCTGCCTGTTCCGGCTTAAAACATGTCTGACCATCGTTTTCGTGATCTTCCCGGATGTCTCTTTCCTCTAGGTTTATAGTTTATAACTGTTCTTGGGATCCTATCTCTCAGCATTCTCTCAATATGCTTTCTCCATTCATTTCTGTAATATATTATTTTTTCTTCTAAAGAATTATTTACAAATCTTCTCTTATTTTTTCATTTGGGATTTTATCTAAAAGAGTACATCCCTTTACTGTTCTTAAAATTCTCATTGCGGCAGCCTGTATCTTGTTTTTGTCTGCATTTGTTAATGTCCATGTTTCAGAACCAAATAGAAAAGCTGTCACAGCCATTACTTTATAAAATTTCATCCGTGTTTCTCTTCTGGTTTTAGTTTTTAGGCTTCTACTTATTATGCCGCATATTTGTTGAAACATTGGTAATTTATTTGGTAATTTATTTGGTAAATTATTTATGAGCCGGATAGACAACAATCCAGGTTTGTTTTAACATATTTCAAATGCTATGAAAATTCAGAAACCCCACGGGAGTTTCATTAAAAAAATAATTGTCTTAGGGTCTTTCTTACAAACGTCTGTCAAGTGCCAGTAACCGATCCCGTAAGATAACCTTTTGCCATTTAACAAGTCCACAACATGTCAAATTCTAATTTAAACAATAATAATAGTCAAAAGGAACAGATAATATCACCGAGGTTCGGTATTTGAATAATTAGAGCCATAATAACGAAAAATGAAACAAATGTGCTAATTGGAATTGCTGAAAGAGATGTTTCGTTTAGGAACTGGTTATTTTTATTGACAATTTATCTTTCTTGTGAGTAGTAAAACGTAAACAGCAATAAATTAAATGCAATAACACGTAAATAATAAAATTGCGTTTATTTCCATTTACAGCTTACACGTTATGTTTTTCCACAAACTGAAACATTGACCGAGGGTCAGAAGGTTTGATATATAAATTTGATTTTTTAGAGAAAATTATTTAAATATATTATTTAGTACTGTACTTCTTCTAGTTAGTATAGGTAACCTTGGGAATGGTCCGACGGTAACGTGTGAGGCTCGTAATTAATGTACGGGTTCGATTCCCATGATTGCCCACTCTAACCTTATAATTTTAGTGATATTCCTTGTTCGATAATCGAATTCTGGGTTGTTTTTCTTCCACCACTATTTTTCGTTCACTTCCCTTTCATTTGTTTTATTTTCAACATTCGCGTGGTTTTAGATTTGGTGGCTATGGCAGCGTATTTGACTAGCATGCATCCCTTGCCTGTCAGGGTTCGTAGCCACAAGAAATCCATCTAGGTCGCAGTGCTCACTTTAACCCATGTAATTTATACTACGGCTAAATAATAGACAAATGAAAAATACATATGCGAAATACAAGAAGCTCATATGGGATTTTTGGGGTTGTATGGTAAGGAAATACGGAACTGCAAGAATGAATGTATGCATTCGCGAAGCGTTAAAGCTGGAAGAATTAAACAGCATAATAAAAACGTGAAGAAATATTGAAAACAGGATAAATTACAAAAGGTCCCTGGAAGTAGTACTTATTTCTGCGGGAACAAGAACTACAGGAAGACAAAAGGGATCAGCGAACAGCAGTCCTGAAGGATTAAAGTTCAAAATGTAAAGCCTTCCTTTGTAATGATGTCCCTTAATGTCCACCCACAAATGTAGTCTGGTCACCCAGTGGCTTTTAAGTTTTGGGTTTACGGTTTTTATCAACGCTGGACGAGTAGAGCTGCTGAGAATATGTCACACTTATTGCATAGCCTGCTAGGGGAACGGACACCAGCACCAACCGGAAACGGCAGCTTCTGAATACGATATTGCCCATTTGTTAGCTTTGTCATTTGCATACAACGAACCCTTAATCTTGGTTGTAAATATCATCATCTCTAGGATCTGGCTTTGTTTTACATCCATCGAAACTCCTCTAACATTAAATGCTATGCTTTCCGCATCAGCTGTATAGGAAGGCTGGTTTGAAGTTCATTATATGTATTGTCATGAGATTTTGAGATAGTAAAATATCATTATACGTTACATTAGACTTGTTCGAAGATATATTAATTTTAATAAAATAATTATAACAGAAAGACTTAACTTTTTGTGACTAGGTTAAAAGTAGTTGAGCTACCTGAGCAAGTATGAGAATGCTTTACTCTTTTCCTTTCAGACAACATGTTGAACATCTTAGTTTTTAGTTTATAGAATACTATATTTAATACGAATATTTAAATTTTAAAATTAATTGATTATATATTGTTGAAGAAAACTAATATATTGCAACGCCTACTTCATCTCCAGTAGCAGATTTATCACGAACTGAAACTTGTGGAACCCTTTTTTTTTTTTTTTTTTGAAATGGTAAATCGATAAGTAGAATGTCTGCAATGAAAATGGTATGACTGACAATATTATTGGGTAGCGTATAAAGTTTGGTTTATGCGTACATTCCTGGAAATGTTGAGATATGTCTTCTAATAATACAAAAACATAGTTTCTTAATATCCCTAAAATGAGGGGGAAACGCTTTTAAAATATTATAGAGTCGTTTGGGATTAGATCCTACAAGAAGCACTTTTTTATGTAATTTAGACAGCAACCAGATCTCATTATACGCTTGAAAATAGCAAGGGATACTTTCGTGATTAAGAACTGACAACCAAATTGGAAAGTTTTGATGTTAGAGAGCAGATTTATTTTGTTTCCAGACAGAGAAACAGAGTGCGGGAGATTGAAAGAGAGAGTGAGAGAGTGGCTTTCATTTCCCTTTACTTTACAACTCCTATAAAATGATACTCAGCTATCGCTCCCTCGCTGTAATATGACACGGTACGTTCATTCAGTTGCCTGATTCCTATTTAAAACGATCCTATTGCAACAGCAATGAAATGTATATTCTCCCAAAGCATTCTCTGAAGGTTAAAAGCACTTTACTACTGTTTTCATTTTTTAACTGAAGTATTGAGGACAGTTTCAACTTGTTAAGAAGTTCCTCTTTGAGTGCATATATTTTAATGAATACCTAATACCTTGCACTTTTGGTCTGCTTTGTAACAGTATACCGCCGCCGTCCTTAGTTTATGCAGCGATGCAAACAAAGTGCGAAAATGTATTACTTCGCCGGCGACTGTGATTGGAGGGAATAGCCGCACTATTTTATTCCCACGTGGCAAACATGTGCGCTGTCAGAGATCTTCTATACAAAGAGTTGCTTTGCCATTTTTCGATGTTTCAGTGGCCTATGCCGTAGCACTTTTGGGACATTAAATGCAGAAGTGTGTGCACTGGTAATACATTGTTCTTTTTGTACCTTAAAAGTGACTGAATGCTTAAAAGTGTAATTTCTTTACACAACCCTCATTTATGAATGAAAAGTTAAGACATGGATCTCTATGGGGAGTAACAGTGCTATATAGCCACCTTGGTAGTGACTTGAAAGTTCTACTGACATATATATATATATATATATATATATATATATATATAATATACCTAATTGGAATCTGATAACGTACGGATTCCTTATGCAACTTACACTTCCCAGTTTTCCTTTGATTTTTTTTTAATATACGTCCTCCAATGGTAAGTCATATCGAACGATGAATGGAAGGGTGAAATGATTCTCAAATGAACGCAGGGTCCATGGAGCTAAGAGATACCTGACATTTGTCTTTTTGGATAAGGGAAACTCCCGGAAAAAACTTATCTAGGTAATTCGCCCTGACCGAGATTCGAACTCGGGACCTCTTGAACGCGAGGCAGACTTGATGCTACCATCCACACTACCGGGGTGGACAATTATAATTCCTGAGCCACAACAATAGATCTTCACTTTTAACAATTATATTTTTTTCTGTTTCTGTTCCCAATTTCAAAACTTACGTCGAGAAGAATGGTGTGGGAACTTATATTTCTAAAGTTCAGCAAATTGGAGTCATTGTTTACTGCTTGAAGCACTTTTGTAACTGTTGGTGACTCGTTTATTTCAAAGAAGCTATGCATATTTTGACTATCCGCACTTTTAACACATTCATCACATTCACTTTTCACAACTTGCTTCTTTTTCGATGTTTTTCTTTCAAAACTTTAATAACTTTGAACAGGTAGGCGATTTTTTTTCTGCTGGCAAGTTGCTAACTTCGGACATTTTTTACACAATTTGTAAAACACGTACAATATAATTTATCTTCCATCACTTTCTAACAGTTTCCCTTTGTGATGTTACATATTGCACGGAAGCAGCCATATTGTACAACTGATTTGCTACTCCGTTCTACTTTTAAACTGCGGAAGCGCAGCATACACTCTGATTAATACATACAAATTACGCTCATATTTACAAAATAAAATACTAATTAATTACTGTTTGCTGCATTTGTGATAATATGAAGTTGTTTATACATTTTGCACTAAGTTTAAAATCTTTAAAAATGGTATGTGAATTATATTTTGCATCCGCAGAGAGTTATAGGTCTAAACAGCCAATAAAGTCGCACAAGTGCACGTGCTTTTGTTTACATCGCCGTATAAACTAAGGGCGGCGCTGGTATAACAGAGAACTTTCCGGTTTAAAATCTGAAATTATTATGCATAGCTAATTTAATAAGACATCTCGTTTTAATAAAATATTACCTATGTAAAAGGAAACTCAAGTGGATCTACTTTAGTACATTCATCTGCCTTATATCATGCTTTATAATGCCTTACTCGTGAATATGCATCAAGCCTCAGCTTGAAACTAATATCAGATAACAAGGACATTGTCTTGTACTTTCTGATGACAACCATTTTTAAATCATTCTGCATTAGTATGTAGTTCTATTTGTTGCGTTTCGTTCAGCACGTGTATATTTATGCAAAAGGCGTGTAAGCATAACCTTACATATTCAGGAACATGGTTACTTCTATGTAAATCAAAGTGCTAGCAGCGAAATATACGACCAAGTATTTTCATGGCCTCCTTAAAACTCTTTCAAACCTTACAGCTGTTAACAGAATTGAGTTCTACGTTTGACCATTTGTCATAATGTTTCCTCAGGTATGGGACAAAAGAAGGTTGGCCAGACTGAGTCGAGAGGAAATGTCCCGCCATTCTGTCTGCTCTGAGATATGAATGATAAATAAAAGCTGCTATAATTGGGATCAGTGCCAAAAAGGCGAGGGTCTCACAATGGCATTGATTATTATACTGCCGTACTGTTTCGATTCAGAGAAAACAACAAGGGTTTCGAGTGCTGTCACATAAATAAAATGCGTGTGGACGAAAGGCAATGGGAACGAAACAAAAGTGAATAGAATCGAATGGGTGTGACCTGCGTTTGGGAATAAAAAGATCATAACACAAGCTCTGCCTACTTTTCTTTCGAGAATGTCAAAAGTTGTAACCAGACAGAATATATGAGTTTAGTATTTCGTTGCATTGCTTCTAAATAAATCACTGGTAGTGTTTATATTGACAACGTCTTCAGTATCTGCCGCAGGGCGCTGCAGTAGCGAACTATACGATATTTATCACTGGGTATGCGTAAGAATAGATAGTACCAGTTAAATTGGTTGCCACACTTAATGAAGGCTTATAAATGAAAACATTGAAGCAGTTTACCTATTGTTTGATGTACGTGAGAGCAGGATATTATGGAATACCATTTAGATTTCTAAAAATAACTTAACTGGTCTTTAAATCAAAATCACCAAGTCATCATGACTATATACTATAGCTCATTGTGTTGAACTGTCACTTGCAAAATAACGGCTATTCATATTGTTGATATAAAAACAATGTATTAAAATGTTATAAATGGAAGCCAATATGAAATAGTCGGGTATTATGGAATAGGTAGTTTAAAACATTGAAAATTTAATTTGAATTCATTGAATATGAAAATGATTGGTTTAAATAGACAAAATATATGTAAATGAATGTTTATAGCCCTAGACTATAGATCAAGTACAGAATAACAGAAGAAATATATTTTGTTTGCATTTTAATGAGATTAGTTTTTATTTAAATATACTTCGAATTTAAATTAGGCTATATCTTTTATATAACTTATGATAATAATTGTTTAACCACTAATATTATGTTCAAAACTCATCTTTAGCTTTATTTATATTCAGTACGGTTACTCGGTACCTTTATAACATTATACTTTTACGGCGGGTATTAAGAAATACATCGTATTCCATAATACCCAACACACCATCTTGGGCAGTGAAACCTTAAAGTACCAGTTAATAGACGACCACAGCATGTAACAAACTACAATTCTTTTAACTGTTTCCTTACGCTTAACATCAATGTTAAAGTCACATGCGTATTTATGGGTTAAAATGCTTGACAATTTGCCTGCAGAAACATTTGAAAATCAAATAACACAGTTTATTCTCACTGCCGTGCACCATAGGAGTCCTTTTTGACTTTCATTTTGAGAACTGACTTATGTACGTATTTGCTGATAGCTTCATCATTTCTGAATCTATTGAGTTGTAACTATCCGAATCTTGAACTAAGAGATTTGGGCCCAAGGGAACTCTAATTGCTTAAGCTACTCTGACTTATAACTAGTTATTTCTGCTCAATACTTAATTAACCTGGCTGACGACTTCTTATTCCCGAAAAAGAAATTGAAACTCGTGCATCTTACAGTGTGGGATTAGTTTTAGCATACGTGGAAATTGGTTGTTGTAATTATGAAGTTATTAATGATAACATGCAATACGATAACTGCAGTATCAACTTTCACATACACCTTCTCTAAATATGTTCCAAACAACACATTTTTATCTGCTTTTCTCTTCATCTAGGTTAGCATATTGCCTAGAATCGTTTTCTGATCTACTAAAGGTGCTATATTACAAAGAACTTGTGCACCTAATGCTTTTCCTACTTTCACCACTCGCGGCTGACGAGAGATTTACAAATAGCTGTTTAGCTTTTAATGCCAGTTTATTTTATGTTATTTTATAACAGCAGAAATTTATTTAACAAGAATAACATTATTTGTGTGTCCTTAAACGACAAAATATTATTTTGCAAACAATGACCAACAGCTAGCAAGCGCAGGAAGACAATGGCGCAACTAACGTCACTGAATTATACAAGTAAAAGCATTTCTTGTAGGATTCCTTCAAGATAATTAAATACTGGAATCGAAGCTAAAGATTGGAAGTAGTTTTGTGCAGGTATTAGGTGCTTTTTAAAAACCAGAAACGTATAGTCCAAAATTCGATAATCTTTGTAAAGAGAAGTTTATAAATGTGCAGAGAGATAGTCCTGTTTTGAATTATCTATTCATAAATGAAACAGAAGAGCATTTTATATTTAAAGATTGCTGCCCTGTGATTTAAAGGGTTAAATTAATTAAAATCCATTTTTGCGAAAAGCTCTAAAATTAATGTTTTCAATACTCGCCCAGGAGTGGCCGTTTAGGCTTTTACTTGTGTTTTAGTGATAAACGCTCAGAAAAAACATAGCTTTCTGCCAGTTTACAGAATATGCAGACAGAGCAAGAGAGAGGGGCGCGAGGGCAGTGCAGGCGAAGAGAATTGAAGGGTAGCAAGGAGAATGGAAAGGAAGAAAAGAAGAAATAGGTTAAGGCACAAAGAAAGAGGAAAAGAAAGAGGGAGAAAATGAGAGAGAAGGCAGAGGGGAATGTAGGGAGAATGATAGAGTAGAATATCTGTATATAACCAATATTTGTATTACAGCTTAGGATTCTAATTGTCCAAAATTAAAGGTTACTTATTCAAGTGAAGGTATGACAAATGCACGTTTCTCTAAACTCCCTTTGGATAATTGCATATTAACATCTTTATAGCGGTTGAAATAAAAGTTCCCCTTAGCCGGATTTTCCCGTCATGTAGCACAATTTAAATGAAACGGTTCAAATTGCAAGTATCAAATGTAATTTACCTATGAATGAACATGCGAAAATAGAACAAACTTGAGTTACTTATGTAACGACAGTATATTCTTAAAATGTGGGAAGTGAAGGTCATGGTTAAGCGTAATTTAAGTACTACACAGATATCTTTACAATGCTTGCTCTCTGAACACCTACTCCATGTCCTTCATAAGTAAACGATGAAATCAGGTACCGACGTGGCAAGGTCTTTTTCAAGGTGTACACCAAGCGGACTTTGACAGTTGTCACTGACATAGATGACTGCGGTCATTTAAGTAGTGCAAAATAACATACTAGTTGAAAAGATTTTCTTAACAAGAAATCTGATTAGTGAATCTAGGGTATCTTTTCATACTGAATTCAGATATGTAGTCAGAATTTTTCCATAAGGCAGTTTTTTTTTCTTTGACCTGTTATAGAAAATTTTACCTCATATGTTGCGATTTTATCCAAGCTGTCTATAAGGAAATGATATGTAATATTATGCTGAAGAACCTAAAAGAAGGCTGTCCAGGTTAATTCATGTTTGGAGCAGTGAAATATTTCCTTCCTTTCTTTTCGGAAGCGTATTGTGTATGTAGTGTTTTAGTGCTTTATTTTTTCATCATTCCAAGAAAGTGTATAAATCATGTAGAGAGTTTCTGCTATATTTGTGGTGAGCTGACCTTCAAGTCTCAGAGGCGAAATTTGACCCCAATTGTAAAGAAGCGTAATCAACTTTACTTTGGCTGTCAGGTTGGTATTTTGATATAAGCTGGGCACCTATGCTATGTTTCATGTGTTAGATTACTGACAGGGTGGAAAAATGGTGAAGTCCCAATGCTGGAACGGTTACCATGGATTTATCTTTGTTAACAGAAACCTCTCAGATAGCGCACTAATTATTCTTGTAAGAGTGAGAGGGGTACTGACGCGCCTCCCGTTCGTGTGCTAAGCACCAATGAACGCATCACTTCAACCAATGGAATTCGCAGGAATCACAAATGACAGATATATGCTCACTCCACGTGCGTCATCTGAGAGGTATATATTACCAAAGATAAATCCATGGTAACCGTTCCAGCAGCAATTGCAATTCCTAAGATTTGGAGGGAACCGAAGGATCATTTAAGTGATTGTTACTTCTGTTTGACAAATATAAAAGGAATCACATCTAAATCAAAACACACAGTTAAGTATCCGAATTTGCAATCTGCAATGAGACCTGTCTTACACAATGAACAAGTATATTGTGACTTTTGGTGTCGTAAAATTAGAAGTCCACTTTGCATAAATTCCAAATGTTCTTTATTTCCGTAGAAACACACTTTAGTCAACCCTTACAGTAGCAGAATTACGTAACATACACAAATGCAACCTTCAAGGTCGTTGACCACAAACAAAAGAGTTCACTTTGAAAACCAGCTCTACGCACACGCAGTTCCGATTACGACTCACTCCAAACAACTAACCCCGGCTCCCTCTTTGTACGTCAAATGTACCAGATGGAACTAGAACCTTCCATTTATCTATCCTTATCTATTTCGGCAAGCTTTTTATCTCTGCACTGCACCTTCCAGTTAGAGTATGTTTAGTTAACTCATGTGCACGTTGACCGCTTCCTTTGACGGACCCTTATAATCAGTTTACAACACAGACCCTCCTTCTCCCAGACCTTTGTGCGAGGTTGCCACGTTTCTCGATACGTCATGGGGGTGTCGTACGAATTGTGTTATGCCATTTACTGCGAAACTTCCTTAGTTTTGACAAATATATATCGCCAAGCTACAATTCTACTGGATTCCATAATAACTCTTATCTTATTCAAAGTGCGGTATTTGAAACCCAGCTCCTTTAGGAGACCGAGCAAAGTGCAGTGCCCATAAGGAAAATTACACTTTTGCATAGAATCTAAAAATTTCTCAAAGAATTAAATCGCATGTGAAATTATCTACTTTAGAGAAACGTTTCCTTTTGTTTTCACACTTGATCGGCGTCTTTCGTATTCTTTTTTTTCCCTTACATCCTCCAATATTTATTCATATCGGACGATGAATGAAATGGGTGAAATGATGCTCAATGTGTCCGGGGTCCATAGAGCTTAGACTTACCCAACATTCGTCTCCTTGGTATTCCTTTCGTCATAATATTTCTTATTGTATTTCCGTGAAGACCCAGAATTTATCATCAGGTTCATTGCACGACCCCTTACCAAGATTATTTGTCAGCACATATTTATATGTGTTCAAAACAAGCGCTTGAATTTACTTAGAAAGAGTTCCCGATATAACTTTGTTTTAAGGCTTTTTCAGTAATATAACTCGGCCCAGTTATTCACACTATTGTCATCACTTTGATTATTTTCACTTGACTAAAAGTAATCTACTACTTCATTTGCTTTTACCACTGCATTTCCCTCCTACGGTCTCCACATCGTGACACACAACGAATTTCTGCATGTAATGAAACAGATCAAATGGAAGTTGGAACTCTGGCAACTCAGACTCCACGTGGACTAGACATACGACTGTCACTTCGAGAAAATCAGGGTTGCTATTGGTCCTCAACAACAGTGTTCCATTTCTGAAGTGTGGAGATAGATTTATGACGGTCATTAGTGGGTGGGAGCGTAGTTTACTTTGAGGGGCCAACTGCACTCGCGTTCACTAGACAGACTTTACCTATCTTTATTCGTTTGGGCAAGCTTTTTATCTCCGCGCTACATCATCTGTCCTTTTGTGCGAGCTAGCCGCAACAATGCTGGCAACAATTTGCAGATAGACCTTAGATGATAACTCTGATTCTGACCTAACTGAAACTGCTTCAGATGAAAATAAAAATGACCCTGTATGTGAAGCGAATACCTATTCATCAGAACCATATTTTCCCAATCAGAAAGACCTGAATGACTCGATTCGGGATTTAAATCTGTCTGACCAGCAAGCTGAAGGTTTAACTTCCGACTCAAAGGGTGGAATCTATTTCAAAAAGAAGTAAGAACATGTAGTTATCGTCAAAGCTATGGATGAACACTAATGGATTCTTGTACCCGAATCGAAATTCCCCAAAGTCAGTGATGCTAAACATAAAGAAGGAATTTTTATAGGACTACTAAACCGGTCATCAATGGGTGATGAGCATTTCGGGGGACTGTTAAATTCACTAGAGAAAGTAGCCTGACAGTCCTTCAAAAGTTTGTTTCAATTTTCTTGGAAACCATAAAGCATAAAACTATGGTGATATAGTGACTGCTCTTCTGCATTCTTATAAAACTATGGGATGCAATGTCTTTAAAAGTTTACTTCTTGGACTCTCACTTAAACCTCTTCCCCGAAAATCTTGGAGCCGTCAGCGATGAGCACGGTGGGTTTTTTCATCAGCAAATTTCTACTATGGAAAAGAGGTACCAAGGCAAGTGGAGTTCCAATATGCTGGCTGATCACTGTTGGACCAAGAAGAGAGACCTTCCAGATGAAAAATATGTCCGAAAATCACTATCCACCACTTTCTTGGTAAGTCAGAATGAGAAGTTGTAATTTTGAGTTAGATAGCTGGTCACGAATTTTTTAGAACATTATACAAATTCAAATAAATATCACGCAAAACTCTTGACCGATGGGGAAAAAATAAAATTATATTTGAATTCAGCACGAAAAATACTTCTATAAAGTGTTATTTTGATTCTTTTGAACGAAAAAAGTTCATTTTTGTCTACTAGTGCAATTAATTGCAAATATTTAAGCATGCTTCGTTTGCTTATAGAACTTATAAATGTGCAACTCTCAGATCCAACTAGTGCCCTAAAATTATTGAAAACATTTAGATATAATCTCACGTGTGTGTTATGTCCATAAGATTCCCGATTGTCTGTACTAAGTTATAAAATAAAATAAATGATACGTGGCAAATCGAGAAAGCGTACCGGTAAAAGTTCCAAGCTCAGAGATGTTTACGTGAGGTTATCACACATACGCGGTGAGTTCAATTTATGTACATTCTCTTCAGACACAATCACAGCAACGTGGCTTACATAGGCAAGCCAGTACAGTTTGATTTTTAAAAGAAGATACGTAACGGTCATCTGTTTCTCCACGTGAGGTTCCGCAATGTTGCCCTACAGCAGACAGGAAGTAGTGTAGATATCTCCTTTTATTATCCTCTCAACACTTGAAACATAAACAAGGGTTCGAGCTATCAGAGTATGTGATTAACCAGTGTAGCCAACTGGCAACCTTTATTTACGTTTCCATAGCAACGACCTTCCCCTCTTACCCTTCGCGTGCCTTTCTTGATGACCTTCACGTATCTTCTTTTAAAAATCAGACTTTAATCATACAATATCATACAATAACGTGATTGTATATTGTGATTTCTCAGTATATACTTATGATGAACTGTCTGGTATTGCACGTATAGAACTTTAATCCTCCATGTACATTGAATCAAAGACTGATTAGTTCTATTACCACATAATAATTACAGAAATTTTTTAATACGAAAAGCTTTCCTTAGCAAACTTTTATCAAATTTAGTTGAAGAGAAAAATACTTACGATAAGATCCACTTAAATTTAATAATTATTTCAAAACACTTAGATCCATTTCTTGAATATTGTTCAAAGCATTCACCATAAAGTGAATAACATTTAATATATCCGTAAATCACATGTATAGTGACGTTATTTTCCGCTTATAATAAATTGTTAGTGCTACTGAAAATATTTAAAAACCAGCACTTCAGAGCAATAAATGTTTAAAATTTTTTGGGATAGTTGGTTACCCTTGAATCAGTTTCACGGTCACGCCTCCCTAGGGGAAACGCCTAGTGATACAACTTGTCATATTCTTCCATTTGCTCCGAGACAATAAATCACTTTCCAGATTTTCATGGGATGTAATAAATTATGCCTTTGTCATTGGCTGGGTCTCTCGCAAGCGTTATAATAACGGAGTAACGGTCTCATTTTCATCATTCAGAAGTTGGCACGGTGGCGTGCCGAGCAGGGATTGGTCGCTCGAGTTGTCGTCGGCCCTCCCAGCGCCTCCCACGGCAAGTTGTCAAACTAACCTAATTAACATCCATCACCGGTATTAGCATACGTCTCCACGTGAGATGGTTGTAATCAGGCTTTGTTGTTGTTGCTCCACAGTGTTCCCCCATTGTCAACCTGGAGCCACCAACACTTGGGGGGCAAGCACTGCCTAATCATTTCGTTCGGCTTCTGCACCCAGCGGCGAATAAAACAGTTGAATAACTTTCGCACAACATGCATGTGGTATTGAAGAATACCAGGTGATATTCATTTGGGTATGGAACAGTTACTTATGAATACCACTGGAAATTAGTTAACTTTTAAGAAATTGTAACGTGTTCATGCACATAGCTTTAATACACTCTGGGACAAACTATTCTTACAGATATTCTTTTGTCTACTTAATGTTAATGGAGAAAAAATATTACCAGAACTGTCATGAATATTTTCTTGTAGGTACAAGTTGAATAACGAAATAAAGTATGCTTAAGCGATAGTTAATTCTTCTAAGAACGTTGGCCTTGAAATTTTGAAATTCCATTCCCTGTATATAGTCTTCTTCTTCAAACATTAAACCTACAAAGCCTTCTTGAATGTTCCAAATGTGTATTTCTTTGGCATATCCATCGTTTCTTGGACCTTCCGATGTTTCGTTTTCCTTTAGGTCTGCAATTTAACATTTTCTTCGGCTATCGTTCCTCATTCATTCTACTGATGTGTTCTAGCCACTTTTATCTGTTATGAACTATCTCTTCCTTTATGTTAAAGATCTGTAATTGATTACTTACATTATTATTCTTTATTCTGTCTCTTCTACTGACTCCTAAAAGTGATATTAGAAATCTCACTTCTGCCAGCTATAATCTACTTTTATCTTTGCTTGTTCCAAAATCGACCCGTGAAAATAATCTACAATCTGCCTTTTACAAAAAACACAAAAACACTCTTCCATGTAATATTTTACCGCTAAAAGTAACCATAGAGTTGTCCTAGATAATATATCTCCATAAAATAAAAAATGATCTTCTAAAGTGTAATCTAACATTTGAAGGCCCCTTATATATGAATAGTCAGCTCATGATGTAGCAGACTTCTTAGGAAAGTTGCATTGTTTTCGATGAAAATAGTGTAAGAAGCAAAAATTGTAGCTGCACGAGTTATTCTAAATCTTCCCTCATGCCAATTTGTTAACCACGATGTCATTGTCTAATTTATCCCAATGTAGGTTGCGGGAGTCTTGCGCCGTGGCGTAGTGGGATAAGGTGTCATGCTTTAGTGCCCTGCCATGGAATGCGGCCCGGGATCGATGCCACTTCTAGGGATGAGGGATTTAAGTCCCGGGTATAGGATCGTAGTCCACTCAGCATCGTGATGTAAGTGAGGAGCTTGCGCAAGGTATGCTGCCGTGGTCAAGAAAGCGAACTTTCCGGCTGGGGATGTCGAAATGCTGACCACATCTCCTCCCCTATCCGTTGGATGATCGTCCACCTCTACCTTGCGCATGTGGGCATGTGGCCGGTAGTCGGGTTGGCAGGCCTTAGCGCTATATGGGTTGTCGCGCCATGGGTTGTTTGTATGGTGCGGGTGGTCGAACTTAACGGCGTTATACTGCTAAAAGAATAGAAGTTATTTTCACGTAGGTAAGGCAAAGAATAAAACAGGTACCTCGTATCTCCTCTGTTTGCACATCTTCCTTGTGCACATCACAAATTGCATCCAAAGTTTCAAAATTATCACAAGGTCCTCTAAATGTCGAGCTTTGAAGGATGCATTGAAAACTCATGCCTCTAAACATATCGAACTTCAGCAATATATTCAAACTTGAACATTTCCAGAAAATTATCCTCCATGCCTTAAATGTCAAGCGTGTCAAGTTCATTTTGATTTACTGTAACGCGCCACATTTAGTTAAAAGGGGTTTGAGGGTACCGACATCTCTTCACAGATATCTACTGTTATTCCACAAATAATTCAATGCAGTTCTTAAAACAATACGTGAAATCCCTGTCAAAGTCGGATTCTTTTATTTTGAAGCATCGTGATTTATTCATCTTTTCATGTCACCCTTTTTTGGGGTACGTTAAATCAATCATTTCCCTATGTGCTCTTCTTTTCTTAGTTCCCAGTATTTCGTCATTCTATCTGATTTTTTTATCCTTTTTTCTGCCGAGATAATGGATTTGGATTTTAATGTAGATTTACCTTTGAACCTTATATTTTCCTTTTTTTGTTATTATTTTCACTTTCCTGTCATGTAATGAATTTCCTGTGATTTTTAGTTCTGCTAAGTTTTTATCCCAGTTTCCTTAAACCAGCTAGGTTTTGTTTTACGGCTACGGAAGAACTCAAAGACTTTTTAGTTAATCTGCTAGAATTCATTCTGAGAAGAAGGCCATAAAAATGTATCCTCATTTTTCGCAGTATCTCTGAGTTTTTCAATTTTCTTTTAGAAAGTTTCATTCTTGACGTATGTTATCTTATTATCTTCAAATTTTGGTACTATGATCTTTCTCAATATTTTCCGTTCTTTTAATTCGAAATATGGCCCTTGACATTCATGTAAAGTGTTTCTGATGCGTACAGTGCTTCTGATTTAATCACTATTTCATAATTATTTATTCTTAATTATTAAGATTTGTGGCACAAAAACTGCAAATAAGTTTAGCAATAGATTCAACATTATAAATTGTAGGAAATATATTATTAAATAAATGGGCATCCACTGCTGGCCTAAGTATCTTCATTTGACAGAGAAAATGAGAGCCCACTTCTCTTCATAGAGCGGGCCCAAATGACCTTGTTGTCGACGGGCCCTAAAACACTACACACTCACTCACTCACTCTTCCTAGAGCTCCTTTTTTATCTTTCGCGTTGTTGCAGGATTTGTACCCCTTAGTTCGGTGCCATTTTGTTGCAAGGGTTTGACTCATTGGGTCATCAGCCTCGCCAGTGATAATTTGATAATGTCGATGTCCTCGGCCGCTCTCGGAGTTATCCTAACATTCGCGAATATAGGATCTCTTGATTCAGGGCTTTTTGGGTGGATCAATTAGGGTACTTGAAAATAAACACAGTTTAATTTTCTTATGACGATTGGTTGTATTTAAATTACTCTCGAAATACATGTTAAGTAGACGAAATCTGAAAGGTAGGCTTCGCGCTGGCGTGGTTGTACTCCCGTGTCTATAACACGACTCATTGGATTGACACCCAGCTACTAACTACCTTTAATTGAACGCGATTTCTTTAGTTTACTCGTCCGTTCACTTTGGCCCACAGTAGCCAAATAACCTTAATGAACGCGATTTCTGTCCGCGTGCTATCGCACTACGATTTAGCTCGGCCCTCAGTCGCCAACTGACTTTAATGAACGCGATTTCTGTCCGCGTGCTTTTGCACGACGGTTTAGTTTGGCCCTCAGTCGCCAACTGACTTTGGATATATATTTGTTCTCAGATAAGTCATATGACACTTCGCTTTGCCCTTCAGTTCATTATATTTAATTAGTTGGTCAGTAGAACGCATATGGAGTCCCTTTTACGAGAAACTCACTTTAGACCACCTAAGATGTCCCCTTTCTGTCAAAACTATGCTTGAAAATAAACACTGGGTGCGACCCTTAAAATTTATGGTTGCTTCCGTCCTTCCTAGGGGAGGAAAAATCCTAACGCTTCAGAGTCCTTAACAAACTTGACAATGCACACAAGATATTTGTTTCAACACATGTATATATTCCTTTAACATTCAATTAATCTTCCATATATTCCTTAACAGTTAATTAATCAACTCGAGGAAGAGAGTACCGTTTCAGTGTTGAACCGGTAAGAAAGATGACAAATGATACATTTTCTCCGTAAGAGCGGAGTGAGAAGTTGTTACTGTTCGCGATATAGTCTATTAATAGCATTGAAAGTAATTAGGAATAAATATCTATAAATTGTTCCATATTTAATAATTTATAAAGAGTGTTTAGCATCTCAAAGAAAAGAATATTGATAAATGATTTAATCGTATTCCAATAAAGCAATGTATATTGAAATATCCTTATTATTGGCATGCGTGTAGAATTAGCTAATTATATTGACTTGGTAAAACCGTAAGATTGCGTAAATGGATGAACGTTGACAAAAGCCTGGCATTACATATGGCAACAAAATGACAGGTAGCAAATACAGAATACCGTTTAATTGAGCTTAACATTGAAAGGCAATTATCATAGTAGAGTAATATAAGTAATGCATAATTGTCAAAGAGGTACTTTTATGAAATCATAGAATACTTAAAACATCATCTTCTCACCTGGCTGGCTGCCCGAGAAGAAAGTGAACATTAAAATTGAATTAATGGCACATGTTAGGTAGCGGTGACAAATGTTTAGTAAAAATACTGCTTAGCATTGTAAGTAAGAGAGATTAAAAGTCAGTCTGAGGTTTTAAAACTGACCAAATTTAATGAACTTGTAGGATGCATAAAGTTCGGTGTCATGCATGGGTATACTTGGTATAAATGAATTAAAATAGCATTGAATAAATAAATAGCGCATTTTAATAAAACTGATTACCTATAAACTTTGACTGCTGCTATTGGAAGCAGATGATAATATGCATATTGCATCCATTCTGGTTTTGAACTGAAGGTTTACTCCAAAGCAAATGGGTCTTGGCAGTAGTAAACAGCTAAAGATTTGCTGATTAATAACTGTAAGAATATCTAAATTACGAAAGAGAAGACAACAATAAACAGCACATACGGAACTAAGACACGTGTTTGTTAGGGCTTTTTATGATGAATTTTTTAATTAACTGTCATGTTAGCTGCTGTATACTTACTTCCGTTTGTTTAAACAAATTATATATTGAATATCATTTGATGGAAAACAGTTGTTTTATATTGGCAATTAAATAACATGAGTATGAAATGTGTAGTGTTTAACGCCCGCTTTTACTACATACGGCACCGCAGGCGGTGACACTGATGATGCATGAGATGAAGATGGACAACCGGTGGAATGAGATGGCGGGGGAAACCGGAGGTCCCGGAGAAAACCCGCCCCGACGCCGTGTTGTCCATCACAAATCGCACTTTGCGGTCGCCTGGGATCGAACCCGGGCCGCCTTGGTGAGAGCCAAGCCGTCTAACCACTGAGCCACGGCGTGGCCATTAACATGAGTATGTCTTTCAGTTTGTCTACTAAAGACGTTTATATGGTTTGGTAGGGGAAGAATTTGGCCTACGAATAGAGCTATTTACGAGAGTTCAAAGAATATGCATGTTTTGACGGCATCTGCACGGCGAAACAGCAATGCAACTGTGTGTTTGCGTTGCCCAGTTCTCTAGCGTGGGTAGTAGCATTTCTGCCTCACGATCAAGAGCTACCGAGTTCAAATCTCGGCCAGGGTGAGTTATCTGGATAAAGTTAGTTCCAGGGTTTTCCCTTATCCTGAAAGATGAATGTCAGCTATCTTTGTGGACCGGGCCCATTTGAGCATAATTTCATTAATTCCATTTGTCATCCGAAATAATAAAACGTTGGGATACGTTAGTTAAAAGCAAATGAACTCAAAAGCAAATATTTAAATGCACACCAAAGTGCCCATTTTCGCGGTGTGGGGATAGCGTGTCTAAGTCATACAAAAGTTCCCGAGTTCGTACGTAAGTTAGGCTGAGTTATATAGATGAAGATTTTTACCGAAATTTTCCCTTATATGTATATGCTCTCGCCTCTTTGGTGTAGTGGTAGAGAAGATGCTTACCAAAAGGGGACCCCAGCAGCAGAGTTGGTCGGAGGTAAATTCAGTCTCCTGAAGTCATTGGGAGCACATCCACGGAGCTACATGGGAATAAGTTAGATTCCAGGTTGCGAAAATCACATTCACCAGCTGGGAGAGAACGGAGCGTTAAACACGTCTCACCCTCCAGTACCGGAACCCACTCATGACGCTAGCCTTGCGCCCAGGGAAGGGGGGGGGCAGGTATTGGGCGACAGGCCCCGACCCGGTATAGGGTTATCGCTCTAGTTAGTTTACATTAATTTACATACAGGGCTATTAAAATGAAAAAAGACAGATTTCAAATACTTAGTTCTTCCAAAACTACAAAAGATAGAAACACGATTCCAACCTTAATGGAGTGAGAAAAATTTACAATTGAAATAGCGCGGGAAGGGGGCCTAGAACTTTCAACAATGGTCGCAAGGGCGATGTTGTTGCTTTTTTATGTAGTGAAATGGTGACGACACGAGAAGGGAAATCATTTTGTTTGTTGTAGTTACCAAAACTAGAGTCCATTGTTGTAGTTCAACGAGCATTTCGCCGTCAATTTAATAATTAACCGTCGCGTCATAAGAACATTTACGAGTGGCATCGAAAATTCGTAGAAGATGCTTGCATCTGAAAAAGCAAAAGCACGGAACGTCTTTGCACATCGGACGAGAATGTCGAGCTTATTCGTACAGTTTACGAAAGGAGTCCAAAGAAACCCACATCACGAGCAAGCATGGAACTTAACATTCTCGGCGAGGTCGGAAACATCGTCTGCATCTGAAGCCATACAAACTGCAGTTCTTGCAAGCATTGCATCCTGACGACCACAATAAATGTACGAATTGTGCATTGGCATGTTAGATGATATGCAAGATGACGATTTTTGTCAACGATTAATTTTTTTTTTTCGATGAATGTACTTTTCATCTTTCTGGTAAAGTTAGTCGCCATAAAGTTAGAATTTGGGCAGGTGAAAATCCTAGGGTAGTTATTCAACATGAAAGAGATTCACCAAAGGTGAACGCCTTGTGTGCGATATGTGTAACCAAGTACTCTTCATGGATAAAACTGTGCCCGGACTAACCTATGTGAACATGTTTAAAAACTGGTTATTTGCCCAAATTAAAGATTCAGATGACTTCGTCTTCATACAAGAAGGTGCCCCGCCTCAATTCTCTTACCACTTTACTTGAATAACATATTTCCAGGACATTGTATTGAAAAAGGAGAAGATCAAAATTATCTCCAGTGGCCTCCAAAGTCTCCAGATCTCACTCCATGTGATATTTACCTAAGGGTTTACGTAAAGGACCGTGTTTGTATCCATCCTATGCCTGAAACTCTTGAAGATCTACGGAATAGAATTATTGAGGTTGTGAATTCGATACCTGGAGACCAACTGATTTGTGTGGGCAAGAAATGACCCACCGTTTTGACATTTATCCAATAACACACGATGCTCATATTGAGTGCATAATATAGAACTGTAAACTTTTCTCTCTCCATGAACGTTGGAATCATGTTTATATCTTTTTTAAGTTTGGAAGAAATATATGTTTGAAATCTGTTATTTCTTTTTGAATAGTCCTGTATATGTATATAAGCGTACGTATAATTCTTATGTATATATGACCAGACCTGATGTTGAAGTCCAATAACCCATGGGTGCGACATAGAATTTTACTAATTCTTGCACATCCCAAAGTGCCCTTCTTATAGAAGATGTTTCGTTACTTTTAAGGTTTTAAGTATGTTTCTATTAAATATATTATTATATATAATATATTATATGTAATAAACTTTGTTTACATGAAAGATGATTAGCATATTACATTCAAACTAACTGGCCCATACAGTGGAGTACAAATTGTTATCAAACGTAACAAATTGTTCATTTTCAAGGTTTATTGTGGTCTCATTTCAGTACCAGGAGACATAAAGTGTTGCACTAAACCATGTTTTCTGTTGTACTGCTGTTGTAATGTCACATAATCCTTAATGTCTGTAGGAGAACAACATTAAATGCACGACAAGATTATATTCATCTGAAGTAAGTAATTACCTTGGAAAAAAACGGAAGCTTAAGTACGGTTTATGCATCCGGTTTAACGGAGATTTGTGGCACTTTGTCACATCACGCAAAGACTTCTTTAGATGCAAGCTGTTGTTGGATTGAGAAGGTTGGATGTAGTCATTTTAAGGTAGTAGAATTTTCAACAGGTAATGTTATTCACGGAACTACTCTTTTAACCCTGTAAAACATGTTTTATGAAGAGAAGTATTCTTCCAATGGACAATATGCAAAATTAGAATGTCTATCGAAATATTGCTTGTACGCATTTGGTGCTTTTTCGACTCTTCAGCAGTTGGACTTCACTTTCCACCATCATTCAGTGTCTTAGGCAGTCCCATTCTCCAGAAAAGGTTCGTTCTTTACTTCACTATTCAAATAGTTATTTTTTAGTATCTTCTCTTGGATCAACGTCCGAGAGAGTTTTAACCAGCATTCTCTGTATTTGTTAAGTTCTACAGGAGTTTTTTGTTGTTGTAATTTACGTCCTCCAATGTCATATCCGACTCAAAGTAGCCCAGGGTCATTAGAGCCTAGAAAAAACCTTATCGAGGAAACTCACCCTGACAAAGACTCGAACTCGGGACCTCCTGAACGTGTGGCAGGCACGCTATCATCTACGCTATCGAGGCGGGCGTTCTACAGGGGAATAGATCTCTTTCCAGATCCGTTTTTATTGTTGAACATATTTGTAATTTGGTCCAGTTTTATGCAGTCTTAAATCCCGAGAAAAAACTTTTATCCTTTGCTTTTAATGGCTGGAGATTTTGCTGGCAGATCGATAATATTCGAAGAATTCATTTAAGCAGCTCTTCTGAGTTGGATTTACAAACAAATGTATTTCATCCGGCTGGTGGCTGTGCCACGATTTCCAAACCCCTCAAATCCAGGAAGCTCTTTTCTCATTAGCCTCACAGAAAGAAGCCCAACTGATCTTAAAATTGTACAGGCTCCTTATATTTAATATGATTTATTTGTGCCCGATATAACACTTTCTTGTAAATTTCGAGAAGGGAACCTTTTATCTTCTTGTTTTAATTAGCTCAGAAAAAGTTCTGAAAATATTATGAAATAATAATCTAATTTAGATTTACCGTAAAGTACTGAATATCCATATTGTTTAAATGAACAATATGTGACTGAGCCAACAGCATGTGAAACTTACATTGAGACTTGATTTTCTCGTATTCTTAGGTTTTCCCACCTTAAATATGATCTATATTATTTTATACTATATATATATATATATATATATATATATATATATATATATATATATATAATTTTTATATTAAGTACAGTACTGCCTCGTTAAACCGGACCTCCTTAAAAACAAAATGATGTTGCTTAGCGTAGTAATTTAAGACTTGTTTTACAGAAAATAAATTGCTATTCTCAGTAGGTGCGTTACTCGAATTCTCTTGCTAGCGGCCTAATTTATTGCTTGGGACCTGGTTGGAAGGGAAGCTTTCATAAAGTAATGGCAAAAGTTGTGGCGTGGTGTGTGTGCGTGCGTGCGTGTGTGTGTGTGTGTGTGAGTGTGACAACAGGAATGGAAAAGTAAAATATAAGTGTGGAAGAAGATTTCATAGACATGTTTAAAAATATCGATGTCTGTTGATGAAGAATACATTGAAAATGACATAGGTTATAAATTGATTACAGATGAACGCATTATTGCATCATGAGGTGTTTCTGAAAATGAAAATGAACAGTATTCATATTCAGACAGTGTTGATGAATCAGCTGTGGTTATGATCCAGGCATAGGCAGTAGCGAACAGAGAAACTGACGTTTATTTCGAGAGTCAATCCGAAACATTGCCAAATGAACTTCTAATGTTATAGTGGATGTGAGATCACGCTATTCGTAAGCGATGCACCAGACTGAGAAAGCAAAATCTCATTGGGCTTTTTATTGTCGACTAGTTTTAACTATGTTATATACAATGCAAATACATAGGCTATTACAGTGTATATGTGTGTTTTGATGATAGTGTGCCGATAGTAATTTCTAAACTCCATTAGAAAGCTTTTTGGTGATGTTATACGTGCTTTTTAAGTAGCTTTTTCGTCATTTTCTGCTAATTCGAATTGTCTTTTGCTCGGTTCGGCCCAGGTCCCAGTTGATCCGAGTAAACGAGGTTCTACTGATGAGTTAGACTGAAAAATTCAATGTCATAGTAGGGATTTGAACCACGGATCTTCTGGTATCCGTCCAGGCGCTCTAACCCTTGAGCTACTATGGCCATCGTGCCGTGTAAGTCACCATTAACGTAGTGGTCTCATGTGTTTATGAGAACTCCTAAGTGGTTTACCTGGAAGAATACGAGTCAGTTGGAGAATTTAATGTCATATCGGCACGTTGGCCATAGTAGCTCAAGGACTAGAGCGGCTGGACGGAGACCAGAAGATCCGTGGTTCAAATCCCGGCTATGACATTGAATTTTTCAGTCTGACTCTACGTTTCCACGGGGTTCTACTGATATTTGTTTCAGGCCGCGCTGTGGCCGATTGGAAATGAACTCTGAGTGGCAAAGGGAGTCAGTTGAAGCAACACTGTTAGATAAATTGTTTAAATTCCAGTGTTGCAGAGATTTTATGTGAACTTCAATTTAGAATGATTTATTGATCGCTTAAAGCAAATAAATGTGTCATTTAAATTATTACCAAGGGCTTCAACTGCAGCCGCAAGTATGGTCAGGATTAGAGTTTTACATTGCCGCGCAATGAGATTGCACAGTAGTAATAAGATTCACAAAATAAACTGCAATTTCTTGGCAGCTCTAAAGCTCCTAAACAATTTAATGTCAACCTTCGCATTACGTTTTTATTGTTCTAGAGTAACTGTACCATTAGATCCACAACACAATTACAAAAGACAATTTGTCAAACTTAAACATTTTATTCTTTAAGCCTATTTAAAGTTATGTTGGCAATACATTTCTCTGAGCGTAGACTTGATAAAGGCAGAATGGTTTTCAGCGTTGGTGACGAACATTTGGCCACCAGATGTTTTCTGCGGAAACTGTGATGACACAAGTGGGCTTGAAAAGTAATTTCTTTTATTTCTGTGTCCACGCATCTACTATTCTCTTTTGTCATATAATGTGCTCCTACACGTCCAACTCATTAGTATTTATGAAACCATCAATTATCAAGATGTCTCCAGAAGTTTTGTGAAAGGACATTGGTTTACAGACGGCAAATTTCTTATTTCCTTATTCCCTACCAACATAACAAAATACAACTCGCACAATTAATTAAGTCCTTATGTTTAAATGCAATATTACAAACAAATGAATTCATAATTCGACAACATGTACAAATAATAATTATTTTAGAAAATAAACTCCTTGAATAGGTGAAGTATGCATTTTTAATGTTGTTAATCATTCATGCACTGAAAGTTACCAGCTGTGGTTGTACTCGTTAGGAACGTATTAGTTATCTTAAAAGACTTACCATTTATTATTTTGAAAACAATTCTCTGAGGTAACGAGCAGTCCAAGAGTGAAATTTAATTTATCTAATTTAATATATAATTAATGAAACTAGAAAACAAAACATTATTTGGTGTTTACACCCTCTATGCAGTGTGCCCCGAGAATGATAGGTGAGGTGAGAGAATACGAAAGGCGTATCTGAGAAGTGATGATGCAGAGAGAGGGTTTCCCTCAAAGCCACAGATTGAAACACCACGATGCTGCTCGTAGAACTCGCTGCTCTGTTCTTCCCGTGCGGACCTACACATTCACTAGGGAGACTGAGAATCGAAGACTTCCTCCGATCCACATAACGAGGTTTTACTGAGAGGGAATTCTCTACCATTCACTGCGATAATCTCGCTGACAATTATAATCTCAGATAGGCCAGAAGTGAAATGAAGTGAAAGTGAGTTGAAAATGTGGGAAATTCAAAGGCTGTAAATACAATTTACACTATTCCCCTATCTAGAGGCTTTTTTTTTAATTTACGTCCTCCAAAGTTAAGTCATATCAGAGGAAGAATGAAATGGGTGAAATGATGCTCAAAGGAGTCCGGAGTCCATGGAGCTTAGAATTACCTGACATTTGTCTTACAGGATAAGGGAAAACCCCGGAAAAACCTTATCCAGGTAACTCACCCTGACCGAGATTCGAACTCGAAACCTCTTAAACGTGAGGCAGACACGCTACCATCTACGCTATCGAGGCGGGCATCTAGAGTGTAGCTTATATGACAAACAGAATGAGCTACATAATTGGACTATAGAACGCTTAACTCTCTCAAGAAAAAAACTTAGATAAAATTACATTTTATCAATAAACATCAAATAAAAGCAACTCATTAATAAATATTACACAAATAAAAATATTTGTTACTTATAATCCACTTATCTTAAGAAGTCGATGTTAAACTACATTCTTCTTTTTCAAATCGATTTCGAAGGCAAATTTGCATTCATCTTCAGTGAAAACAAACTCCGTTGTTAAGGAAATCTCGGTTACTATCTTTTCCTTTTGCAATGTCACGTTCCCAGCATCACCAACATCCGAAGACGAAACAAACCTAAAAACAGAACGAATTGCCGGTATGTCAAAATTCACTACGCGATGCTTATTTTTTAAAGTAAATATTTTTTCCCATACTATCAAAGCTATGGGAACATTTAATTGTTTTAATAATTTAACTTTGGAATTTATTTCATGATTAAATGACCAAAAGTGATCTGATATGTAATGAATTTTGACATACCAGCAATTGATTCTGTTTTTATGTTTGTTTCGTCTTCGGATGTTGGTGATGGTGGGAACGTGACATAGCAAAAGGAAAACATCGTAACCGAGATTTCTTTAACAACGGAGTTTGTTTTCACTGAAGATGAATGCAAAATTGCCTTCGAAATTGATTTGAAAAAAAAGAAAGAAGGTTTAACATCGACTTCTTAAGATAAGTGGATTAGAAGTAACAAATATTTTTATTTGTGTAATATTTATTACTCCACTGTAACTAGCTTCAATCTTCTGTGTAATCATTAATAAATGTTTGGAATGAATAAAAGGTATGGAGGTAACTGAGTAAATATGTCCTAAGAAACAGGTGAATTAGAAATGAAATAACTACAGATACTGATAAATGAAAAGAAAAAAATATAGTAGCGATAAAGGAAATACCGAAATGATGAAAAATATTCGCCAAAATTTCTAAGAGATATTATTAAATGTAATAATGAAGCTACAAGGAACTCTCCATGGTTTGACAAGCATCAGTATCGATACTCAAGGAAGGTGATGGAACAGGAAGCCAGACTGCAAAATGCATGAAAAGATAGGTTCAGTAAATGTTACGATTGGATATCAGGTTTTAGCAAAATAAAGTTTTGTAGGTAATGGTTTCTTGCGGAAACAAAATATAATCGAAAAACGTCCAAAGCTTAGTCTGAAAGTACAAATTTGTACATAAAAGTAAGATAAATACGTAGCATAAGATATAGTATCAAGAAAAAATTGACACAAATTTGCTTAACTTACAGTTTTAGTAACATATAAGGAAAACATTAAAATGAACCAGTCAGAACCAGAAATGATTCCAAGAGGAATGGGCATAATAATGATTTCCAGTGTGGAATATATAAGCGTGGATGAAAAACAAAATCACGAAGTGAGACAATTGCACATTAAAGAAGAAGCAACTTTAAAATATAAGCCATCTTTATTGACTCAAAGAAAACGGAAGGCCAGAAAATACAAAAAAGAAAAAGTGTGGAAAACAATTTGGAATCCAGTTTGAACCAGCATAAATATCTCTGCAGAATAAGAAGATATAATGATCTCTAATAAAATTTTTAAAATAGTGATTTGTCTCAGCTACAGCATGAATTTTCAGTGCATTTATTTTGGTATATAAGAGAAATTTAATTTGCTATTATTAGGTTAAACGATGAAAAATAAGAAGACATAAACGATTTTGTTGAGTTGTTGAGTTTCTCAAAAACACTGTAGTGTCTTGCATATACGAAGTTCGCTGATAAGCTCCGGGCCTCATATACAATACTGCCACTGGGCCAGTTTGACAGATATAATCATATAGTTTAACTCTAGACTAGTTCACATCCATAGTTATATGTTAATAGCTTGTTTAGTTTTTGAATGACAGCATTCTAACAAGACAAGTGGAGAGGTTTTACGAAAATTGAGGATTTGGACAAATGATCAGTGACTAAATACTTCCATTTGAAAGGCTTAACGCCTAAAGAAATCAAGGAGGAAATTGACAGTACATTGAAAGATTCTGCCCCTTCATATACAATGATTAAAAGGTGGATTTCAAGTTTAAAATGTGATGAGCATCGCTCTGGATGCCCTGTGAAAGTCACAACTCCAGATATAATTTAAAATATTCATTGTTTAATACTGGAAGACTGCAGATTAAAGCTGTTTGAAAAAGCAGAGGCTTTAAACATATTAACATATCAGGTGATATTTTAAGAAATGTTTTATAATTGCACAGGGTATGTGCAAATTGGGTGCCACGTTTGTTGACAAATGATCAAGAGATGCAAAGAAAAACTATTTTGGTAAAGAATTTGGAGCTTTACAGTGAAAATACCAGTGAAATTTTGAACGAAACTGGGATACATCACTACACTCCAAAAATAAATCATAGTCAAAACTGTGGATTGCGCCAGGTGAACCAACTCCAAAAAATGCATAGTCAATTTTATCAGCTAACAAGTACATGGCAAATGTTTTCTGGGGTACTAGTTTTGTACTAATTCCCTAACTAGGGAATTACTTTGATTTCTTGAAAAAAGGTAAAACCATCACTGGTGACTACTACGCAAGCTAACCACAACGTTTGAGAGATGAGGTGAAAAGAAAAGATCTCATTTGGCAAAGAAAGACTTGTTTCTTCACGAGAATGCTCTTGCCAATCGTTAAGGCATTGCAATAGGAAACATGTGCAAATCAAATTTCGAATTGCTTGAACATTGACCCTATTTGCCAGATATATCACCCAGTGACTATTATCTGTTCCTGAACCTCAAAAAAGTTTCTTGGAAGGTGAAGATTTCACAGCAACCGGGTGATTGATGTGATAAACAGCTATTTTGAGGACCATGTTATATTGCACTACAGAGGCGGTTATTAAATTAGAATTCCGATGACAAATATATTAGTCTTTCTGGAGATTATTTTGAGAAATAAAGGAAAAAGAAATAAACTGTGTTTCTTTTTTATTGTGAGGCTCGGGGACTTATCAGCCGACCCTAGCTGCAGAAGCACGTTACATAAAACTTTCAACATGGGCATTTGTTTCTATTGGTCCGACAGCATAGATAATTAAAGTGAAAAGACTGATGAGTGACAAGCTGTGTGCTCTGTATTTATGCTCTGTATGTTAAATTTGACGGTTCTTTTTTAAAATAATCTGCACATCGAATTACCATTTAGATGGATTTTTTTTGTTATTTTCATTTATTTTTAAAATATGTGACAATTTTGATTAAAATGATTCATATTTAACAGGGTTTATGAAGAATAAATTATAATTCAATATAGATTACTTAAGAAGTGAAATTTTTCAGTGTAAATTGCATCTATTTTTATAAGAAAATCTGAACAGATAGATGAAACATAACTCATCAAAAATATGTAACGCATTACGGTGCACAATTTACGTCAAGAGTTCTTCACAGCTTGCAAGTGATTCCCTTATTTTTATCACAAGTACTAGGGGCAACAAGCCAGCAAGAATTTGTTTTCGTTTCTGTTATTAAAATTTATTGATAAATTTGGAGTATTTCCATGTTAGTGAGATGAGTGTGTTTGAAACAATTGATCTTTTCTCATGAGCGGTATATTAACCCCATGTCAATTTGCAATTAGTAGAAAAATTCATGTAAATTCATTAGGTGTATCAATTTTTCTAATATTTATACAGATAGCTAGAAGTAAAGATTTTGTTTAGATCAGACCACTATTTACAGGGCACTGTAAAATTCAAGTACATTTCTTTTCGGTCCTTGTTAACTAAAATCTCAGTAAAAATGTCAACCTGAATTTGCACATGAAGCCGTATTGTAAATTTTAAAACTAGACTGGTAATACCATTAAGGTGTTCACAGCAGTAAAGTGGGACCAACTCTTAGCATGTGGAAAAACTATACTGTCTCCAAATGGCTAAAGTTACATCTGAATCGATTTCTACTGGACAAACTGGGTAGGAAAGATCTCTAACTCCAGCTAGTAGAGGATGGGACAGTAAGAGGAATGACGAAACACCACAGGTATTGTGGTATTCTTAGTTGCAATGACAGTCTAATTTTAAAACAAACAGTGTTGCCAAATACAGAGCGCCAGACGTTAACCTCACTTCACAGAACCACATTAAGGCTCGTCTACCACAAACGTTTTGTTCGTTGTGCTTGACACAATTCCTAAGTGAAAATTGTGTGATGCTATTTGACTGCAATTCACGATCTGTAGTGCTTGCAGTGATATTGCTTGACTGGGAATTTTTCATTATACACTACTGTATCATACATGAAATCATATATCACTGGAGATACCTTCAAATTTGATCCGCTTTGCAAATTTAGTTAAATAATTGGCCATATTTTACGGAGTTAGCCAGTTTATCCCAATTTGCATATGTCCTTTAAGCTCAACTTAATTTTGGTGCTATTAGGTTGTCTCATAAGTAATGCCGGCCTTTTAATTTTGGTGTATGGGAAATTTTATTGGGTTTCTTTCGTTTCTTATTTAGAGGATGCTTTGGCTATGATGCGTACATTACGAGCATGTATCACGAGCATGTTTTTAATAAACAATCAGAAAATGTAAATAACGTAGTGAACTTAGAGTCCTTCTAAATCACTACTGGACACAAGATTTCAAAGCCGCTCCCGCAGCTCGAGAACGATGTGAAGTGGAAGGTGAAGGTGTCGTTAGTGAGCGTGTAGCACAAAGATGGTTCCAACGTTTCATCAATGGAGACGAAAACACTAAAGATTTACCACGTTCTGGAAGACCTAAAGAATGGAATATTGTGGATGCACGACAAGTTTTGCGATAAATTTGCAAAATGCTTTCAGAAGAACTTGGTGCATCAAAATATATACATCGACACATTAAGATAACTGGGAAACCATATATAAGCTGTAGATATGTACTTCATGAAGTGACAGCTCTACAGTCTGAACGTCGAGTTGATATATGTCGTCAGATTAACCGTAATCCCATGTATGTTAGATTTGTCAGCAGAATTGCCACTTGTGATGAAACATGGGCATATAAACGAAACCCTGATGCCTCGAAACAGTGACTTGGTCCTAACCAACCGGCCAGAAACATCGTTAAAAATCAGCTCGGTCCCAAATAATGTTGTGCGTCTCGTGGAATTTTGAAGGTGTGATTCACTGGGAGTTTTTGTTCCAAGCGGGCGGGTTATTGATGCACATCTTGATTCTCAACAAGTGGAGCGAGTTCATGCAATTTTGAGACGGAGATACCCAGCCGAAATAGAGTTCTATTGCAACAGGACAATGCAACACCCCATACTGCATGAATAACTATGGAAAAAGTTCAGGAATTGGGAGGAATAAAACTGCTACCACACCCAGCATACAGCCCTGATCTCGCACCATCAGATGTATGGCTCATTTTCCAAGTGGAAGAAATTTACACAACTTTGAAGCAGTGCAAGTGGATGTCACTGAATTTTTTGCTTCAAAAACCTGAGACCGATACCATCATGGGATAATAAACATTGCTGAACGAAGGCTCAAGAACCATAGAATCTAATGGTCTATAATTTCAAAACTAGTTAGCTGCTTGTCAGAACATATTTAAAATAATTGTTTTTCCTACAAAATGGCATTGCTTATGAGACAGTATCTATACTTTAATGTTCGCTGCTTTCCATATTATACACTTTTCTCCAAAGTGCATATCCTTCCAGCCTTCGTCCTCCTACATCGAATGAATAAATTCCCACACAGGATCGTGTAATTTTCTATAGCTTATACCCTCCCAGATCGATTCCTATAATTACATGATCTTCACTCTCTTCTTAAGTTAAGAATACGTGGAAGCCTTTATGAATATTATATAAATGCTTACCATGAGCTAATAAACAAGGTTTTAGATTATTTTATGCAGTCATTTAAAACTTTTAACATTATTAAAATTATTACAAACGACTTTAAGCAGCTTTGAGTCATATGTAGAAGACTTTTGTCTTAGACATCAGGTAAACGTCACTTTCACTGTTTACAAGGACAATTGTGACTCACGTTTTGAACATAAAAGATTCAGTAATCCAGAAATACTATGTAAATTTCAAACTAAGGCGAAAGAAATAAAACACGCATTCTGGAAGATTTGTAGCATGAAGTAAAACCTTGGGAAATTCGAAACTCCTCCCTTGTAGAAAAAAACTGCGAAGGAAAAGACAACTCCCATTCAGCATACTGCGTTACTTGCTCCAACGCATCACTTGTTACTGGTAATGAAAAATAGTGAAGAAGAATGACATGCCCAGCCTATCCCACACGGAGAGAAAACTTCGGTCTTCACAAAACAGCCAATTACATTTCCTGAATTTCAAGCCACATTAAATCACCGTCTAACGCTTTATCCTTTTTTTCTCGTTCACACCTGAGAAACGATCTTTCAAGAAATTAGTGACATGTAGAAACACTTCCCGGTGCATCCCAGTGACGTCAGCGTTGGTGTTTTATCTTCGTGTTCTGAGCTGAACGAAGGAGTTCATATAGCCTACTTTTCCAAGTTATCTGATTATGTGGTAGAATGCTTATGTATGGGTAATAACTAAAGCTTTCTTGTTGAAATACGGTCTTTGCTTGCTTATTTTATGCTTTTTAATTAAAATAGCTTATCTTATCCAATTCATATTGATTTAAAAGTAAATTTTTACTCCTAACCATCGCTTTAACTTCAGACAGTTAAAGCTGAAAGAGTTAGGGGCCGATATAAAAACGTGGAGCTTCTTGTCTCTAGCGTAAAGAAAGTGTTTGTACTGTCACTGAATTAAATAATAAATAAACCCTGGTGCCCTAAGAGTGCCAAAGCCTACCAACCCAAATGCCGGTCTCACGCCCACTTACACAAGGTAGAGGTTGGCGATCATCCAACTGATACGGGTAAATGTGGTCAGCATCTCGGCATCCTGCAGCCGGAACGTTGGTTTTCGTGACCAGGGCTGCTTACCTAGCGTAAGCTGCTCACCTTCCTCACGATGCTGAATGGACACCGGCCCCACACCCGGGACTTAAAATCCACACCCCATGGGCCGCTTTACTGTCGCCGATTAGAGTTCAAAAAAATTCATGAAGTCCTTCCAAATTGGTCTTTACGTCCTCTCCCAGTTTTAACTCAATCGGGTTCTTGGTTAAAGGCTGTGTCATTCTATGCAGAACATTTCAATGAAATAAAAGTGTTGTACTTCTTAAATGTAGAAGATGCAAGCAACATCGTCACAGAATAAGAATGTTTTGCTAATATTGGAATTCAAGATAAGATAGAGTACATCTATTAGCGCTTCTCCAAAATACCTGCTATTATAACACAGGGGGAAACTCGAAATAATACCTTGGAACATTCACTTTCTTTGAGAGATGAAACTTCGGCAACGTTGTCTTCAGAGACTCGCGGTATTGCTAAAAATGCCTTTAAGGAAATCAAAAGCTGTATAATTTCTATAAAACTTTCTGGTACAGAAAGGTATATAGAAAGGAAATTCATTAAAAAAGAACTGTAGTGCTTTTCACATGTTCCAGTGACGTCATCTGACGTTCAGAGATCCTTTTCACAGTGTAAAATGTTTCACTGAAAAGCGCAGGAGCTTCCCACAAGAAAATCTCAAGAGAACTCTCTCGTTTACTGTAACAAACGTGAGTAAGGTAAAATTCTACCAGAAATACATTTATGATTGCATTTTTATTTTTTGCTTGTGTTTGGTGCTTATTTGTTTCATTTTTCTGCTTATTTGCTTACATATTTCACAATTTCATTGTGCTTACAAATCCGGGCTCTAGTAATAATACTACCCAACAAAGGAAAACTTTTTTCATACATCTACGATTATAGAAGGAGATTAAGCAAAACGATGTGCGGATTTTCAAAATCAGCACAGAAAGTTTCTATCACATCAGGTTAAAAAATATGAAGACGTTTAGGTTCCCATCCACGATGTTTCAGACAAGGTATATCACACTTAAGATATTCTCTGGAAACAAGTCAAGTGAATAGCCGATTAGAAATCGACGTTTCGCTCCCATCATCAAGATATTTATAAGAAATGTTATAAACACTAAATGGAGATAACACAAAGAATCAACAATGACAAAACACTACCAATACTCGCATCACTGAGAAAAAGACTGTGAGCAGTAAATTAAATATCAGGTCAGGGGATGGCTTGACTAACTAACTAGGTTAAAAACGTAACTACTTAATCTGATGATTAGGCTGTATATATCTCTAAATATATTTATTTCTTATAGACAACCTGATAATGGGAGCGAAGTACGCTCCCGAAACATCGATTTCTTATCGTCTTTTCTCCTGGCATGCTCCCAGAATATCTCGACTATATTCGACGCCAGGAAAGCTTCAGTTTCTATTTTAAGATATACAGAGTGTCCCAAATTGATGTCTACACTCTCTGAACTGTTATTTCTCCACAACGAAATGAGACAGAAATATAGGTTTTGTTATGTATGATCCACAAAACACTGGAAAAGCATAGCAACAAGTTCATAGATCTTCACGTGTTTATAAACAACAATGGCGGCGAGATTATCATTCGAGGAATGTAAGTGGATACTGAAGTGTTATTGGAAAGTGGAGAATGTTGTTGAAGTGGAATGGCATTGGATGGTTGAATTTGGGAAGTACCATCAGCAAAGTTAACAATAACAAGAATTCGAGACATGTGTGAAGACCATGGAACGGTGCAAGATGTGTTGAAAAATCGGTGTGTAAGAAAGAGAAGTTCCAATAATAATGAATACTGTTGCTGTCATGCAAGTTGCTGCATGATTTCAGTAAGGCAATGCTCTCGTGAGGTTGGTATCAAGTAAAGATTCATCGAATTTTGCGGGGCCAAAAGTTGAAACCTTACACCCCACACTTCTCCACGCACTAAATGAGGCGTTCCAGAAAGGCGACTCCAGTTTTTTGAGTTGTTCCTGTAGAAGTGTGACGAAAGATAAGATTTGAGTCAATTGGGCCAGACTAAAAAATTCAAAGCTATAGCCGGGATTTGAAACACGTATCTCCCGCTCTCCACGCGGTTGCTCTAAACCACTGAGCTACTATGGCCAACATGCCGACATGACATTAAATTCTCCAACTGACTCGTATGGGTCTCTAGAGGTTCTCATATGCTATGAGACACGCACCTTTTATGATGACTTACTATGCTGTAATACTTAAAGTCACAGGCGTCATAGTTAAACCATTATGTTATTCAAGTAAATTGATGGAAATAATCATTTCTTCCACATTGGCCGTGTGTAGGCTAAGGAAGAAAAGAGAAGATTATCCAGACATTTTAAGCTCTAACGGGTTTAAGAAGTAAAACACAACAAAACTGTACTTCTGTCACATTTTGTTGCGGAGAAATAAAGAGTTCAAAGAGTGTATACATCAGTTTGGGACACTCTGTGTTATATTTATTATTGTAATATAATGATATACGGTATAGTACTACATATCAGGGTGAATTAAGATGAAATCAAAATGTTGTTTTACATGTGTGAAATAATCTTTGGACTATATACGAGTATTTAAGAGCCTTACCTGTACTCTACTTGAAAGTGCTTCGTAGTATTTGTGCTTCTATCTGCTTTCCCTCTGAGGAAACCAACAATCGCATATCTTTACTGGGCCCTTATTACCTTGGTGCCTATTCTCCATGGCAGAAATGCCCAGATGAAACAGCTCTCCTTGCTCATTACTAACATCACACAGATTTTCCAGAAAAAAAGGGCTAAATGTGAATTGAAGAAATTGATTTTAAAGTATTATCCACAACCCAGGTCTTTGTAGCATTTCAACAAACTTGAGACCGACGTTTTATAAAGTTTTACAAAGTATAAGTTTTAAAATAAAGTTTTTTTCCTTTGTGCTTCCAAGAAACGACGTTCAACCCCTGTAAATACTTGCCAAGCTGATAATTTCACCATATGATTGTGTTTTTGTTCCCGGACATTTCGTCATCCACGATTTTTCAGATCTGAGGTTGAACAAAAATTCTTTCTTTCAATTTTGCGTAAGTTAACTGTGGAAACCAACCTTGCAAATATGCAAATCCACACCGTCTTTATTGAGCGCCTTCATCAGTCCAAGTTTTATATGTGCGAGGAGAATCTTATCAGGCTGAACCAATGGCGTTCGCTTTACATTATCCTCCCCTACAACATATTCTTGCCGCTTGCCGTTGTTGTACCATACAATGCTTTTGCTTATCATGGCTGTCTCACAAACACCCGCAAAAAGAACAATATTTTGCGAATCTCTTTCGTAATCGAAGAGCAAAACAATTACTTTAAAGTCACCACATATTTTCCAACAATGGAGCTCTTATTTTAAAACACAGACAACCTTGGTCATACTTTCTTTATGATCTACATTATGAAAAACTAGAACAAATGGAAGCTGGCTACCATTATGAAGGAACACAGCTTTGAAGCTGAACTTTGATAAATCAATAAACAATCGACAGTCATCTGGATTATGCTGAATTCCTAGCTCACTTATTAAGCCATTGATGTCTGTACAGAAACATATATTCTCTTCCATTGAACTATATGGTAAACTCTGCAATTTTTGTACAAGGTGCAAATAAGTTTCATCGTTACAGCCTGAAACCTGGAAGTTCAGATTCTTCATTTGACAAAAGAATTTAAGTCGCATGCGTAATTATTTTGCCGTACAAAATGCCCTTCACTTTCAGAATATTCTTGTTGAAAGTTAGGATCTTTTGAAGTACAGCCCTGGTTAATTTGTAAATCCTGTCTTCATCTTTAAATTTTGTAAATACCTGCATAAGTAATCGTGTAGGACAAGGGTGGGCAACCCAGGACACTCGTGTTACTAGCTGGTACGTGAACTTGTTTCCAATTATGTATCACTATTAAGGTATTGTCATGTGTTGATGAGAAATCCTAATGGTTTACCGAGAAAAACACGAATCAGTTGAAGAATTTGTCATGCTGGCATTTGACCATGGCAGCTCAGTGGTTAAGAGCAGCCGGACGGACCCCGGAAGATCCGTAATTTAAATCCAGGCTATGACATTGAAGTTTTCAGTCTCACTCTACCCTTTCATATGTATGATTTAATAAAACCATTTGTGAGGACCGACATTTTGTAACCAAGAATTTGGCGGGTAAAATTTTGGAATAATCTTTCATACAGAGATATTTGCTACCTTAGCTAGTTCTTGCTAGGTGGATGCTCTGATAGACTGACGCTCATAGTCTCAGATAAATCTCGATAACCATTTGGTTGTCATAATTGCTCCTGGAATGCTAGGTGTTCTCAGGGTACTATATTTCCATAGTCCACTAAAGCTATTGTGTGTATCAACACAAGTGAGGTTTCTGGGTAACGAAAGAGCGACAAAGGTGCTCAGAAGGGAATTCACCAACCATTTATTGCAGCTGAACCAACTCTGTGGCTGTCGTCAGGATCGATAAAGCTTGCTAAGTGTTCCGACAAATAATGGAACTCATTTTAGGGTCCAGACTCTTCAAAATTCACATATAGAGATTCAGCAGAATTAAGTAGCGAATGGTGTAAAATTTAAATAGGCAAAAGATTTTACAGGCGATTGGTCCCCTTATATGACACTGTACCCTCAGACGGCACAAGCACTGAATGGCACTGCAAGTGATTCCAGTCTGTGGATAAAAGGACGCCACCCACTCATTGTGTGAGTTGCTCATTGCTTTTTTATCAAGGATACAACATTTTTGGGGATTAACTTCCTGAATCGGAGGTGCCAAGTCTGATTCAGTTTATTATTAACATTAGGTCTTCGTATTGATGGAACTAAAACTGAGAACACGCAATAGATCTGAAAAATGTTGGTTACCAATCTTATTGGTACTCATATATAAAGTTGCATGAAGTTTAGTAAACTTTAAGAGGATTTCGTAGCCTAATCACAGAAAATTAAGGATCCACTTTCCATAATAATTATTTTGTACACATACTGTGCCAATCAAATTTAGTAGATACATTAAATTCTCCATGTAAAATTCAATGCCAAAGTCGAGATTTGAACCATGGATCTCCCGCTCTCCGTGCGGTTGTTCTAACCAACTGAGCTGCTATGGCAAACATGCTGACATTACATTAAAATCTCCATATCATGCTATATTGACTCTGCTGGAGATAATTCGACTCTTTGCAAACATTATTCATGTCTAACAGTAAAAGGATTAATTTTTCAGAAAGCAAAATATTGCGTAATTATGTGGTTTTTTTTTTTTTTTTTTTTTTTTTTGGTGCATGAACTCTATTGGAACGTGTTACAGTATATAAAGTATGGGATTATGTCGAAGCGTTTGTGTGATTAAAACACAATTAAACCAATTAATCCGAGTTGAAGAAACAGGAGGTGCATTTCGTTTTTCAGCTGTCTTTATAGGCGATACGCATGGCACAAATTTATAAGAGTTCTCATATCGTAGGGACGGATGGAAATAAATGTTCTAATTAGCCAGTACTTTTACCCTCGAGGCAAAGGTACTCGTGGAGGTTTTGGCCACACTTAATGCGTAATCTGGTATTGTACTAAATACAAACAAGTCGTAAATTTTAATTATGTTAAGGTCAAAAAATGCAACTCTTCTCATTTAGTAAGGGAACGTGATAAGTGTTAGCATACACAGCTGCATCAGCTTTCTACTCGTTTTTAGAACTGTCAACCTAATCAAAACTTTGGCACCAAATTAAGTTATAAATTTTATATCCTAAATGGTGCCAGCCGCTTAAATATATTTTATTTTCAACTTAAATATTGATGGAACAATTTTTCTTAAAACTTACTGGACTACTATAGTTTTCATTAAGAATCCTATCTATTCCTCTGTTGAACTTCCGCAAGCAAACATAGATATTGTCACCCAATTATCGGAAAGTACGACCACCTGACAGCTGAGTAGAGGACTGGAGGCATTCGGTCACGCCTACCCATTTATCTCGGTCACTAACTGAGGGGATGATTAGGGAAATGTCACTGGTCGCTGGCCTCATCTTTCCGCTCCCCCTGCCGTCTCGAACCTTCGTGATGATCCAGTGAACCACGAGATTTCCAGAAGCAGCGGTATTCCTATAAAAAGGGGCTGCAGTGGCGAGTGAGTTCAGTTCTTGGCGAGCAGCCGTGAGGAGCGTCGAGTGAGTTAATGGACAGGAAGACTGTGAACGTGCATCAGAGGAGTTGTACGTAACTGTGAGCGTGCAGTGGACCTGTGACAGTCAAACTGCTGAATTGTAATTGTGTGCATTACTTAATTCTGTGTAATCGGCAATGTTGCGACTGTAATTCGGTGGAAATAAAGAACATTTTTGAGTTGTGCAATTGGACTTTTAATTTCACGAACCCACAAAGTTAAAATATTCTTGAGTAAAAGGTACGATAGTAAATTGTAAAGTTCATTAATCATATCATTAGGAACAAAATCTTATTAACATAGTCTATTACTAAACCTAATCAATCTATGACATATCTAGGGAAAAATATAGTCTCTGTGTAGTTTGAAACATTTTTAGATGAATGAGGTGGCACTCTTTCAGGCTTTCGAGTCTCCAGTTCAGTGAGACGTAATTAAAAAGACTGAAGGACATCGCGGATCTAATTACAGTATTAAAGCAAGGCTACACCGAAAATCCGCCGAAACTTTTGAAAATCGTGGAATTTTCTTTCTTGGCATTTTTGGTAGCTTAGGGTGTGTAGTAATAGATGGCGTGCTATTTTTATCATTTGCACCATTTCAGGCCATCACGTGACAATTTCAAGAGACGTTTAACAATCATTAAAAGTAACTTTAAAATTAATTTTCTGAGTAACCTTTTTCTGACACTTTTCAGTATACAAAATGCCTCACGCGTCAAAGTTTTTCATTTAACCTGGTGAAACTTACAGGATAGGTCCATAATATGTAAATAAGAAACTTAACATTCCGCTTTTTTGTTAATGCTCATGTTTTGAAAATTATGTAGTGTTAAGGAATGAAAAAAGTTAATATTTTCAACATTTTGAGAGCTAACATATGAAAGATATTTTAGAACAAATGCTACAAAAATATACAAAAAGTAAGAATGTGGGTCTCTTGAAATTGCTCTGTACTATCAGAAAACATAAATTCAACTTAAAGCTCAAATTTTTTCACGCATACAGCATTTTATATAGCGAGTAAATTTTACTTTATTTTCCCAAAACATAATTAATAATTAATGAACTATTTGGTGTAGCAGCATGAAAATGTGCACGCCAATTTAAAATGATACTCTAGTTAGAAGGCTAAATTTTTATAATGGTAGGTTTATTATTTTTATAGAAGTTGCAATTTTCAGTGTAGCCTTGTCTTAATACGAAGATTTTCTTAGCCAGGAAGTAGCCTCTGATGTCATTATATTAATGTGAGGTTGTAAATAAAATTCAATAAACGCTTTTATTTTTTATTAAACAATTAAATACATGAATGTTCTCTACTCACTTTGGTATTTTACGATTATTTAGGCAAATACTGCAATTATTAGCCATTTAATATGTCTTAATTATAAAACAGTAGAAGTTATTTCATTTAAAAACTATAGTACATATAGAAATATTACACTTAGAAGACCTTGATATAGCTTGTATTTTAGCACGATTTCTACGGAGTATGTTGGCATGACTGTAGTTTAACTTTGTTATTGTATAAAGTTATGGATGACTGATTCGTTTGAGTTTGATATTCTGTGACTTCACATGTGTTTCACCTGTTTTCTAAAAAGCTACTGGAGATCAATAATAAGTTTCACAGATTATAAGTTTGAATTCCGAAAGCTATGGGTCTAGAAATGTGTATGTATGTATGATTTACTCCAGGGGCAGTTCTTCCTTGATGCGTTTGAATCGTCGAGTCACCTACTTGTTTTTTAATATCTTACACGGTTATGTTTTATCTTACAGCATTTAATTTTCATTTATAAAAGATCTGCAAATTATATTTTGTAATAGAACCGCTCTCTTGGCGTCCACGCGTCGATAATGCAGCTAGCATCGTTATTAAAAGGCCAAGGTGACCGTAAAACTTGTTGCGCGTGAGGAGAGGCTGGAGGGGCAGAATGTGTTCTGGTTACCATGGCTACGGATTCGATCATAGAAGTCGTGTAATCCGCACCAACTCGTGTTGCCAGCACTACACAGGAGCTTCTTCGTACTTATTTAATGGTAGAAGTGGTAACCCGCTTGAAGCGAGCCCCACGTGTCATATGGTACTGTTTGTTATCAGTTAGCATCCTGTGTAAAAACGTAATTCTTTATGGGATTAGTGATTAATGTCTGATATGTGAAGTGTTTAATTTTTCAAAGTTCAGGAATTTACAGTGAATCCAACACCCGACTTGGTGTGTTCCAATCTCAAAACACCCTTTTCTTTATAGGAAAAAGATGATAAACGGGACGTGGTAAATGTCGGTAGGCCAACAACAGTGCTTTGTTTAGAAAATCTTTGAGGCGGAGCATCTACAAAATACACCTCGTTGGTATGAGGAAAATAATTGTGCCGGGTTGAAGGAGTGGGGAACACCAGTAACAAAATTGTCAACGTTCTTCAAGAAAGCTCACGTCTATATAATGTAAAATACAAAGAGATGCGTTAAGCATTAAGCTTAACATTAGGTTATTCATGCACTATCCCAATAGGGAAGTAAACAAGAAATGACATTTCGTGAACATAGTAAGAGCGAAGACTCTTTAAGTAAAGGTCATATTAATTAGTTAGTTTATTTCCAATTTCTTATTACAATATCTAGCATATAAAACTTCATACATATATAACATAATTGGTAGACAATAAATACAATATCTTACATACTGCTTATTTTGCAGTTGCATATTCCCATGCCCCAGTATAATTAACCCAGGTTGTGTATATAATGGAGAACTTTAGAACTTGGGATCTATATTTTTGTTTCCCTTTATACCTTATCTAATTTCCCTAGAAGTTCTCATTAGTCTTCCCAGTTTTCCAAAGCCATTTTTGCCTTACCTTGCCAATAAATGTTCCCAGTTTTATTATGTTTTCTTCTGATCTTAGATTCCAGATTCTTTTGCCTCTTATTTCATTTGGTATGTCTTCCCACTTACGTTAAAGAAATTCATCTCTCCAATATTTTGTTTATTGACAATGAAAAATATAATGCCAAGTACTTTCTTCATTTTCACATATTGGACATCTTCCTTTAATATATCCATTCCTTATACCCCTTAAGTATATTACTCCTGTTCTAAACCATGCCAACCCTTCTCTTCCTACTTTATCACAGATGTCAATGTATTTTTTCTCTGCCCCAATCATTTTTCAGTGTTTTATATAATTTCAGAGATTTTTTGATATTAAGATTAGCCCATAATTCTTGTTTATCAATATCCTCAATTCTTGTATTTACTTCTTTCCAGAATCCCTTTTCTATTCTTCCACTATCTAACCATAATGAACCCATATCTATTTCCTGTAAAATCTTTTGAATTTTATATATCCAAGTCCGTCTCCCCTTTATTCTTTTTTGTGCTACCAAACACAGTTTAACAATATTTTCCCCATCTAAATTCCATATTATGAACAAATATTTCACTGTTCTTTCCATCACCTTGCTTTTGTAACCTAATCTTCCTAATTCCATTAAAGCCGCCTCATTTTGTGAGGATCTAGGTAAACTTAAAGCAAGTCTACAAAATTGTCTGTTTACAGCATTTATCACTTTCCATCCTTCATCTGGCCCCCATATTTCTATTCCGTATAGCATTCTGCTTTCTACAACTGAACCAAACACTCTTTCTAACCATTTTACTTGCATATTTGCTATTTTATTAATACATGATCTAATAACACTCATAGACATTTTTCCATCTGCCAGTGCTTTCCTTTTTTGGTCACTCCATTCACCAAAATGCATAATCTTACTCCTAGGTAATCAATATTTTTAATCACCTAAATTTTTGAAGCTTCCAACCATAATTTTTCTTCTCTTTTTAATTTTAAACCTTTTTTTCCACCATGATCTTATATTTAGTTGTATTTATCTTCAAACCCCATTCTTTACAAAACTTGCCTATTGCTTCCAAGGATTATTTTAAGCCTGTACTTGTAATGGAACATGTTACTAAATCATCTGCAAAGAGCAGACCTGAGGTAGTATTAAGGAACATTTTAACTCATATACAGAGAAAAGACCCATCGAAATTGTAAACCACTTTTCAGGTATAAAATCCGTTTCTGCGAAGCTGATTTCGCGAATTTAGGTTGGCCAATTTTTCGAGTCACCTATTCAGTTCGCCCAGAGCCGCGCCTGCTTGACTCATTTCCTTTACGTTATGAATGCTTGTGTATTTGAAAAGTCAACGAAACATTAAAATACACTACGAAGGCTTATTCCTCTACTCTAGGCGGACATTTACAGAAATGATGTTACTGCCAATCTTCTTGTACGTGTAAAGAAAGTATAGGAATTTAGCAGGCTTTAAGCGGTAGTCAAATATTTTAAGAGCACGGTTGTTCACTGTGTGGTAGCTTTGAAGTCCCATTTTCTTTTTATGCCAAGAGGTAAAGGAATAAATAAGGAGTCCCCATTTGAGAAAAGAGTATTCATTAGAAAATTTAGTCAAATAACAGGGAAAGTCTCGGAAATGGTTCACTCAACAAAAGGCGTGTTGGGCGTAAATTATGTTTTATCACCTAAATGTCTTGTAAGAGTGATTTCGTGTATGTCCTTTGGTTTAATAACTTCGCAAAAGTCATAGGAATGAAGAGCATGTCTTTGGACATTCCGAAATATTTTTCGCTGGTTCTCCCAAAATACGCTCTCAGTTTTCATCTCCAGAAAATCTATGGATTCTTGTGTCAGAATTGCCTTCCACTTTCTGCGTTATCCAGCCTCGCAGTCTTAACTCCGTATAAATACACAGAGTTTCCCGAAAATACCAAATTTAGTGATGACTGGATAAGATGTGTAATCAGCGATACCAAAGTACGGATCTGTTACCAAAGGGAAGATAGAATTTACGAAAACCGGTTATAAGTTAGGAGCACAAAAATATTTGTGATGACCGCTGGTGATAGCTGATAATATTTTATCTCCCTTCTATATTCATAGAGTTGTTTATTCTTAAGAAACTTTCAAAGCAGTTTCATTCTTGGGATACTATGTTTGTATAATATTTTGTGCTGTATACTAAACGTTGCACATGTTGGATATCTATTTTCAAAGAAATGAGGACCAAATTATTCATAAGTTATTTGTTCTGAGCATATTTTGTAATGTAATTTGAGATAATGTTTGTTATAAATTAAATCTTAACTTTTATTTACCTCCATTAGTGTAGGAAACTTGTTTTCCTTTCTGCAAACATGACACCTTTGCAGAGTATATTTTGAACAGGTGTTCTAGATTTTATCTTTATTATGTTAGCAGACATGTAAACGCTTATAAATATTCATGCTACATTAAAGATAGCAAATGCATTTCAACCACGTGAAATGCTCTGTTTTTGTCGTTATCTCTGACATAACTCTTATTTAGGAATCCATTATGTGGCCATAAAATAAATAATGCTTCAAAGATATTTATGGCCGGAATAGCCATTACGCAAAGCAAATGCAGTCTTGTTAAGCACAAAATGCAATTAACATAACACTAGTAAATTTTTAGGAAAATGCAATGAATCGTGTCTGAATTGACACACCCTACAACGTCGGCAAAGAGAAAGAGGTGCGAAACTGGAAAGCAGGCCAGTAAATTTGTGGTGTTATTTGGAAACACTGGTGTTCGCGCCCACATGTCGAACTCGGAATGACAAATAATGTTTAGCTATACCTTGTCGCTTCCCACGTGTCAGTTCCGCTTTCACATAAATCATCCTGCTCTTCTCCACATCTCTTTCGTATTCTCCGACCACAACGAAGGAACAGAGTACACGAGGATGAGCTTTATCAGGATTCGTGTGTCGGCTTGAAACGGAAAACTCTTCAGTATTGCCTGAAAATTGATTACAAAACACCACTGAGATGTGCAGCGTCAGGACAATTAATAATTTCAAGACTATCTTATTATTTATTCACGTTTGCAACCTTATATATTAGCCGTACAGAAAAATTGACGATTGTTCACTATCATGTGTTGCTATTATAATAACTATGGAGTTTAGAAGGGCACAGTCAGACTGAAACATTTAATGTCATAGTCGGGAGTTGAAACACAGGTCTTCTGGTCTACCTCTGGCTGACCATTGAGCTAACATGGCCAACATGCCAGCACGACATTAAATTCTCTAACTGGCCCGTGTTTTTCCGGTACACAACTAGGAGTTCTCATAAACAAATGAGAAAACTACCTTAATGGTGACTTACTGTGCTCTAAGTAGTTGCTTTAAGGCCCGGGCTTTAATGCTTTAATGAGAAATCTATGTGGGTCATGGTAGCTCAATGGTTAAGAGCAGCCGGACGGAGACAGGAAGCTCAGTGGTTCAAATCCCGGCCATGGCATTGAATTTTTCAGTCTGGCTCTCATCAGCAGATACGAAATTTTATTGTGCATACATTTATTACAGAGGTGAAATGTGCTTGAGTGCAGTCAACAAAGATAAAACAGTAAGAATACATATTATGGCGGCACTTTCCGTAGTGAACAAAGCAAGCAAAACAACAACAACATCAACAACAACAACAACAACAAAAAGTTTCTAGTTTGACAACGACTTTATGAATTGCTGGGAACATATCAGGACCGCCGGTGAACCATAATTTCATCCTGCATAAGTTCTCTTACATGGCAGAATATCTACTCACATGGGGCTGTCGCTTTAGGCACACTTAAAAAGTAGGCCTGCTCCTAACCAACTGAGGCGCCCCAACTGACATTTAGATGAAAGGTACTCCGTATTACTATTTTGAACAAACTGAGGAAACGTGTTGTGCAAAAAGACGATAAGGTTAAAAACGCCATACTGAATTTTGGAATATGACTTTTCCAGTTTTGAGTGCTTATTAACACTACCAGTCAGCAGTTCTTGATCATGGAACACATCTACAGGTTTGTGGATAAAACAGGGATTTCGTTTTCAATATTATACAATATCCCCGTTTTGATAGTAAAAATGTATAAATTTGTAAATATTGCGTGCTTCTGTTGTATATTTGATGGTTTTCCGCGTAGAGGAGTGCTATGAGTTCTTACAACTACACTGACGTGCCTTTGCCTGTAACGTTTCATTCGAATAGGCCTCATTCCTTCAGCAGTCGGTGTGTTTATATACCTGATTAGTTTATTACCATATTACCCCCTAATGAGACGAAAAAGGAGTTTGGAATTGAAAAACTTACTTTTATTGTAGCTCTGTATCTAGAAGGCCATTCTAATAGGACAATAGGTAGAAAAGTTGGCTTAGCCCAATCTACAATGGTGTTCATATTGCAGCGATTCAAAAAACTGGTGTCATTGCAAGTGTTTTTTGATCTGGAAGACCCGAGTAACACCATAGAGGGAATATAGGTTCATATGAGTATAGAGTAAACGTCAGAGAACTCGTAAAATACCTGAAATACGCGAGGAAGTTAATAGTATACGCATGGCTCCAATCTCTGTCTCAACCGTGAAACGTCGCCTTCCCTAATAATGTTTGAAAGTGGTCCATAGCTGCTATAAAGCCTATAAAAACAAAATAAGGTGAAAAGATTAGAATAACACAATAACATAAAAACTGGAGCATTCAACAATGGTCCAAGGTGTCATTCACGAACGAGTCTCAGTTTCATGTGATTGGAAGCCAGCGTAGAAGGTTTGTTCTCGACTTCGTGAAGAACGTACGAAGAGTCAATGTGTGATGCCAACATTATAAGAGAACTGGAACTAAACTAAAACCAGCGTTGTAATATAACTGCGTTGTCGTATAGTCATGTGGCATTCTTAAAAGATTTATACGAGGCCAGAAGGGAGATCATTTCTGATTGCTTCTAGTTACGTCTCTTAGGACTTCCGGACAGTTAAGTTAATGCCAGAGGTTCTACTCCCATTAGTCCTGGACCCGTGGGACCAAGGACCCGGGCCTCCTTCGACCAGGGAGTTACCGAGCTGTTCCAAGTGGGCGCCCGGCGCCTCCGTGAGGCTTTCCATAGGGCAAGACCTAGAGACTAAAAATCTCCCATTTGGTCCTGTGGACTCAAGACGGGATGGAAGTGGATACGCCACTTACGCGCGCCAACACCAAAGTGGGAAGGCTACCCATATGACCTCGGTGGGGCCGCCTGGTGATCTAGCACACCTTCTACTATCTCTGCTAGCTAGTACGCGGGAATGTTAATGGCTTCCCTCAACCCCGTCCGCAGACGTACCCGATCTCCCACGGGTATCCGGAACCACTGCCCCGTCGAGTCCAACCCAATCCGAACAACTCCCTATCAGGGAAGGGCTCAAATGTTCGGCCCGATGTTCCTCTAGTAACGTCAGAGGCACCACGAGTGCTAGGGGTCCGCAGCACCCGCACCACGGCAGCTGAAGGGGACGGATCCCCTTCCTTACGGGGAGGACTTCCAAACAGTTCGAAAAGGTGTCACCAAGCGGGATGGGTCAGGCGGTTTCGTCTGTGGCACGCATTCGGGAGGCCCGGGATCGATTCCCGTGGCCAACCTATCTGACCCATGGTTTTTTCGGGGATTTTCCCGTGTCACTAGGCGAATACTGGGTGGGTTAATTACATCCTTCGAATTTTCCGTTACTCCATTTCATCTCCATTATCATTTCATATCATCTCTCATCTGGTGGTCTCTTTCAGGGTAGAAATGTCGGCCAGTGTGCTGGCGGTGCATGACGGGATGATAAGCTCTGAGTAAATCACCCTCTCCTCCGGTAGGTCAGTTGCCGGTCTCCGCTCCTCTGCTGGTACCATTTAGGGACCGCTAGCCAGGGAACTTTGGGCCTCGACTACTGGACTCGTCGCCGTCCCGCAGTAGGGGAGCATGTCCAATGTCCTGGCCTGTCGGGGGAAGTCTCTATCCAAGTTAACTGTAGGGACCCTGCCGTGGGTACTGTCGTGGCTCCTCGGGTCGGCCGCTCTCTGTCTCCTTCGCCCCATCCTTCATCCCGGGAGTGCCCCACTTGGGGGCATAGGGACATTGGGCCCAGGATGGTGGCCTGCATATCGAATCCCCTCCGTAATGAAATCTTAATCCTAATCCTATGGTGTCAGCACCCAGCGATTCCTATCTCCTAAGCACCACTCATTAATCTGCAACAGGAGGACCCATTCGTTTAACACGTTTAATTTTATTATTGTTATTTTATTTCATATACATCCTTCTGAAATAAAAGCATTTGCATGAAAGCGTAAATATTAAAACCTCAAAGCTCTGCATTACCCTCGCGATTGTAGCAGGACTTTAAGAAAATAAGGAAAAGTGCAGTGGGTTCAAGTATATTTCGGATTAGGCAGGCATAGAGAGCACCCGAATCGGGAGGAGTCGCCCGTGTCTTTTGTTTCTGCTCGCACACTCTGCTCAGAGAAGAAATAAAGAAAAGAGGCGTGATTGAAATAATTGTCCCCGGGGCGTTGCAGGGTTTTGAAAATACGTCTTTGAGCTTGTTAGTCATCACTCTTTTAAGAAACGTGCAGGCTACTGAAGTATTCCTGGGCACGGACAGTACATCATAATGCAGGGACCCCGCTACACCACATTAATAATTATGATTGTAATCTGAAGAGCCCATGGCGGCCTTTGCTCCTCCCACTTGCTCCGCTTGTCTTCACCGCTGCTGAAACATGTATGAACAATGATATCTGCAAAGGAGGGAATAGATTACATTGGCAGAAAATTATTAGCAACCAAGCCTGTTGGCAAGATAGCAAGCGCCAGAGCTGCTCATGAACATTTACTCTTGCTGTTGCATCTAATCAACCTCCTGTGTTGTACACATAAATATTTAGCCATTTAAAACTGTTGGTGTCTTCAACATACGTCTGCGGAATAGCCAGAAGAAGGAGATATTGGAATATATCTCTCCAGAGATTTGTGTTAAAATTTATGTACGCGTGCGTTCATTGGGATTTCTTATGCTGTAGAAACTCGTTTAATGAAATAACTTAAATGAAGTGTCAGATTTATTTTCTCAACCACACATCTACAGTAAAGGCGGAAGTGCTGCATTCAATGATACAGAGTTAGTTTCAGCAGCAAATACAGTTTGAAGTTCTTTGAATCCTCATTAAATTATTTATAAAAATGACCAGTATATGTGCATGTTTTGTGTGTTGCGTAAGCACCCAAGCAGATATTTAAGTTCATCATATCCCAAAGCAGTCAAAATCCGTCGATACCAGTTTTCCTCGATATTCGATACTCGATACCATAATATCTACTTCTAGTTTCAATACAAAGTAGAACCTTAGCAGAATGTATAATGACAAGGAAACTAATTGGGTTTACATATTTAACGAGACAAAACTTAAAAACATCAATGTTATTGAAATAAGATTTGAAGCATTCCTGGCGATGAATATGTTCAAGATATTCTCAGGAAGCAGGCCAGATGGAAAGACGATTAGAAATCGACGTTTTGGGATCGTACATCTCTCCTATCATCAGCAATATACAAGAAATGTTATAAACAATAAATTGAGATAACATAAAATCAACAACGACAAAGGACTACCAATACTCGCATCCCTGAACAAAAGTTGAGTAAAATATATACCAGGTCAAGAGATGGCGTGAGTGTAGAAAGCTAATTAGGTCATAGAAACGTAACTACTTAATTTGATGATCAAGCTGTATAGATATTAAGACTATTGATTTACATTTTAAGGCAGATTTCCAAAAGGAGCTGAACTGAAATCCAGCATCACGATTAAGCATGCTCCTCTCGGAGAAAATGGCCAAAGCCTCCTTAACTCTCCACTCTCAGTAATTGCTGCCTTTTGCCAAGATGGTCGTCTCCCGAAAGTTGGCGCTATGGTCGTTATCAAAACAATGCTCTGCCAGCCCAGATTTATCAGGTTGCATTAAACGAATGCTCCGTTCATGGTTGTTTATTCTGTAGCGACTGTCCTTCAAGTTAAGTAGTTACGTTTCTATGACCTAATTAGTTTTCTATACTCACGCCATCTCCTGACCTGATATCCTAATGATGGAGGTGATGTATGCTCCCGAAACATCGATTTCTAATCGTCTTTTCACGTGGCTTGTTTCCCAAGAATATTTTGAATATATCAGTGTTCCTATTTTGAAACTCTACATTATACATTTACAAATAAAACATTCCACGCTTATAAGTTTTTGATAAAAAGTACTAGCATGTTTACTCTTTCGAGGTCAACTATATTGCTTTTCCTGTGACAAATGAGTTCTGCTCTGCCAGGTAGTCTTTCAGCGAAAATGTTGCAGGTGGAATACGCAAATATTTAGCGGCTATTTTTGTATTAATTCTGAAAATGTTGAACTTATGTTCCAGTAATTCACTGCACTAGTAATAGGAGGTGAGAAATGGTCTTTGAGATATGCAGTGATTCGTTCTTGAGAACTTGACACTGAATCTGACACACGTTTATTTTCTTGCATACTTACAGTGAAGTCGAATCTATGGATTGTGAGATTTCATAGGAAGTTCTTGAACCTTGTGGATTATCTCGAAGTTGTGTCTGAGAAGCACTTACCTCGGGTTTTTAGTCTCGGGGAGAATTCTGACGAATAGATTCAATACTCACATTTATAATATATTAAAGTCATTCCATTTTTGAAACAAACTCTATTTTGTTTTACCTTTAAATTGCATTATATTTTACAATATAGTTATACAATTACTTCTATCTGTACATTTGAAATATCAAACCAGATTACGTGGATTTCATGTGGAGTTTACACAAGTAACTTATTCGTGGTTCAGTACTAAAATGACTTTATCTTCCTGCTGCTCACAAGTTGGTAATTATTTTTCGGTTGCCACGTGGATTTTACATTTGTTCTTTATAGTTCACGTTTTCTTTTCATTTGTTCTTTTATCTCGTTAATATTTTGCAATTAATTCTAACTAATTTTATAAATAATTTTAATATCACTTTGGCAGTAATATTTTGTGATTTCAAAATAAAATAAAAATTGCGCAATTATCCCCGAAGTATCGAAGAACTACCGAATGAATTTTCTGAAGTATCGAATGAGTTACCTGGATAAGGCTCTTCCGGGGTTTTCCTTTATCCTTACAGACGAATGTCGGGTAACTCTAAGCTCCATGGACCCTGGGCCCATTTGAGCATTAGTTTACCCATTTCTTTCACCGTCCGATATGACTTAACGTTGGAGGACGTAGAATTAAAAAAAAATCGCGAGTATCAAGGTATCGCAAATATCGCGCACCCATCCCTAATAAAACATCTATTTACAACTACCCTTTACAAAAATAAATATTTCTCCACTATTTGTGTTTATTCATCAGAATGCACCTCAAGATTTACTTTAAATATAAGAGTTCCAAATATCGTAACCAACTGCAAATCCGGACACTTTTTAATAATCTAAGAATCTTTGTTCATTTTATTAAGTTTTTTAACTCGTAAACCTTTAAAAAAGACTGCAAAATTGTAACTCATTAAAATACACAACTTGCACATAAATTATTTGTCCTTTCACACTGACCATGTGTAGGCTAAAGTATGGTAAGATAGAGTCAGACAGAAAAATTCAATGCCATAGCCGGGATTTGAACCACGGATCTTCTGGTTGCCGTCCAGCCGCTCTAACCATTGAGCTACTATGGCCACCGTGCAGACATGGCATTAAATTCTCCAACCGACTGGTGTTTTTCCTATCCTGGATAGTAAGTCGCGATTAACGTAGTTGTATCATGTGTTTATGAGAACTTCTAAGTGGTCACCGGGAAAAAACACGAGTCATTTGGGGAATTTAATGTTATGTCGGCACGTTAGCCATAGTAGCTCAAGGGTTAGAGCGGCTGGACGGCAACCAGAAGATCCGTGGTTCAAATCCCGGCTATGGCATTGAATTTTTCTGTCTGACTTATCTTTCCAAACTTGTACATAGTGTCCAAGATACCTGCCGTTATTAGTTCGAATTCTCAAATAATTTATGACAATGTTTCGCTTTTTTAAGCAAATAATCATCTCGGAAAATATTCTGCATTAAAGTATATTGGATAGGATAATAGTATTTTATAACAATAAAATTGAGTAGAAGAATGCGTGTCAGTGTAATACATTAAATAATATAAATGATCTATATTATTGTTTATGTGTAGTGTAAGATTTATATATTAGAATAATACAAAATATTTTAATACAATGTCGATATTCCTTATACTGATTACCTGTACGCAGATTTACAAACAGGAATGCGAGAAAATAAAGACGATAGGAACCTTTTGTAAGCACTTGACACTCGGCAGATGTAACTAACTTATTTATGATCTCAGTGCTTTGTAAACACAGATCACTTAAGTCACGGTTTCCAGAGTCCTTATCTGGCTGTTCTAAGGTACGGTGATTTGATACCTGGTTGAAACCTAGAACGTTTTCTTTGATTAATAAAAATATCTATGTATTCGGAGTCTGAAGGGAACATGCTGGAGAGATATCACAGTGTATATTCTGTAGTCATTATATAGTATACATTCATCATGACCAAAAGGCACTGTTACAGGATACTGACATGCGTACCAAGAACAAATAACAAGCTGGAGAGATCATAAACGTATTTGCTGTAGATTTGATGTTCATTGACAGTGCTATATTTATCTACAAATTATTCTTTAAAATTGCAAAGAAATTATTTCATTAGTGTAGATATACATTTTATTCTTATCTTGATTAAACTACTAGCCCACTAATAAAAAGCTTGGACTAAATAGTTGTATCAAATTATACAGTTCTGTCATCATGCATTAAGACTTACAGACTATTCCGGCCCCCCCCCCCCGCATCTGTTTGGTGGTATTAGTCTCCCTTTTTCAGAATTTATAAACTGTTTTCAACTATGTTTACCAGTAGAATCTACAGGAGGCATAATTACTTTTTCTGCGGTTAGCCAAACTTTTCAAAGTTTTCTGTTCGCTTAGCTTCCAGAATACGAAGTTCACAAAGATGTATGTTCTAAACAGTCTAATATGATCCTCGAAAGGATCAAATATGGTATATTTTGTTTACCTCCTAATTGCAATTCCATATGTATCCACTGTATTACTTAATTTTAAGTTAATCATTCTGTATAGATTAGATATCCACTTTTATAAGCATGTCCTTGGTAGCATGACTTCTAGTAATAAAATACGATTTTATTACTTGAGTATTGTTACTTGTTATATCAAATGCTTCACTTCAGTTTTCTTATGTTCACCACTTAAAAGTTTAAAATTTTAATTATGAGATTTCTCAAATCTCACGAAAGCTTTCATTAGGATTAATTTATAATAACCTATTTAAGCACAATTTGTCTTGCCTCTTTTTTTAGAAAACTTTACACGCTTTCTCTCTTTTACAGAATATTCAGCAGAAATCTATAACTGTTCAACTGAGACTCTTCCCTTATACAATTTCCAGAAACAGAAATTTAGGTTCAGTATTCTTCGCTTTAGTACTCTGTAACATCTCTACCTAATGGAGAAGAGATATATGTATTACTAGAAGTCAAGATGTCGATACACCTGCATGAGGTCACAATGCAGGTCCCACGCCTTAAGAATAGTTGCAATACCATCCGGAGGTGTTTCCTAGCCCGGAATGAAGTATTGTGGCAGGCTTTCTGCTATTACCGATGTATGAATTGAATACTTACGTAGGTTCTGTTTACCCGTCATGCCCCATTATGTTCCTGCCAGGATTCTAAAACATTGAAGTCAATAACCCTAGCTGGAGACGACGCCCGTACTGCATTCTGAAAATCTTCACCCCTGTTAAATAGTTCATTAACACCAAACATCTGTTGACTCACCAGGGCACGATGTGTTTGCATGTTCCATTCCGGACCACCAACGCGATACCAGGGTAACATTTTGGTCTTCACATCCGTCTGACACAGCCCAGTAGGTGCTGGTTCCTCTCTAAATGTGCAGCTGTAGAATATCTGCACAGAAATGGTCACATGTTTGCAGTCCTGATGCCTTCATTAGCATTTTTAAAATATTATGTTATAAGAATTAATCGTATACTTAGAATTAATTTGATCAACTTATTTAGATAAATAATGATGAAAACTTTGGAAAGTAATATATAAAAGAGGTAATCCAAAACACTTGATAAGAGCAATTCAAAGTTTATTTTGGGCAACACACACACACACACAGACACACACACACACATACACACACACATACATATATATATAATGGTGACACGCAAATTTAAATAAACAAAAGCGTTAAAACAAGACTGCTCAGTGTCCCAACCATTGTTGGACAAACCACTTAAGATGTAAAATAGGAATAAATAATGATAAATAATCTTAACTACCTGGGATTGAACGTCTCCTACTGCCAAAGAAATGACAGTAACATAAAAATAAGCAGATTCTATAGCATGCGTGGAACAATAAGAATATTGAGAAATAAAACATTAAAAGTCACTCAATTAAAATTCTATAAAACTGTGGTAATTCCCCGTTAACTTATGCCTGTGAGAATTGGACACTATAAACTCAGATAGAAGAAAGACAGAATCAACTAAAAAAGGAAATTCTTACGTTCTGTAGTGTAATATACACTTTTAGATAATAAAAGATAATAAGAACATTAGAACAGAATTAAATATATTCAAATTAAATAACCGAATAAATCAAATGGGAAATAACTGTTTAGAACAAATAGAAAGAAAGTCACAAAATAGATCATCACAAATATTACTTCAATACCAAATTAAAGATAAAAGAAGAGATGGTCGCCCATGCAGTAGATGGATAACCTCAATATGTTGATGTGGAAGCAGGTCAAAGGCCTAAATCCATGAAGTAGAAGAAGAAAGAAGAAGGAATTTAGCTACCTGTTATTGTTTATTTCTATACAGCTCAAACAAGCTATTGGTGCTAAAGCTTAGCTGTGTACTCAATTAAGACAAATACTTAGATAAGTAATTTCACAACAAATTTTGTTGGAAGAAAAAGGACAACAGAGGAAACCGAATCCATGCGAGATGTTCAAAAGCGGGCCATTACATACTTTCATATAACTTTCATACCTGATTTTTCATCATGTGAAGAGAAACATCAGAATAGCAGCCGTATTTTAAACTGTTGAGAAATAAGAAAAAAAACAATAGGAAGAATAAGAAAACGATTTTTCTAAATTTTTAATGCTACAAGAACGACATCTCAAATATGAGGGCTGTTCAATAAAGAATAATCACATTTTTTTGACAACATACCTTTACTCATCCTCATAATCTTGATGGTGCTTCTCAAAATACTCTCCCCTGAATGCGATGCACTTGTCTCAGCGTTTCTGCCTGTCTTCAAAGACATGCTAGAAACAATTTTTGAGAGATCCTTCAAAATCACCACCGCAGCCATCACCACTGCCTCTGATGATAGATAATGCCTCCCACGAAGGCGTTTCTTCAAATTTGGGAATAGAAATAAAGTCACATGGGGCTAAATCCGGACTATAGGGAGGGTGAGGTATGCACTTCACTTTGACTTTTGCAAGATATTCAGCATCAACATTGGCAATATGCGGCCGCGCATTATCGTGGTGCAGCATCCAGCCTGTTTCATGGAAATGTGATCTTTTGCGCCCGATATGGACTTGCAATGTTTTCAGGACATCCCTGTAGTATTGTCCAGTTACTGATGTGTGTGCAGGTACAACATACTGATAAACCATTCCATGAATATCAAAGAATGAGATGACCATAACTTTCCCAGCAGAAGCAACCACTTTTGCTTTTTGGGGGGTTGGTAATGAAAGAGCTTTGCGGTTTGCTCTCAGGATAAAAATGATGTAGCCAAGTTTCATCAGCAGTGATTACGTTTGGAATAAACTCCGGATCTTCCTGTAACATCAACTTTAACTGCATGTGGCTCCATTGCAGCGGTAGGTGATACTGAACATATCTGAACTTGCCTGGTTCTCACAGGCGGGAACCAGGAATACCAACAATGAAACTACTACGGCATGCTTGTTTCACATTAAGCTAACAGAATCTAATTAGTTTGAATTTTAGTACAAAAAATTATGAGTGTAAAAAGTTATGATCATTCTTTATGGAACAGGCCTTGTACGTTTCATAGTTTGAAAAATATCTACACTTTTATACAGGTCCTATGTATATTTTTTATCGTTTACTAGTTATAAAAATTACACGCAGTTTCTTTCTAGTAAAAAGCCTTCGCAGAATATTCCCAGAAAATTAAAGGTAGTTTATTCTCTCGAATAACAACCTAAGAATGATATTTTAATTTAGATCTTTAGAGCAATATTCAAGAAGTCTTAAGCTAAACCCAATGTTTATGTTAACTCACTTTTTGACAAAATCTTCATGCTGCATCTTTAGAACACCCTAATCTTGACATCTAAGGTTCATACTAATGGAATTTTTTCAGTTATGCTTTTCACGCGCATCCTAGGAGACGTCCAACACCTGAGGAACTTGCTTTAAAAATCAATTTATGTCAAAAACATATTTTCGGTGAACTTCTGGCCGGTACATTCGGTGAATTGGTTGCACCAGAATACCTTCTTTACTTATTGAGAGAAAGTAAATTTTTATCCATCATATTTGCACTACAACATACAGCAAGAATCACTTTGTCACAGTTTGCTACATATGTAGGTTTCTAATAAAAACTGGAGATCCCGGACAAAACCCGCCCCAGCGCCATGTTGTCCAACAGAAATCTCAATTTGCCGTCGCCTTTGATCGAACCCGGGCCGCCTTGGTGAGAGCCAAGCGATCTAACCACTCAGCCACGGCACGACCTCTTACGGATTTGTCCTCGATACTCTCGAAATTTGCATAGTATCGACATCGACTTCGTACGATACTTCAGAAAATTAGCTCGATACTTTTTCGATATTTTTGGTGGCGATTCTGTAATATATACGAGGGCTGTTCAATAAAGAATGATCAAAATTTTTTGCGGTCATAATTTTTCGCAAGAAAATTCAAACTTATTATATTCTGTTAGCTTAATGTGAAACAAACAGGCCGTAGTAGTTTCATTGTTGGTACTCCTGGTTCCCGCCTGTGATAACCAGACAAGTTCAGATATGCTCAGTATCGCCTACCACTGCAATGGAGGTAACACGCGAGGAACAATATACGGCTTTGAAAGTCTGCTTTCGTCTCAACAAATCTTCAGTTGAGGTCTTTACAATGTTACAGGAGGCCTATGGAGAGTCTGGTCTTCCCTACAGCACAGCTCGAAGGTGGTTTAAAATGTTTAAGGAGGGGAGACAATCAATTTATAAGGAAGGTGGACCCGGTGCCCCAGTTACTGCTCTTACGGAAGACCACATTGCAGCTGCCATTGTGAGAGAGGATCGACGAATTACCTTATGATCACTTTCTGAAGTACTGAACATTTCATTGGGTGCCATCCACACGTTGGTGACAGAAACATTATACATGAGACGTGTTTTTGCACGATGTGTTCCAAGACCTTTGGTTCCTGAACAAACGGACATTAGCATGTAGATCTGCATGCAGTTAAAGTTGATGTTAGAAGAAGATCCGGAGTTTCTTTCAAACGTAATCACTGCTGATAAAATTTGGCTACATCATTTTGATCCTGAGAGTAAACGGCAAAGTGCAGTGTGGAAATCTCCTTTATCACCAACCCCCCAAAAAGTAAAAGTGGTTCCTTCTGCTGGGAAAGTTATGGTCATCTCATTCTTTGGTATTCATGGAATGGTTTATCAGCATGTTGTACCTGCACACACATCAGTAACTGGACAATTGAAAACATTGCAAGTCCATATCAGGCGCAAAGGACCACATTTCCGTGAAGCAGGCTGGATGCTGCACCACGATAATGCATATTGCCAATGTTGTTGCTGAATATATTGCGAAAATCAACGTGAAGTGCATCCCTCCACCTCCCTATTGTCTGGATTTAGCCCCACGAGACTTTTTTCTATTCCCTAACTTGAAGAAACGCTTTCGTAGGAGGCATTATCTATCATCAGGAGCAGTGGTGAAGGCTGCTGAGGTGATTTGGAAGGATCTCTCAAAAATGTTCTCCAGCATGTCTTTGAAGACTGGCAGAAACGCTGGGACAAGTGAATCGCATTCAGGTGAGAGTATTTTGAGAAGGACAATCAAAATTATGTGGAGGAGTAAAGGTACGTTGTCAAAAAGAGATTGTGATCATTCTTTATTTAATAGCCGTAGTAGTTCTAATTTTTCAATCTTACCATAGAGTATACAAATTAAAGTAGTAAATTAATAGCTATCCTGCGCGCCGGGACAGTGGGAATCTAGACCGCATGAATTGACCATGTGTTCTACTAAAGTTACAATGGTTTTCTGCACAAATTGTTTCAGTTTTGCGTAAAAGTCGAAACAAATTGTCATTGGGCATCCTGTGACTGTTCAAATTTGTCTGACATGAGTTTCGCCAACTTCGAGGGAAACAGATTAAAGCACTGATAGCTTGAAAAACACTGAGCAATATTCAGTCATGGACAATGTTTTGTAGCGACAAAAATATAAGAAAATCGGGAATTTTAAAGCCCTGCACTATTTTTTCACCTGTGTCTAAGCTTGGCGTTTGCACACATAAACGACCAGAGAGCCAATATCACAACTAGACCTGATTTTACATTACTTACTGATTTTTATTTTATACTCTGCAACGGCATCGTTGATTTATTGCGCAAAATATATGAAGAAATTTCAATTGAACCTTTTGTTTATTTTAAGGTGTTATTTCAGTTAAGAAAATAGCTTTGAAGAAATGTTGCTTTCTTCGGTTGTAAATTTAATGTGCATGTATGGCGTAAGAGAATGTAAGTTTGTAGCTTTAGAACTAACTTGAAAATTTTCTGGAGCTTGACAATTTATAAAATTGTTTTGTCAAGATTCAACATCCAGGATTCTCGGTCAGATTTAATGAACTGCTAACTATCTGAATTGGAAATACTAAGGTAAAACTTTCACAGAATTCTTCACAAAATAGTTGTTCCTACACATCCTTAATCTTATATTGAAATAAGATTCTCAACTGGCACTGTTTTATAATTACTTAAAAGTGATAAAAGTGGCCTGTGACCAATCTCTTTATCGTACAATGGAACACAATTTTTGGAAGTAAATAAATAAGTTCATTGATTGTAAATACTAATAAACCACGATGCATCAGTTCAAAATGAAATGTGTAGTGTTTAACGCCCGCTTTTACTACATACGGCACCGCAGGCGAAGCATCAGTTCAGTATAAGCAATGTTACACATAATGATATAAAACCAGTGGAATCTGAGGTTCACTTTTATATGATCTTTTAGCTCTTCAGTTTTTATCAATCCAAATGGCAACTCCTTTAGCGGCTCTTGTAGTTTGATCAACTCCCGAATAAATAATCACATAATTACCCACATTCTATAAAAAAAGATATACATAAATATACGTGGGCCGCCAGAGGATCAAGATCATTAATTGATTAAATTTTAGTAAACGATAAATTAAAAAAAATTAATCAAAGATACAACTGTTAATAGAGGAGTGGAACTATATACGGATCACTATTTGGTAACGACAGATATCTACATATTGGAGAAATGGAAAAACGGAAGAATAAAGAAAAATTGTGAAAAATATAGCAAAGAAATGTTTAAAATAGATTTACTACAAGATAACGGCAGAAGAGATCTGTTCCAATATAGAATGACACAATAGTTGATGGAGGTTAGAACAGAAGAAGATTTAGAAACCGAATACCAAAATATAAAAGCTATAATATTAAAAACGGCTAAGGACGTTTTAGGGACAATGAAACTAATAAAAGGAAACAAGGAATAAAGTATTGGAATGAAGAAGTATAAATGGTAATAAAAGAGAAAAAAGCAGCATAATTAAAATATCTACAAACACCCAGTCAAGGAAATAGACGGAACTATAAATTGAAAAGAAACGTTGCCAAAACTAAAATAAGATTAAACAATCAGGAATCATGGAACAGATTTATAGCAACAAGAGAACATGACCTTTATGGGAGCTTGGAAAATAATGAAGCATTTAAAGACAACTGGAGATATGGCGAAACTTTCATGCATCTCATAAGAAGAATGGATAAAATATTAAACCGAATTGCTATATGATAAAAATATAGAAAAAGTATTACACGAAGAGTATGAAGAAAGGACAGTAGATATGATAACATTTTATGAATTGCAGGAGACCATAAAATATGAAAAATGAAAGTCGCCAGGTATAGATAATATCGCCATAGAAGTATATAAACATGGAGGATTAATATTACAGTTCCGCATATTGCATTTACTAAATATATGTTGGAGAATAAAGAAGATTCCAAAAGAATGGGAAATAGCTAAAGTTAGAAAGGGCAAAGAAATGAATGCAAAAATTATAGAAGCATACACCTTTTAAATACAATATATAAAATATATACTCGAATTATAACAACTAGCGTGAAATTAATAGGTGAAACACATATTAGTGAAGAACAACATGGATTTGGAACAGGCAGAGCATGCATAGATAATGTCTTTACAATAAAAAAATATTAGAAAAACGAAGAGAATTTAATCTTGAAACCCACCTAGCATTTAGAGATCTAGAAAAAGCGTTCGACAAAGTTAACTGGTTATGGTTGTGGGATATAATATGTAAAAAGGGATACCCACTACACTTAGTTAAAATTATTCAAAGCTTATACAGAAATACGAAAATGGTAAAGGAAATGGAAGGAGAAACAACAAATGAATTTGAAATAAACAAAGGATTGAAACAAGGATGTAGTCTATCTCCAATTCTTTTTAATATATATATATATATATATATATATATATATATATATATATATATATATATATATATATATAAATTATAATTATAATAGAATGGAAAAAGTAGTATATGGGGGGATTGGGTTAGGACAAGGAAGAACAATAAACGCTGTTCTATTTTCAGATGATATAGTTTTAATCTTTGACAAGGAAGATAGACTACGGAAAGGAATATATCAACTAAACCAAATTTGTAAAAAATATGATATAACAAACTCAAAGACAAAAACAAAAGTAATGACATTCCATGGAAAATACCCAATAAGGACCAAAATTGTAGTAGAGGAAACTATAACAGAACAAGTATCGCACTTCCAATACCTTGGCTCTGATATAACCTCTGAATCGGAAAATCAAGTTATAAGGAATAAAATACAAAAATTCCAATCAGTTTGGGGAACAATTAAGAGAACCCTCAGGAATAAAGCAAGGAAAGAAAAATCAAATAAGATTCTACAAAGTGATAGCAACCCCAATACTAAACTATGGAAGTGAGGCATGGATAATAAGGGAAAAGGAGAAGAGTAAAATACAAGCTGCTGAAATGAGATTCTTACAATCAATCAAAGGATGTACAAGAGAAGATCGTATTAGGAATGAAATTATTAGAAAAGAATTAGAAGTGCAGCCGTTATTAGAAGAATTCCAAAGATATAGAAACAAATGGGTCGAACACCTTAATGACATGCCAAGAGAAAGAATACCAAAACAAGCCTTCAATTATAAACCAAGAGGACGAAGATCAATAGGATGCCCCCTAAAGAGATGAAGGATCTACTAGGCTTTTTTTTATTTGCTTGTTCCATTTAACTGCTTTTAACTGCCTTTAACTGCCTTTAACTGCTATGGTCATATCGGCTGTCGTTCTCCATGTCGTTTGGAACATCCTGAAGGTGTTAACTCGTTATCTTTGTTTTTTTATCATTACATCACGCACACATTCACACTCTCATTCATACTTCCATGACTCTGGGGAAGATGAGGAATTATCTTGGTCGGAGAAAAATCCCCACCCGCGCCCCTAGCACGGTAGGCAGGTGCTCAACCGACTGAGCTACGGGGCCAGCCCACTAGGCTTCTTGTATCGTTAGCTTGTATACATTAGTGACAGTATTAATGCAACAGAGTTTTAGCGGATATCTCTGCTGCAGTTTGATTGTGAATTTAAGAGAACCACGCTGCAAATATCCTTCACTGGAGAAATAGAAATTTCTGGATAGATAGGGAGTCGTACAGGTCAGGATCTTTCTCTATACTTATACGATAATTGTTGTGAAACCTTGCGAAACATGATCAAACCTTGAACATTTTTGTTATTTTGCTACAGGCTCTGCAACTTTTTCGAATTTGCGAAACCCTTCTTGAGTACCCTAGTTCTTACCTCGAGAAAGGGTTACTAAAAAAACTAATAATTTAGAAAATTTCTCTTAGATAAGCTCAGCGGATAACCAAGTCGCTGGCTAAAACCAACTTAAGTTCTTGCCATAGATTGAACTCGTTCTTTATTTATTATACTGTTAACTCCATACTTTCCTCTTCCAGAGGAAGTTAACGCACAAGCAATATTAATAAGGGATAATAATGAGTGAAGTGGGAAATACCTTGAAGAGGCGTGGATCGGTGAACAACCGTTGCTATAGTTTACGGTAGTACAAGATGCTGCTTGACATGACATGAATCCGTCTTGTATCGATAGGGCGGGGCAAATGTTCATTGTTCGATTGCCTACGTATTGCAGTTGCCTGGGAACAAAAGAAAAACCGTACCCAGAGTAACCTGATGTGGAGGTTCAGCTCCATTCATTATCGACGTAGCCGCTAATGAGAGACCTTCCTGGCCCAATATGTGGGAAGATAAAGTGGGAAGTCTTCAGGAATAGAAAACAGTTTTGGTAGATTCATTGACAGTTGTTCTTTCTTCTTTTTTACATATGTTTCATGATGCCCAGTTACCAACTGCATCTGGCACAGCGACATGGAGGATTTACGTGTAAATTTGGATGCCTCCTCTTGAACTTTCATATATGTAGATGCTCCAGTTTTTCCTTTATTTTTCTTATAATATCACTTTTACTTAGAAGCTTTGAAGCTCAACTATTCTTAATATCTCTGAAGAATACAGTAATTTTGTGATTTAGAATTAAACAGGTGCATGACACCAATCTGGAAAAATATTTTATTTAAGCACTTGAAAAACATTTACGATAGGAAGGATGGATAAATCATGAACTATATTCATTGAACACGCGAGAACTTCGAGTTTGGGATGGGGCACTGATTTAGGATAATTTTACTACAGTTAAAGCTTTTGCTCTGACTTGAGGTTATGTCTTATACTATTTCATATAATGTTGTTATAGAAGGCGATACTGGTACTATCAAAATATTGTGACTTTGTGGCTTCGTAGAATTAAAAGTTCTATTTATCGAAATTCTAAATGTTCTTTATTTGCGTAGAAATACTCTCACAGTAGCAGTATTACATCACATACAAAATCGTAATCTATCATGATCAATGACCATAACAGCGTTCTGACTACATCAGCTTTCATTACATCAACAACACTTTACTGCTGTTTGCTCACCTGTTTACGAGTCTATTGGCTTGCCACAATCTCTTATATATACCCCCATTGATAATTTCTAGACTTTTCTAAATCAAAGCAGAAACCGAATAATCTCTATCAATCAAGAAGTCACTAGAAATTTCCATTTACCTCACTTACCTATGTCGGTAAGTCTTTTATCTGCAGCGCTATGTATATGTGCGTATGCAAGCTCTTTATTAAGCTCTTTATGCGCCGAACTTTTATGCCCGTTGCCGCGACAATGATCATTCGCTTTTATATGAAGTACTCAGCATGCTAGGAAATATTTTTGTGTTACCTCAATTTAGTGCCAACATTAAGAAGTAATATAATTTCCTAAAATGTTTTGCAGTGGATGCTCTAAAATTTCAGGATCTGTATTTTGCCCTTATTGCCATTTATGTAAATGTAAAGGTGATTTGGAAATACATTGACATAAAAATTATGCTAGAATTTCTAACTTTCCTTTTTTAATATGATTTTCTTAAATTTTTGCCACATTAAAGTGTTACTCATGACGCAATGTTTGCTTAATTCCTTTCAAGTTGTTAATACATGGTTCGAAAATGTCCTTAACCAGGTTTGCTATAATATTGTCACCAGTGCCTGTTTTGTTTAATTTAAATAGTGCATTGCCAGTAGTTATTTTGATTATGGTGGTGCGTGTGACGTCATGTCATGTGACTTCTCCCACCTCTGATGATGTATGTACAAATTGTCCTCGCAGTCTTTGTGTGCCGGCCGTCGGCCGTGCTGGTTATAATGCCTCGTCTTTAACAGCTTATGATGGTCCGGCGGACCATCTTTGTAATTCTTTAGTTTAGTCAATATTCTTATTCACGTAATTGTAGTTTTAGTGTTACCCAACCTTTTATAGGAAGTCCCTACCTCTGCGCAAAGCATGTAAATCCTGTCTGTTATACCCCCGTGCAAGGTCTGGCAATGTGGTATCATTATCCATTAACCAGGTCACGAGGTACGGCCAGAAAGTAAGTTCTGTTTGCTAATAAAATTAAATTGTGTACAGATAGAGAAACATTATTGATTGCACAAAATTATACAACTCTTAAACTACTTTTCCACGTAACTGTCGAAATTTTGCAGGTATTGGTCATAGCGAGGCATAAGTTTTCGTATATCTTCTTCTTAGTAGTTTGCTGCCTATGTCTTCAACCAGCTGGAAACATTTTCTTTCAGCTTTTCGTCATTGTTGAAGTGCTGACCGGCAAGGAAAGAGTTTATATGCAAAAACAGGTAAACAGGTGTAACTCTCTAGGAGCGAGGTCAGGGCTGTACGGGGGTGGTCAAACACGTCCCACCCAAATCCCTGTAGGATGTTTTTTGTCGCATTTTCAGTTTGTGGCCGTGCGTTGTCGTGAAGATACACACCTTTTGACATCGCAAATTTGCCGATAAATTCCAATTGGTTTCACTTTCCTAGCGTTCAGAAAACGAATCACAGACCTTATTTCACAAGAGGCGGGATTTTCAATCAACACCCACATTGTAAACAAGCACAACAAATCGTACGTGCCTGACAGCAATCTCACAATGGCGCACGTTTCTTCTCCTTGACGCAGAGCGTCTACCGCGTATGTGTGGAACTGCGATCGCAGCGCTGCAGCGGAGATAAATTGAAACAGAACTTAATTTCTGGACGCCCCTTGTATTTATATAATTAGCTTAATAAGGGTAGACTTGTTTTACTGACGAAAAATTGCTATTCTCAGCAAGTACATAACTCGAATTCTCTTGCCAGCGGACGAGTTTATTATACTCATCTACCTGCTTGGGACAAGATTGGAAGATAATCTAATAAAGTAATGGAAATAGCTGTGGCGTGGTATGTATGACATAACGGAAAACAAGATTGAAGAAGAAAAACTAAGTGTGCGGGAAGATTCTATACACTTTTTTTAAATAATAGATTGGTGTTCCGATTTTGATGAAGAAGAGTTGACAATAACTGAGGTTATAAAGTGATTACCGAGGAAAGACATTGCATCATGAAGTGTTACTGAAAATAAAAATGAAGAGAATTCAATGTTGAATGAAACAGCTGTGGTTGACCGACGCAGAAGCAGTAACAAACATAGAGAAAATGATGCTTTATTTCGAGAGTCAAACCAAAACAGCCAAATGAACTTGTAATGTTACAGCAGTTGCTAGTAAGCGATACACTAAACAGAGACAGCAGAAGCTCACTGCCTTTTTTACTACTGCCTTTTTGTATCTACATTGTGTACAGTGCAAATACATAGGCTATTACAGTACATACAATGTATCTGCTTTTAGGTGCTGGACGACTTAATCGAGATGAACTGGATGAATCTTTAATACCTGAATTTACCTCGTGCCGTCACAGTTAACATGGAAACGCAAATCTTGTTCAAAAAATTTGGCATGTGTACACGTTTGTTTTTATCAAAATATGGTACTCAGCGCTGGTAAATACAAATGCATCAAAAATACTCTCAGCATTTGGAACGGGCAATCGGTTATTATGTTTGAAGGAATTCGTTCTACAAAGTAGCTCGAATTCAGTTACGCCCAAAAAATAACTAAGGAGGCTAGATGTGTATGTGAAGTGCAGAGCGCTGTTATTGCGTTCTGTTAGGCTCACTCAGCGGTCAGAGAAGTCGTCAGGACATGAACTTTTGCCATCACCTGACGTCCACAGATAGACTACACCCTGTGCTTTTCGACAGGTAGTAAATAACTATCAGAAATTATTGCCCTTTATTACTTAGAATTCAGGATGCCTTAAGACCAAACATTGGCACATCGAGTTATTAAAGGAATGTCTGTGGCAGCAATTGTTGCAGAATATCCAAATACTCCATGGAATCATGTATGGAATTTTTTTAGGAAAACCTACGTTCCACTTGATTGGAAGGTGTACGTGTACTTCTTTGTGAATGAAATAATCCCCACGGAATTAATGAAACGTAAACATAATTTAGTAGCAGTCCCATGGTGTAAACTTGTGGAACAGTGGACACGCAGACACACGGAATTTCCACCTACAAAAATGTATCTGAGATATGGAAATGAACTGAATCGGCGTGCTGGTTGGAAGCAGAGCAGAATATAAGACAGTGTCATAACTCTCTCCTGCAATACTTAGAAATGCAACACTCACGGACTCAAATCTGGTTGATAATAGCTTTCTACCATTATTGCCTGAGTGCCGATTATCGTAATTTATTTGCACTCAGAAAGTGGCTCAGAGCAGAGCGATACAAAATGCGTATATTTCATTAAGAGTGGACAGAGTTAAATGATCAGCTGGATCTCACATGCTAACTTTCGCGCGGGTGTGAACGCAATTTCTTTCTAAAATGTTATAACAAAATGTAACTAAACATGAATACATAAAGTAAAAAAAGACCTCCCACTCTACCTTTCCTCTTCGTGATCCTGAATGTTAAATATATAGATGAAAAAGTTGAAAGTGTGCCGATAGTAAATTCTAAACTTCGTTAAAAACTATTTCGGTGAGGTAAGTATTTTATTGTACTTCCGTCAGACTCTGAGTAACCCGGATTTTCGTTAACTTGATCGGTCCTGGGCCCAATTGATCCGGTTAAAGGAAGTTCTACTGTATCATTAAATCTTTTCATGTCATTTTACATGAGACACTATTTTCATTATGTTACAATTATTAGGTGATATACAACAAATATTTCAGCTAATTTGTTTGAAGTTTATATAAATTATCAAATTCAGAACTGAGCTCGGGCTACTACAAACCAGCTTTGTGAATGCGGAAACATTGTTGAAAATGAATAGTTAATAAAGGATATGTTTATTAGCTTAGTTTAACATATAGATATATGCCACCTTAGGCAACCGGTGAACTATTTAAATATATATTACAACTTAACCTCCAACAAACTGAAAAGTTGTGCATGGCGTCTGTTGCCCATCGCTTTACTAGGCCGTCGCTGAATACAGAACTTGATATCAGGTGTCGATCAGCAGCTTCCCCGGTGTAAGGAGATGAGATCTAGCCGACAAATTACTATGATCCGTGTCTTTTGCATATAATGAGACAGTGCGGGGAAGTTCTTCAGATCGCAGTGTGGGAAAGTGGCGCACAAGTCGTGTCCACGCGGACGACCTAGAGCACCTGATAGTTAAATTCGGTAGTGTTGTTATTCGCGAATTAATGGTTAGGATACTGAATACTTTCGTATTCAGAATTATTTATTTAAGCGGTTTTAGCTCAATGAAGCAGGTAATGGAAATACTTGAAATTAATTTTTAGTCACAATTGGGCAATTGCAGCTTAAAGCCGTCCATTTAAACTGAGGATAACTATGTAAACACTTATGTGATGTGAGGACAAATTGGGCTTTTGTGAAAGACAGTTTAGTCTGTTCTTCACTAGATTTGCACTTAACCCATGATAGAACTTTACTTACCTTTAATAAAATATTCAATGCGGTAGGAACTTATCCACTCAGATACGATTAATACTGTTGGCCGTTGCATTTGTGTGTCACAACAATGCTTTTCGGGACTTAGAGAACTCTCGTGTTAAGAAAATCACTATGAACATGGTTATAATATTGAAACTATTGTAACACATTTGTCTTTTGCTGAAGAAGAATAGATCGTGGAAAAATATTCAAAGACAGCAGAGTTATTCTATATAGGTAGAAAGATTTGTCCTTTAGTACAGAAATTTTCAAATATTGCATTTGAAGTCTAAAGTCTAAAGTCAAAATAATACTTGTGGTGTCGATAGAGGAAGCTACGAAGTGCGTTCAAGTTATAAAACCTCCCATTTTTTTCTCCCAAAGTAATCACAAGAAAAAAGTCAAACTAATGTCACTTCTCAACGTAATGTCCCTCTAGCTATAAACATTTTTTACAACGCCGATGCCATGATTCCATAGTCGCTGCAAACGCTTCATTAGGAGTGTGTTTTGATAATTGGAAAATCGCTGAGGCAATAGCGGCACGACTAGTGAAGCTCAGACCAGGGAGAGTGTCGTTCATAGTAGGAAGCAGCCAAAAGAGGCTAGCAGCCATATCAGGTGAATAGAGCATGAGCAATCACTTCAAAATTGTCACGAGGAAACTCCTGGAAGACACTTTTCACATTTTCAGATCTTCATGCAGGATTGTGTGCTCATATCCCACGGAAATTCCAATTTTGGAGGCGATGTCTGCAACGGTCAATCGGCGATCCTCCAAAACAATGTTCTCCACTCGCTGGATCATGTCGTCAGACCGGCTGGTGCAAGACCGTGACAGGTTTGGTTTGTTGTCACACGATGTTCTGCCTTCATTGAACTGTGGCACACAGGAACGTACATTATACACATCCACGGTACCATCACCACATTTCTCACTCAACTGGCGATGAATTTCAATAGGTGTCACACCACGAAAATGGAGAAAGCGAATGTTTATACGCTGTTCTTGCAATACGAACGTCAGCATTTTAGATATCAAAAACAGTCCTTACCCTCGTAGCTGCCACTAAAATTGTATGCATTATATAGTGCTGCCATCTCTGTCAGGCATTCAAAGAAAGTCCACGTGTATTAAAGGTAAAAAAAAAGAGAAAAAAGGGATGTTCCTATCTGGTCCTATCCCTGAAAAAAGGAGGTTTCATATCTTAGACGCACCTTGTAAAAATTATGCGGGCGTCAATTACCATGAGCATAGATTTTTCGATCACTAAGAAACAACATCCATTCGCATTATCTTCACAATTGCATGCACTACATGCATCACACTAATATAGCAGTTTGAAACCTCTCTTTGCAAAAAATTTGCATACATTTGTTTTTGATTCAATTTAATTGTATGGATCACTGAAAGAAGCTATTCAAATTTCAATAGATATACCAGATAATGCAATACACACCATAAACAGATAAAATAAATCTTGGTCTTACCTCAGCTTTTCGTGGAGGAATACCAACTCAGAGTAAAAGCGCCAAGAAGACAGTTCCAGGAAAGGGATCTTCAATTCAGGAGTGCCTTAACTCAAGAGAGAGTGGTCCTGTTTACATAATAATGCACTCCCAGTAACAAATTTTAACGATCACCTAATGCTCATCAGCCGTGCTGAAGGATCATACAAAAATGAGTTCTAATGCACTCGTATGCCAACTACATAGAAATCATGGCAGGAACCAGGATGGTAATCATTGTTGCTGTTGCCATAGTAAGAACATAGAGAATGTAATAACTGATTGCAGGGAAATAGCAAACAGTAGAACAAGAGTTAGATGAAATAGCATTCAGGATCCTCGTTTAATTCGTTTGAAAAACAATTAAAAGGAGCATGAAGGAAGAAAAAGTTGATCAAGAAAATCACGCAGAACTTACTAAGAAATTTAAATCCTACACCGCTTATGCCCGTTTGTAAAGCAATCAAAATAAAAAGCAGTGGAGCATTCGACTCTCTCATTAATGTGATTTATATGTGATCATATCGAACTATATGCCTCGTTTTCTTTAAACGATCTGTTTGGTAAGATTAAAAGCTTTAGAGAATCTATTTAGAGCACATATTCAAATGTCCATCTTGTAATTTATACTCATATTATTGCGACTTCATTTTTAGTTTCACTAAGGTATAGTGCGATCCATATAAACCTGAACCATTTCAATAGGTCATAACCAATAATAGGGCACACGTGCAACTTTGATGGAACATAATACATAATTGGCAGATTACATTATACTATTTACATCTCAGAGAAAATGTTGGAAGTGTTCTCCACCAGCGTCTATACATGTTCGCACTCGTCTCACCACATTCTCTGAAGTTTTACGGAGAATATCCTAGCCAATGATATTTATTTCGGTTCGAATGGATTCCTTGAGAACATCAATTGTCCGTGGCCTATTCTTGTACACTCTATTTTTAGATACCCCCACAAGAAATAATCCATTGAGGTTAGGTCAGGGGATCTGGAGGGCGACAGACATTTTGAGATTATTCAATTATCAAAGAAACTGGTTACACGTTCCATAGTGTCATTAGATGTATGGCACGTTGCTCCATTTTACTGGAAATAACCTTCTCTCAGTTCCATATCATCTCCATAAAACTTAAGAAAATATGGTGGGACGAGTGCAAACATGTATAGTTGCTCCATCTTACTGGAAATTACCTTCTCTCAGTTCCATATCATCTCCATAAAACTTAAGAAAATATGGTGGGACGAGTGCAAACATGTATAGATGCTGGTGGAGGACACTTCCAACATTTCCTCTGAGATGTAAACAGTATAATGTAGTCTCCCAATTGTATATTATATTCTCCCAAATTTTCAAGTGTGTTCTATTATTGGTTCAAAAGTTATGATCTATTGAAGTGGTTCAGGTTTATATGGATCGCATTATATTTACTTATGTCGAACGCGATTAAATGCATGCTGATGTCTGAGTGAAAGAGTTAACTTAAAGTAACTGAAAATAATAACAGAATTAATGAGCTAATGCAGTATTCTTGGAAAAATACACAAATATTGCTGTGAAGGTTCTAGCGGTATAAACATCTCCTATTGTTTTAACTAACTTCAAACTTTGTTTTAATAAGCAATTCAACCATGTAACATGTTAATTTCAAAATGCATTTACTCATAAGTTGCTACGCAAAGTGTTTCATGCCACAAAACTGTAAACGTTCCAGGATTCTAGAAATAGTTGAATTTGAACCATTAAAAGTTATAACTTTTCCATCAGTGACAGTTATTTTGTTTTGCCTGATTTACTGGTATCATAAATTTTATTATGACCTTAAATTATTTATTGCTCGGCTTGATTAAAATTCCAGCAGTTAGAGCATCCTCCAACATAAGTCATATAAAACAATGAAAGAAATTTGTGAAATGGTTCCTAAATGAGCCCAGGGTCCGTAGAGCTTAGAGGTAAGCGGTATTCATCCTAGAGGATAACGGAAAACCCGAGGAAAACCAATCTAGGTATGTCACCCTACTCGAGATTCGAACTTGGGAGTTCTTGAATGTGAGGTAGACACGTTGCAGAAATGAGATGAGATGTGTAGTGTTTTAAGCCCACTTGTACTATATACGGTACCGCAAGCGCTGAAACTGATTATACATGAGATGAAGATGGAGCACTGGTGGAATGAGATGGTGAGGAAAACCGGAGATACTGGAGAAAACCTGCCCCAGCACCATGTTTTCCACCAAAAATCTCACTTTGCGGTCGCCTGAGATCGAACCTGGGCGGCTTTGGTGAGAGCCAAGCGGCCTATCCTCTCAGCCACAGCGCGGCCACACACTGCAGAGGTGTTTGGGTATATTCCTTCAATTTATTTGTAATTCCACAAATAGTGCCTTTCACTACCGATAATTCTTAAATAGCAGGTTTTTTCTGAGTAATTTTGATGGAATAATATGTAGTGCAACAGAACATCATGCGGAATATACTTCAATCATGGGGGGGGGGGGGGTAGCTAAACTTTCCTTCTGAACTAAAAGGACCTTATAGGAGATGACATTCAAGGTTTAACTTTTGTGTGTTTTGTTAATATTTTAATGTTTCTTCTTCTTCGTCGTCGTCTTCTTCTCCTGGTATAGGACACAGTCATCTTATTTTATGGTGCTCTACCCCTTAAGCAATTTTAAACGTCGGACGAGGGAGTCACAACTATAGATCAAACAGAAAATTCCAGGGATGGGTTCCCGTAATGAGAATGAGGGAAATAGAGAATTAAAAGAGGGCAAAGTGGATGAAAGGGAAGTTGATAATGGAGCAAATGGTGGAATGATGTCATAGGAAACCAGAGATTCCTAAGAAAACCCACCCGAGCGCCGTATTGTCCATCATAAATCTCACTTTCCGTTCCCCTGGGATCGAACCGGGGCTAAATTGGTGAGAGCTAAATGATCCAACCACTGGGCCACGGCGTGGTTCTTAATAAATCACATTTTGCCTTTTTTTCAAAAGTATAAGTTTGAATTAAAGTATTCTATGTAAAGAGTAATTTTAGGCAAAGAACATTCTGAAAATCTTCGTGTCAAAGTTTGGAATATACAAATTTGCTGTTTATCTGACATTTCGATTTTGAATCCTGCTGTTTGTACAAATACAGGTCTTTTTCTATAATTTTTTGGATTCAAGGAACTACAAAAATATATTTATGATAAAATGTTAATGTAGAATTTTTAATGGAATGTAGAGAGTGCACAAATGTAATACTGTTTGGAAAATAAAAGCATAGACACACACGAACGCGTGCGCCAAAACACACACACATACACACACACACACACACACACACACACACACACACACACACACACACACAAGTAGTTATGTGATTTATGTGTTTGCAGCGGTTTTGTTTCTCGTGAATGAATTTAATCTCGTAAAGTGATTTCTGCAAATGACGATTTTACCTCCTCAAATGATACGATATATCTGTCATGTCATTTCCAAGGCTTTAATTTACCATAATCGCTTGAAGAAGAATTACAAGCAGCATCGAAGTCCTGACCCGTAGATGTTTAGTCAGCTGTTTCAGCAGCTAATTTACCACAATTTCCAATTGCGCAAGCAATAATTTGAGGAACACAGAGAAGGAAAGCTAATTATCATGAACAGACTCCAGAGGGGCAATGTTTGCAGAAGCAAGTCTCTGCGTATAATACTGGGAGGAAATAATTGGCTGATCTGAAATTGTGAGGGCAAGAAGGTTAATTTTGACAACACGTACTGGGTGGTCCAGAAACTGCTTTCAGCATCTCGTGTAATAAACCATAGCAATGGAATCAAAGCGGAAAATGTGTACAGGGGTGTACCAGGTTATATAAACGTGCATCAGTGCGTTCAGATGCCAAGAACTGTGCAATACTCACAATTACTTACTGTGCAGGTTTCGCCTATGAGAAGTTAATGTGCACTTTGTGTATCATTTTTTCACCTTCAACTCTTTCTTAGGAGAAACAATACCGAATATGTCTTCCCATAATCAACTTTATTTGCACAGTTCCTTGCACTTATTCTCACATATAAGAATTGCCGGTTTGCCGATTTCGGCCACCGATAAATATATTACCAAAACTACAAATATGTAATAGTACAGTGCATTTCATATAAACCTAAACCATTTAAATATGCCATAACTTTTCCTTTGAAAGCTCATATAATTAGAAATTTGTTTTAATGATATCAGTGGCTTTGGGAGAATTGACAACACTGACAATTGTTGACAGTTGACAGTCTTAAATATACAGTCATAACAGCAACATGCAGTACTCACTCCGAGAGCGTGTTTACATTTTGAAAACATATTGGAAGACAAATTCCTTGGTAACAACACAACGGGAATTTCGAAGGGAATTTAATGTACGCGATGTTCCGACAAAGACAACAATTTTATCGCTCGTAAGAAAGTTGGAGACAACTGGTATACTCATTAGTGAGAGTGGAAAACATAGACCGCCATTGAATGCAGAGACTGTTACATATGTTCGCAGAAGGCTATTGAATTCTCCGAACAAATCGTTGCGTCGATTGAGCCAGGAATCAGTGTATTCATATGGAATATATCAAAGAGCTGCGAAGTCCAGATTACGACCTTACAGAGTGCATGTGGTGCAACAACTGAAAGAAGCAGATTATGATAAACGAATCGGTTACAGTCGATGGCTTCAGGGTACTCTTATTCCAAGTCCAAACATTTCCACCATCATGTGGTTTACAGACGAGGCATGGTTTTATCTGTCAGGCTACATAAACACACAAAACAACAGATATTGGGCTGCTGTAGACCCCAAGTGATCCACAAAACCCCCACTGCATGATGTAAAGGTTGCAGTATGTTGCGCGATGTCAGCTTCCAGGATCGTTGGTCTCATTTTCTTTGATACGACTGTAGACACTGAAGTTTATATGGATACTTTCATTACATTTGTGGAGCAGCTGGATGATATCGAAATGAGAGAAGGTTATTTCTAGCAAGATGGAGCAACGTGCCATACACCTAATGATACCATGGAACTTGTAGCCAGTATCTTTGATAGTCGAATAATCTCAAAGGGTCTGAGGCCCCCAGATCCCCTGACCTAACCTCACCGATTTTTTTCTTGTGGGGGTATCTAAAATACAGTGTACAAGAATAGACCACGGATAATTGATGTTCTCAAGGAATCCATTCGAACCGAAATAAGTAACATTGGCGAGGATACTCTCCGTAAAACTTCAGAGAATATGGTGAGATGAGTGCAAAAAGGTATAGATGCTGGTAGAGGACACTTTCAACATTTTCTCTGCGATGTAAATAGTCTAATGTAATCTCCCAATTGTGTATTATATTCTCCCGAAGTTGCACGTGTGTCCTGTTATTGGTTCAAAACTTATGGCCCATTGAAATGGTTCAGGTGTATATGGATCACACTGTATTACGAATGATGTGGATTATGTGAATAAATACCACGAGCATGAAAGCTCTCAATAAATTTATCTTACAAATGTCGAATTTGATCGCATTGTTCGAGAAGCTAAAATGAGCCAGGCAATTTCAAAGCTAAAGTACCGTTAAATACTTTAGTGTAGGTATCTGTAGATACAATGTACCGGAATTATCAATATGAAAATAAGAAACAGTTTCAAGTTACTGTTTACTAAATATGTACCCTTTGAATATTTAAAATATAAATAATTTCGATAACATGGATTAAGCAGTCACTGCGATAACATTACACGTTTTGGTACCTACTATATATGTATGTTCTTGATTAGACAAAATTCCGGTGGTTGATATTTGATTTCCAGTGTACGTTAATAAAATTCTCCAAAATCTCAAGTGTAAGTTTGTTTATCGGTTTATATAAGTCTGTTCGCCGAGAAGGATCTTTTCATTTTAGAAAAGTTATTGGGTATGGCCTAAAAACAGCTGAAGAAACTTCCTTAGACACAAACTTTTTAAGCTTGATATTATTCCCAAATATGATCACCTTTCTATTGCAAATTTTCTCCGAAATTTACTCTTAAGTTCATTTCCAGAATGAAATGAACGTTGCCATAAAAGGAACTTAATCTGTTTTCAAAATTAAAATGGAAAAGTACGTGAACTATGGGTTCCATGTGTGATGAGATTATGAAATGTGCACCAACATCAATAATACACAATTGAAGTGGTCAGAAGCAGAAGTTGCTAAGTCACTGTTTCAAAATTGTGCAGGAGAGCTGCTCAAAGTTTTCAAAAGTAATTTTAAATACCAAAATAGTAATACAAATGAAAGAATTTTATGTGATGTGTCCGTTTGGATGTACAAAGAACTGTGCTGAAGTGTTTCTCACGTTTGATACACGTAGCATGAGTGACAGGATATTCTATTGTTGGAACTCAACAACTTTTAATTCAAAATGGATGAAAATTTGTTAAGTCACCTGTCTTAACACCTTCTGATTATACAATGTTATAACATGTAGTCATGGATAAACTATTAGCTTATTTTCACCAATACATCTCTACTATGGACTAATCCAGTATGCACTTCATGGATTGGCACACAACAATGTCATCAAAACATCACTCCATCTCTACTACATCATCTTCTACCTCACTTCCATATGTCATTGTGTCATAAAATGTGGTACCTTCTGGCAGAGTGACATGTTCCAGTAGTGAAAGAATATCGTAATATTTTGTTTTATTAATCTTCCATGGTGTGTTTTTCGCACTATCACATGCCTTGTGAAAGACTTGCAACCTCACTACTCTCCTCAAAAGAGACTGGGGACGATAAAGTGAGGAAGATATTGTGTGACGAACTTCTGGTACATCCTCTTTGGAAATACATACCCCGGATTAAAACGAATTTAGGTACGCCTCTTATAAAGATATGGTTGAGGGCATCTGGAGTGCCACCATGTTCCCCGTAATCGCTCAGTGGACGTTTGACATAGGCAGCATCAATGGGCTTCTTCTGTAGTGAATCTTTGATCAGTATCACCCATGTGAAAGAGACTATCACTTTATCCATTGATTGTTTCTTCTGAATTTTGCCAAAATTTCTGTTAATAGGCATGAAAGTGTGCCCTGGTATTGGGAAGTACAGCTGAATTTTCTGAAAGCGCACCTGAGGATTGTTTAAAATTGTCTAATATCTAAATGCATAGTCTAAAATATATGAATAGCTGATGTCAAAGAACTTGTGTGGCTCAGTGCAGTTGCACTACCGAATGGCGAATGCGGCAACTACTTGACTTAATACAATCTAACTCGAAAAGGCTGACTTAACATCGAAATTGATGCCCATTCAACATGCCAGGGTCATAATATGTTCGACCTAACATCTTCTGATCCGCAAATCTTTTAGCACTATTACAGAATCTGTATTCAGAGTGCTTATTGAGTGTTTAACAAAAACATTTATATATATATATATACATACATATATATACACACACACACACACACACACACACACACACACACACACACATAAAGGGCGCTCAACTACGGCGGTCATCAGCGCCCTTTAAAAAACTTTAAAAAACTGGTCATGGCAAAAGTCAGATATATAGATTTCTAAAAACTTTACAAGTGGAACAAAACCTATTAAAAATACACGTACATAAAAACATCAATCAAAACCTACTAAAAATTTCGTTCACTAAATCCTAAACTCTAAACTAGGCAAGATTCTAAGAACCTTCTCCACGGGTCTCCACGCACGGCGTACACGTGGGTGGGTCTGTTGACCGTCTCCCTCAACCACGAAGAGGAGCCCATACGAGGGAGATTGTTGGCTCGGGACCCCGGGTGCGCCAAACCCGTATCTACCAATGTAGGCCCCTTGACTTAACAACTGCTGAATCAGAGTGCTTCAATATGTTCAGCATAAAAGTTTGCATATAAGCACAGAAGAGCATGAAATATATGTTCCATATCAAAATTAGAGAGGACAAAATGTACATTTGCATACAAATTCCACATATACTAATAATTTTGGATTATAATTTGAATCATAAGCTTTTAAAAAGCATTACAGTGAAATTGCGTGGACAGTTGCTTATTATATTGATGTTTTGGTAGATAGCAATACTAAGAAAAGTGGTTTTATGTTTTAGAACGTAAATGGTACCTACATGAAACAGTATAGCTGTACAAAATATGATGTATATAACCAAAGGACAAATATGATATATGAATATGATTGTGAGCTGCTTTGACACGATGCTCTATGATAAACGTGTAGGTACTTTATTACTCACTTTTTATATTGTATTGGGCAGTTCAAACAAGTGAAAGTTCTGTGACATCAGAGTAAGTCATTGAAAAACATAGAGCATATGAGCTATGGGGAAAGGCGACAAAGTTGCAAAACTGAATATTAAATATACTTTGACGTTGTGGGTTCGTAGAATTAAAGGTCCAATTCGCCGAAATTCTAAATGTTCTTTATTTCCGTAGAGATACACTGTTCAATTCTCACGTAAGAACATTACATCACATAACAACACAATCTTCCAACGTCGATGATAATAACAGCGTCCAGTTCAGCTCTCTTTACAACAACACTCTTGCTACACAACTGACTCTGCTTACTCACTCTGTTTACAACTACTGTTTCACAACTTGCAACTCGCCTCTTGGCCAATGGTCGCCTCTTTAAATACTCCACTGATAATTTTCTAGATTACTCGAAAATAAACCAGAACCCGAACAGTCTCTACCAGTCAAGAAATTTCCATTTATCTCAGTTTGTTTGCCTCAGCAGACGCTTATCGGCAGGCTATCTCTGTCTGCTGGGTCTTTGTTTTCACACTGCCCGCCTATCAGTTCCTTATGTGAAAACAAGCCGCGCGATCGTAGATACGGGTTCGCGACATTGCTCCCTCCTCAAGGCTGGTCGTCCCGAACAGCACCATCGTAGCGGGCCAGACGATCCAGGTGTACCACCAACATCTTCCCTCGGGGCACCTTCTGGATGCGGTAGACCACGTCGTTGATCCTCTTCACCACCCAGTACGGTCCTTGCCATGGTTGTTGAAGTTTGTCGGATGTTCGGTTTGCTCCCAGGTGTCCTCCTGAAGTGCCAGCAGGCACTTCCTCCAAGACTTCCAGGACCTTATTTCGGGGAAGTACCAACTGTTGTCTCTGCGTCTTCCTATCAGGCGATTCCCATACCCGGAACAGCACGCCCTCTCTTGTCTTCAGTGAGTCCCATTGGTGCCAGGACGACTTATATGTGGAGCTCCTTAGTGCGATGTCCTTCCAGGTTGGTCTTGTCCCTGCCTCCACTTCTCTCAAGAGTCGCCCCAAGTCTGCGTCCGCCAGCTGCTAACTCCTCAGGCCTGCGCTATCACAGCCATCCGCAGGCACTGCCGTGACTACTCGGACTGCTGCGGCACGCTCCTTCTCTTCCACTCTTGTGCATTGGCCACACTTCTCATGGTGTCTACGATACCGTGGTTCGTCCCTCTATGATGTTCAGAGGCGAAGTCGTACTCCTGCAGCCTCTGAACCCAACTCGCTGTCTGGCCTTCCAAGTTTCTAAAACTCAGTAGCCAGGTTCGGGTGGAGTGGTCAGTCAGATGGGATGGCTGACCGTGCAGGTACTTGTGGAAGTGCTCCAAGGCCTTTACTACCGCCAGTAACTCTCGCCGGGTGACGCAGTAGTTCTACCCTGCTTCGGCTGAAGACGCGCTGGTATCGACTCAGCAGTGTTCGAAACTTCTCGAGCTGTTCTTCGGTCAAGTGATGGGCGACCTCTCCAGTAAACCATTAAGCTGGGGCCCCAGGTTTTGCGTTGGCGCCGGCTCCTGTGTCTTGTCGATTGCTGTCAAGATGACCACGGGCTCGCATGTACCCATCTGCGTTCCAGCCTGGACGTCGTGATCGATGTCCACTAGGTTAAGCAGCCTCACAGGCATCTCTCGGCACTGCAACAATGTTCGTCATTCGCTGTCCTTCCAGTCGCGCCGTCACCACCACCTCCTTTCTCACGGGGACCCACGTCTTCCTTGAAGATGACCCTGCATATTCCAAGGTGTTCTTCGGGTTGCCGGAGTATGATCTCTTCTCCATTGAGCCGCAGGATCTTCCTGCCCTCGCCGACCGTCGCCTCGTGGGTCCTGAGGGCATCCATTTTCAGTATCACCTCCTCAGACACCTCCACGACGAACAACCACTGACGCACGGCACTCCATCCCAAGGTCAATTGCAGCAGGGCCTCCCTCTCCACGGACAAGGTTTCGCCCGATGCCGTCACTAGCTGGTATGGCCGGCTCGGTTTTCTCAACGGCGAACCCCTGGCTACGTCGGGTCTGATGACGGTCATGGCTGCCCCGGTGTCTACGGGCCCGCATCACGGCTTCCCTCGTACCCAACCGTCTGCGGTGAGGCTGTCTTCCATCCGTCGGCTCACGGTGCGCAGTGTCACTTGAGGAGATGGTGTAGACGGCGCCAACGTGCTCCTTGCCACGCCGGGCTTACTCGTTCTTCCGGCTGCTCTTCCTGGTGTCGGTCATCATCGCGGTCATCATCGCGGCCACGTTGCTATTTGCAGCTTCCGTCTTCGTTGTTAATTCGATCTTCATTTCTTCCATCTTCTCGGTGATGTCGTCGTCCCGCTTCCTGACACCAATTGTGACGTTGTGGGTTCGTAGAATTAAAAGTCCAATTCGCCGAAATTCTAAATGTTGTTTATTTCCGTAGAGATACACTATTCAATTCTCACGTAACAACATTACATCACATAACAACACAATCTTCCAAGGTCGATGACAATAACAACGTGCATTTCAGCTCTCTTTACAACAACACTCTTGCTACACAACTGACTCTGCTTACTCACTCTGTTTAGAACTACTGTTTCACAACTTGCAACTCGCCTCTTGGCCAATCGTCACCTCTTTAAATACTCCACTGATAATTTTCTAGATTATTCGAAAATAAACCAGAACCCGAACAGTCTCTATCAGTCAAGAAATTTCCACTTATCTCAGTTTGTTTGCCTCAGCAGACCCCTATCGGCATGCTATCTCTGTCTGCCGGCTCTTGGTTTTCGCACTGCCCGCCTATCAGTTCCTTTTTTGTAAACAAGCCGCGCGATCGTAGATACGGATTCGCGACAATACTTTTACGTAGTGACAGTAAAACGTGATGCAGCCAGCAGCCTAAACAAACCCTTACCAAAGATGCTCAGGAACCGCTACCTTGCTATACTTTAATGTTGCATGTCTAGCGGGTCATTGATCCGAAAAGTAGCAATCAATATCTTTTATAGAATTGCAGTAATGACTACATCATCCAAAGCATATAACAGCGTTTAGAGGTATTCCTTAATTTCATTATTGTACAAATAAGTTGTGTATGCATATATATATATATATATATATATATATATATATAAAGTTTTGGAAAATTTATAGGGTTTCTTTGGTCTTGCAATGCTATTTACAAGACGCCATAGCTACTAGTAATGTTGCGTACATTGCGAGCATGTAGAAATCTTCATTTGTTAATACCCTATCACAAAATGGAGATAACAAAGTTTGAACTTAGAGTTCAAAAACAAGATTAGTACTGAAAATAATATTATAAAGCCACTGCCGCAGCTCGAAAAATATATGAAGTGGAAGGAGCTGTCGCTAGTGAGCGTGTGGCATGACGATAGTTCCAACGTTTCAACAAGGGAGACCAAAGGGTTAACCACGTTCTGTAGGACATAAACTATAGAATATTGAGGATACACGCCACGATTTGCGAGAAAATCCGCATAAGAGTACACTTAGGCATTCAGAAGAACTTGGTGCATGAAAAGCTACTGCCGCATTAAGACAGTTGTAAATTCATACAGAAGCTGTACAGCTGTGCCTAATGAACTAACACCTCAATAGGCTGAACGTAAAGCGAATATCTTTCGTCAGTTTATCCCTAATCCCATGGATGATAAATCTGTCAGGATAGCTGACACTTGTGATGACAAATGTGTATTCTACCTAAAACCTGACGCCTCGAAACAGTGGCTTGATCCCCTCCAACTTGCCAAAGTCATTGTTAAAAAAATTAGTTCAGTCCTAAATAATGTTTTGTGTAATGTGGAATTTAAGGTGTGATTCAGTGGTAGCCTCTTCTTTTAGGAGAGCGATTAATGCGGATCCTTACCCTCAACAACTAGAACGAGTTCATGAAATTTGGAGTCAGAGATACCCGCAATAGAAATCTATTACACGAAGACAATGCAAAGCCCCATACCGCACGAACAACCTTGGAAAATTTTCAGGAATTAGAAGGAATCGAACTGCTACAACACCCAGCATAAATCCCCGATCTCGGACAATCAGGTTATCATAGATTTCGATCCAGGGCCCATTCTCTATGTGGACGAAATTTTGACACCATTGAAGCAGTGCAAGTGGGTGTCACCGAATTCTTCGTATCAGAAACCAGAGACTGGTACCACGCTGAACGATAGCTCGAAACCACAGAATCTAATATTTTATATTTTGAAATTTAGTTAATTGCTTCTCAGATCGCATTTAAAATAACTGAGATAGTATGTATGTATAAAACCCAGCATCCTTGGATGATGGATAGCGGACGTTGCTGGCTGCGCTAGTGTTTCATGATTGCAAGAAGAGAGAGTGAATGGAGGGTAGTGCTTCGAAAAGATCGATTTACGCATTATTCATTACTGCCCTGAGCGCGATAAATGATACGACATAAGAATAGTTATATATTATCTACCTGGAATTTCTATGCGGACGAAGCTGCAGATGGAATCCATTTTATATATATATATATATATATATATATGTGTGTGTGTGTGTGTGTGTGTGTGTGTGTGTGTGTGTGTGTGTGTGTGGGATAAAAAGCTCTAACGTGTATTTATTTAATCGATATGCTTCTGATAATTTCTTTTCGCTTTACATTATATCAAGCATATCCAGCTTAATTCACGTAGTAAATAAAAGTATGCTATTATAGAAAGGAAAACTTTAACCAGTTAAAAGCTTTTGTTTTTGCAATGGAAACACTGTAAGCACTTCCTGATAATATGTTTGGACTTAGGCTAACAAAAGGGTACGAAACAAAATAACGACTGTAATGGACACCCTTGTTTTAAACTATTTTACACTCCGGACATATTTGGCTAGCAGTTCGTGACCAGGGATTCCTTAACACACCGAGGAATGAATACAAAAAACCGCATTTTTATTCCGAAAATTAAAGACAAGCTGTGTGCGAGCAGAAGGCTGAGGTCAGTAAATGAACGCAAACCACGTTTTTACGCTTAGTGATCGTCTATTTGTAATTCCACTCTGGTCGTGAAGATACAGTTGCCTTTTTGGTTTATTCCCAGTAGTATTCGCTAACGGTGTAACCTTTCCAGGCAGAGATAGGTATTTTCAGTTTGTAGTTTCTTTTAGGCATAGGTAACAGTTTTAAAATATAATAAATCACATACCCGGGAATAAATCTAATTTAACTAAATAAACTCTGCTATTAATTTTTACCTGGTGCATGTGAAATGTTGCTTTTAACACTTTTAGTTTTCTACTTATATAAAAACAGAAGTTTCCGCTGCATTTGGTACTAAAACTCAATTCCACAATTCAGCATAATATTTTTGGTCCTTCAAATATTCAAAATTATTTTTATTCTATAGATATTCCACTTTACAGCAGTTCACCCCTTGTTTCTGCTTTCCAGAGACTCCTGTCGTTCCATTGTCCTTCTTCCAGTCCCCTCTTCCTCATATGACCATATATTTCCCCGTACCACGTTCTTCTGTCTGTTCCTCGTTTTTTTCCGCCTGGTACTTCCCACTTTAGGACTTGTTTGGGCCACCGTTCTTCCGGCATCCGTTATACATGTCCATACCACTGTAGAACTCTACTGGACTTCTTTCTTTTTGTTCACTATTCTATAATGATACCAGGTTTGGGTTCAAATATGAAGAATTTACTTACCTATTTATTTGATTAGGAAATATATCATGATCTAAACAGACCTAATGGTGCACGTCAGGGCTCTATGTTGGTAGCAGTTTGATTTCTTTCAAATACTCAATTTTGTCCACGGTTTTTTCAGTTGCATGAGAACTTGCAGTGACCTACAACAAGAGAATTTTGTTTCTATAAGCTAATGTTGAGTACATCTGCCTCAAAACTTGATGAACTCACTGAGAATAAATATCGCCATTGACTGCACATGCATTCGTAACAAATCCTCAGTGAATCACAACTTCAAAATTCCACAGATAGATAGATATCATATCATATCATAGATATCACACGACTTTCTCTCCTTGTACATGTTTTTCTTAGAAATGCTTGTTCTTCTATCTACTTCTATTTGTAAAAATAGTTTTATTACACATTTTCTTGTAGGTTGAGTGGAAATAAAGGAATACTATGGACGTGAACAATAGCCTTATCCTTTATGAGCAGACAGCTGCATTTGTCGACAGCATCAAATGGATATGAGGCTTGAGAGTTGGTGCTCGTTCTCGGCTCCGTCAGAAGATGGCCTTTCAAACCTCCACTGCTGAATGAGCATTCTCTGTTCCTGCTGGAGAGAACCTGTAAGCTATACTCTCCGACGGTTTGGGCAGGTTACTACCAAGCAATTACCAACCGAGTAAATGTTAGGGAACTCTACACGCCTCCACCGCTTCATCATCCATACCTACAACCCATGGCCTCCTGTGATCCCTTCAACTCATCCGTTCCTCCTGGAGGTGTATAGGAGAAGGTCGTATGGCATTGGTCACCTTATGTTTTTCTTAAATTAGTGTTTTCTGACATTGAAAAAATAAGCAAATATCACTGTTAGAAACCTTTAATTCCATATTAGAACAGTTACTAAATTATACCTTTGAGATAAAATTATAATAAAAAGCATATTTAATTATTAGGGATGTTTCTGCATTTCTGAATTGTGGTAACGGACTATAATTATTTTTATATCATAATATATGCCGGGATTGCACGTTATGTTTACTCTTCTTTGCCATAATTATAAATGTATAGTGGAGAATTTCCTTGAAGTAAGAGGCAATTTCCGTGAGCCCAGACTTAGAATGTGCAATATTAATTCAGTCTTTAATTAACTGTTCAATACAAATTACACATTTGGTTGTTTCTTTGTCATCAATATCATTCTGGACAAATTTCAATGTTCTCCTTAAAATTTTCCAACTCTTTGCAGTTTTACAGGTCTTGTGCGGGCCAACCCAGGGTCATGAAATTAATTAAAACCATAAAGCTTTTATCAAACCTTAATTTGAATTTATTTTCTTGCTACACTTTGCGCTCACCAGTACATTAACATACAATAACAATAAACTTCTGTCCTATCTTCATATAGTATTTACTTCCAGCTACATTTTGTATTGATCAACCCAGACACATAAAGTAACAGTCAACTTCTGGTCCCGAACTGAGAGGAAAGAGCCCCATAAAACAACACGGCTCACGAAAAGGCAACGCATGAAAACTCAAAGAGAGTATAAGGAAACCCGAACATGGACTTACCAAGAGACACGGACGCGACGCGAGCCAGGCACACACTACCCCTGCCGGCTTGAGGGAGCCACCCAAGGAGCCTCGGGCACCGCAGCGTCCCCAAAGAGGAACGGCGGTAAACCAAAGCAACGTGACAGCAACGCCTCGAACCGGAAGAACAAGTAAAAAAGAAGTGCCGGAGGGAAAACAAACGGCACAGTCTTCTGTTTCGGTTTTTCTTTTCTCTTTCTTCCAAACGTGTTAGTTCTTCCATAATTTGGTCTTTATATGGAGCTGAAGTCAATATTTCACTCCGTTCTCAACGCGTCTTTCGAATATCGAATTTTGCTCTGCTACTGCTGGAGAGTGGTGAGATTCTGTGAATAAAAATTTTCTTCTTACTTTACATATAGATAACACCACCGCATTCTGCCCAATTTCCTCTTTTTATCCATTTGTATACGGAACAAAGAACAGACTCACTACTAGGGAGATAGGCCTAATAGTTCCTCAGTAATCCAGTAAGAAAGGACACACAATGTTCATTAGTTTTTCATTGTTTTAATTTATTTATTTTTGTTAAAGTTTTCATTAAAATGTTTACACATGTCAAGACTTGGCTGTCCGCACCCACCCGAAGAGCGCTTTAGAGGAAAATAGTGTCCTAAGTTTTTCAAGTTTTAATTAAAGATACTGTAGTCCCACAATTAAAACAAATGTACTACATTTGTTAATGCTATTTAACTTACATTTACTCCAATAGTTAGCAAGCAAACCTAACTCCGTGCGTTGATAACATTCATACAACAAAATGCAGGGACAATCAGAAACAATGCTGCCTCTCTACTAATACTAAACAGTGCTTATGGGTTCCACAGGGACCTTCTTCTCATTTGATATGTACTGCCACGTGTTTGTAGTGGGAAGGAATTGAGCTGTCCGAAGCCAACCTCTGTCCGGTACCATACGACCTTCCCCTAAGCAAATTATCCAATTGCGGGTCGAGGTGCTTGACGTTCTATCCTCTTCTTCTAATTGTAAGGCATTTTATTATCCTGTTTTGCATAGTGCCATTGCAATAACAACATTACTTGCGTTAATTAGTGATTAAACATAGTACAAATAAATATTGCATGAACTATTTCAAAACAATACCAAATGTGAAACTGTAGAGAAAAGAAAGGGGAACTTTAGGCCTTGTAGAAGGCAGTGAATGAGTGGAAGTAAACAAAAAGGAGAAAGGAAGAAGGAGAATTACAGGAGAATGAGGATAGAGAAACTCTATGAAGTTTTGAGGCAGATATGGGAAAAATCTCCTCATTCAACGCCATAACGCGAACAGGCTCAAGTTCTACCAATAACAACAATATCGGCCGATATATGTCCATCGCACCGCATTCTTATTTCTACAGTAATTCAGCTGTTCAAAAATGCGCGAAACTGCGCTTTACTCACGGTGTTTCGTAACACGGTTTTATAATAGCACTTCTCGCAATATCGTGTCCGCCACAGCATTAACCTTTCCGTGATTTTACCTGAGGCAAGAATAATTCAGAAACACAATATCTACTGTCTGGTGGTGTAACATTAGGTTCACAAAGAAAGATTTGCAGTGTTGTACTGGCTCTTAACTTGGTGATATTTTCTTTATTAAGTTCGAAAACTAGAGGACGTGGCAATAAGACGGGAAGGCAATATGATTATATTGAGGAAATAGTTTTAAAAATGTAATACACAGCAGCAAAGCGCTCCCTGTATTTCTTAGTAATATTCGTATGAAAGATCTTGGTAGAATATCCATAGTTGAAGGCTGTACTATTTTTGATTATCATAAACGCATAACCTGATAATAAATTTAAATGTGTAGAATAAGCATATTTGACAATAGTTCTAGAAAACTGACAGTCAGTGAGCCCAGGTTTATCCTTCTTTCTCTTCTTTCTCCTTCCAACTCATATTCAACGAACTTATCACTCGTTACTTGATGCAATATGCCATGTGAATTATTTGCAGCCACTCTACCTCCCAGTACAGTTGACTGTAAATTACTGCAACCTAAAGTGGCCGACATAAGTATTCGAACGTAAACATATGTATTACTTATATTATTTAAAAGCTACGCAGAATAAGCACACGTAAATACAACTGGTACAAAATAAATTTGACTCTTCAATTAAACATATAAACTCATAAATAGCAACTGAAACTAGTTTCCACTACAAGGAGAAATAAAACGATTACTTGACATCTGGACATAAGTATTCGAACAGAGAACAGATAGTATTTAGTTATCATCCCCTTTCTTTGAATTACTGCTGATAAGCATTTGGACATTGTCTGTATGTGTTGTTTAGTGACTGCAGAGTCCACATTTCTCCAGATGGTGATTGCTTCTGATGTGATGCATCCTCACACGCCCCTCTAGTTCCTTCCAGATGTTCTCTATAGGATTTAAATTTGGAGATTGGGGCAGTGTCTTCAAAGTGTGAGGAGTGTTGTACATGATCCAAAGTCTTACAACTTCAGCAGTATGCTTCGGATTACTGTCCTGCTGGAAGTAATAATCATGCCCTAATCCCAGCTTCTCTGCACCCTTTTTAAGATTGTTTTCAAGAATCCTCTTGTATTCACATTTGTCCATGATCCCATGTATTAACACCAGTTCCCATAAGCCAGATGAAGCTATACAGCTCCATACCATCACACTACTGCCACCATGTTTCACTGCAGCTACCATGTTCCTAGGTTCCCGTTCTATATTTGGCAGTCTCCACATTCATCACTCTTGTATAAGCATAATTTGCTCTCGTCCGACCAGAGAATCTTATCCCAGAATTCTATTGGTTACACCACATACAGTATAGCAAATTCTATACGCTTTTTCTTATTCACCTTATTAACATATAGTTTCTTCCTAAGAACGTGGGCATTGTATACAGTACTATTTAAAACCCATTCAACTCTTCTGGTGTGAAACACATTGCCAGAATGTTGCTCAAGGTATCCTCTAATCTCAGATTGGATTCTGCTTCACCATTTTTATTATTTGCCTCCTTTCTCTGCTGGTGAGTTTAGCAGCAGCAGTTCGAGGTTTATTTACAACCATATTTGTCGGTTTGAAGCGTTGAATTATGCAAAACACTGTAGTTTTGCTTCTGTTAATGGTTTTGAAAATTTCAGAGACATTTGTTTTGTTTGTACATTTTCATCATGATATTTCTCTGGCCGCGCCGTGGCTCAGTGGTTAGACCGCTTGGCTCTCACCAAGGTGGCCCGGGTTCGATCCCAGGCGACCGCAAAGTGAGAATGGTGGTGGACAACACGGCGCTGGGGCGGGTTTTCTCCGGGATCTCCGGTTTCCCCCGCAATCTCATTCCACCGGTGCTCCATCTTCATCTCATGTGTCATTAGTGTCATATCCTGTGGTGCCGTATGCAGTAAAAGCGGACGTTATACACTACACATGATATTCCTCTCTGCCACCGTTGTCTCCTTAACTTTACGTCCCATATTGCCTGCGAGTTCACAATCGCTGAATAACTTTGAGCACACTGTCTCAAGACACAGCATAAACACAACTGTTATGTGGTAGGGACGTATAGGGTACGTCCAACCACCTTTCTCTCTGTTCGATTGAGTACGCTCGAATACTTATGTCCTCCAATAAGAGGGACAATAGAATAAATACAGTACAGATTTTGTAATAAAAACATGCAATATGATATTTTAAATATTGTTTCCGAGACACAAAAGATTAATTTTTACATGTTTAACAATTCAACGCTACCAAAAAAAAAAAAAAAAAAAAAAAAAAAAATATAGTATTTATAGTCCGTGCAATATTACCTGTTATATTATTCGAAAATTTCTGTCGGCCTCTGTACGTGTATTAACTGTTCATAAAGACATGAATACTGAAAATTATGTTAAATGGTTTTGTAGCATTTTAATTACAAATTTACCACTTAACCCAGTGCTAGCAATAGATGCCTTTTACCATAATACACAAGTATATAACGTCAAGTTCTATAAGGCAATATTTACTTTCTTGTTTATAAAATTACAGTATCCTGTTTGATGAAATTAGTATTTGTATGATTACATTCTAGCCATAAGTCCAATCAGAAGAACTTTTTGATTTACCAAATACTGTCCAAATATAACCATGCAAACTGAAGGCTTTAAAACACCTTTAAAATGAAGGACGTATTATTGTGCCATCAGTGATGTCAGAAAATTGGACAAATAGAGTAGGAAAAGATATGTCATTATGTTTAGGCAGAAGTTTTGGCGATGATGGGATGATGGTGTTCTCGGAGTCTGCGGTGATCATGTGGAACGAGATTATTCTCACCTGATATCCCGCGTTGTAACTGGGATTGTGGGTTCTATTCAGCCACCCGAGAAAACGATAACATAGCTGCAAGCTGCTAACTCTTCTTGGTTCAATCTGGCACTCTGATATATCAATGTATATAAAAATATCTCCGGATCCGCTTCAGTCTGAGCTATGAGAACCGTAGCGTTTATTTCATATTTTTTCATATATTTGTGAATATGTTTTGGATTGTTCTAGAAAATGTGATTTGTATAAAATAGAATATAAAACTGTGTACGCCACAGAATGATACAACCTACATAATAGTATTCCTATTGGTTATTATAAAATAATATTTCGTAATGTTGTGACGTGGTCTAATAGGATAAAAGTAATTTATTTTTCTAGAAAGCTCGTGCGCAGAGATTCGAGAATATTTAGAAAATTTGGCGTCATTCTGCAGAAGATCACGATTGTGGAAAGACATGTTTTCTGTGGTGTATTTGCAAGTATGCATTAATTAAAAGTGCAACAATATAACAGTAATTGTTTTGCAAAAGAATAAAAGCTACAAAATTTAGCACCGTAATATAATATATTAATAGCTTTGCGGAATAAATTCCAATATATTTGAAGAAGAGAAAAGATGTTGTTATATTTTCTACCATAACAGCATAACGATTATTCCCACTCCGATACCAAGACCTGAGATAAGACTCATTGTTTCAGAGCGCCGAGGCACACATCTACAAGAATTCTTCCAGATCGACACAAAAGGTGAGTGCAAATTAATCATTTACCACCCCTCGTGCCTTTTGCATAAATTATACCGTTTCAGAGCTCTTGAATTTTCAGATGTTGTCACGAGTGAAAGGATAAATTTTTTAAATAAACTTTGAAACCAATAAATTATTTTTACTTTATAATATCAAGGTGTTCAATTTAAGTTGTATTATTTGTACAATTTTTTGTATGAAACTTGACAATAATACTGTATACTGGCACTGAATTTACGTCAGTTCACCATAACGTTCTTCCAACAAAAAACCCCTTCTTTCCCAGCTGTTTTACCAAAATTATTGCCTTTTCATTCTCTCGTTGCCATCACTACCTATCAAACTTAATGTTTACTGGTCTAAGTCACACATTACATAATTTTATTTTTAAAACTGCCAGTGATAAAACATTCACATCATTGCAATTACATCTTACGTCATCTCATGAACTACTGAGTTTTAACAATTTCCTTTCTTACTTATTTTAACATGTCCATATCGATTCTTAAACCACATATTTAAACATTTTTCAACTCTGGGTGCCTAAACCGATACAACCATTACAATATGGATGAAATGAAAGCGGAATGTTAGGGATATTGTGCACTAACGGAAGAGAAAATTGAAGGAAGTATAATTGAAGACAATGGGATGTAAACAGTGACGAGGATGACAGTGATAATGCCTTAACAGACGAAGATGTGTCAGGCACAGAAGAATGAAAATATTATTATAGGAAAAATTATTAAAGTCGGTGTTAAGTTGTTATGCGTAAGCAAAAGAAAAAAAATTCTGGAACTGTAATATTTAATTGCAGACTGTACAACTTCCCAGAAATAAACAATTCCAGCGATACTTAGCAGGCTGAATTCATTGTAGTGAGATATCACTGTCATTGAAGGCCAGGGAAAATAGCTAAGAGACTCTCATCGAAATTTTATTTAAATACTTAAGTGTTCAAGAACCATTGCGCGTCCTTAACAATGTATAAAGTTATACAAAGATGGGTCAAATATATACCTTAAAATGTAATTAAAAATCAAAATTTTGCGTCATTGTTCTGTGAGTTCGCGGTACCTACTGACAGTAGGTAGATGGTAGCGTGCCTGTCTCGCGTGTAAGAGGTACAGAGTTAGAATCTTGTTCACGGTGACTTACCTTAATAAGGTGTTTCCGGGTTTTTCCCTTACCCTTAAAGACGAATGTCGGATAGCTCTAAGCTCAATGGACCCTGGATACACTTGAGCTTCATTTCACCCATTTCATTCACCGTCCGATATGACATAAAGTTGGAGGACGTGAAGTAAAAAAAGAATGTAACGAATGTCCAACGGGTGGCGAAATACTGCAAGCAAGGGAACGTGGTCATAACAGCAATTCAAAATGGCTTCCGTGCTGAGATATTTACCAAGAAAGACTATCATATATTTCTTTTGCCCTGAGGATATTAACATTATTCAGATAATGAAGATTTCGTATAGTGATACATGTATATCACTGTAGCAAGTGTATAAGTAAAGTATGAATTTCGGAAATGGCGTGACATCCGTGATATGCGCCCTGCGGCTGGTTATGGCACACCGCGACGTCACACCAGAGTCTATTAAGCAGTTGAATCCACCAAGTATTTTAACACCTAAATCGAGTATCAGAAAAATTGTTATCGACTCATACCTAGTTTTAATTTTAAAATATTTTATATTAGTTTAAAGTGCTAGTTTGTCATTGCTTTTGTTTCCCATTACACCCCTGTATATGGAGCCAAAATTTAAATAAAATTACTCTACCAAGGTTTACTATGATTGTAAATTAATTTTTCTTTCTCACTAGCCGTGTGTAGGACGCACTATGAAAGGGTAGAGCCAGACTGAAAAATGCAATGCCATAGCCAAATTCAATGCATTGTACCTAATAGTGGTCCGAACTATGAAGCCCGAGCCTTAAAGTACTTACAGCATAATATGTCGTCATTAAGGTAGTTGTCTCATGTGTTTATGAGAACTCCTATTGATGATGATGATGATGATGATGATATATATAAGGGCGCTCAACTACGGCGGTCATCAGCGCCCTTAAAAAAAACTAGTCATGGCAAAAGCCAGATATAAAACTCCTAGTGGTTTACCGGGAAAAACACGGGTCAGTTGGAAAATTTAATGTCATTTTGGCAAGTTGGCCATAGTAACTCAAATGGTTAGAGCGGCTGGACGGAAACCAGAAGATCCGTGGTTCAAATCCCGGCTATGGTATTGCCTTTTTCAGTCTGGCGCTACCCTTTACTATGATTTACAAGAAGCAAAGAGGAGAGGATTTTCTAACAATTGTTTCTAGATGGGTGTGATGTTAATGTGTCTAAATTCACTAATCAGTTTGGAAGACTGTCTTCCAATTATCAAATTCCAAATACCGAATTTTTATATTTGAATTATGCTATCGTTCAAAAATACGCACATTTATTTTTACTACTCCTTCTATTTAGGAAGATTAAAAAATTATTTTCTGTAAAACCTAGGGAGTAAATTAGAATTAAATAGTTCCTCTACTTATGTAATTACGTGTACATAAGTTAAAGTGGATGAGCAGCAGGTTTACTGTAAATATCATAAGCAGCGACAGTGTTCTGTTCGAGACGGCAACACCATCTGCCGTCAGGATCCTTGCACACGAAGTCAAGTACAGCACTACCGCGGAAGAGGAGGGGGCACTGAAAGTGATGGAATGCATCAGGAGCGTCGTAAATCCTTGTATCGGCGCAGACGGATATCCTCTACCGCTAAACGTTAGCTGGCAGGCGAACAACACCCAACTTGCCGACCACGTCGATCTATCGATTCATCGAAACACGTGACGAGCGAGATGCATAACTAACTACACCCCTTTAATCCTAGGTTTCAGGAATCTCATAAATTGTGTATCTTCGGAGAACATCTCGACAGGCTGCAAGCACAGGAAAGGGAGTAAAGCACCGAGAAATAAATTCCCCTATGATAAAGGTCTTAATTTATTGTTGCCTCGCTGTTGATTATTACGTAAAGAAGCGTAGATTGTAGACCGATTTTATAGGTTAGATGTCAGCACATGTCTTACGGTAATCTTATTGTTGAATTTAAAGCGCTGGCATGAAACATGAGAACAGCGGATTGTTTACGTGCCAGGAGATGAAGGTGCCTACGTATGTGCAAAATGTGTACATCCGCAAGTCGACATGTCGATAGTTATCCCATCGATACTTGTCGAGACCTTCGTGAGGTTGAAGCCTAATTTTCTCATAAAGTGTAATGTTCGCACGAACGCATTTTGAAACCCGTATTTTAGATGTTAAATTGGCTAGAAATATTTGCTCCGAAGGAGTTCAGTTTTCTTCTTCCGGTGAGAAAAATGCCGTAGAAGTCTGTTAGAATATTTTAGTTAATTTTCAAGAGAATATATTGGCAAGTGAATGATGATTTATAAGTAACTCAAATGGTGTTGTCAGATGATTTATAAGTAACTCAAATGGTGTTGACAGCTTTTTAATTTAAAATGCACTTAAAGCTATGTAATATCACAGTATTATAAACAAATTCTTTGGAGTTGATATTTTAATTTAATTCAATATACTAGTAAGCACATGCTTTCTTTGTACAAATCTTTTTAAGGGGAGAAAGCAGACCCTGGAAGCGTATATTTTTTTAAGTCTACATCTTGTCCACGACCAGTTTACAATGGTGTCACGGAACGCGTCTCTTTAGCTCGTCCTACCGAATGCCGAATTATTTTTACTGTAGAAATACGAATTTTTTATCACGCACATTGTAATATAACTTGCAATTCCTAAGGTTTACTTCATTTGATGGCATTTATGCCCACACATAAAAACTGAAACATTCTACTCTGTTTTTAAACCTAAATATGCTATTCCTACATGTAAAATCAAATAAAATGGAAACCCTCTGCTCCTATCACTGCCCACATTTTGTGGTACATGGATGAGAACAAATGACTCATGTAATTTTCACGAGTCAATACTTCGCAATTCATGCCAGCACCATTCATAACAGATGAATGAGCCCGAGTGTTTACACAACCAATATTAAGGATAATTGCTAATAACATTTCATTTATTTTGAAAATGATAAGAAAATGTTATTTGCGTTTTTACAATATTAAAATATTATTATTTATCTTCTGCAAGAACAATATAGCACAAATTAAGTAATTTGATTTGTCCCCCTCACATGACTTTCTTTTCTTTTATACAATCTGTACCTGTTTTAAAAATAACTTATTGTTCTATGTAATGCATGATACTCAAAATATGTTGAACAATTTTAGAAATTCTTATTGTATAATACATTATAGCCGCAAAAAATAAATTTTTGTTTCTTAACAAAGTTCTCAATTATCAAATCACACCAGCCCGCCAGTGTGTCGATTTTTTTTTCTTGCAAGAGTTTCTTTACGTACCAGTAAATGTATTGACACTAGATAAAAAGTGAATTAGCTGAACTTAAAGGATATTCAGCTTCTTTAGATGCTAGTTACTCTGTTATGACTTTGAAGTTCCGTTATGTTTTATGGCAAAGGAATAAGAACAGACGAATTAAGATGTTCCATTTAAAAGAAAAATCATTTAACAAGTCAAAACAATTATAAGGAATGAGTCGGACTTGAATAACAACTTAAATGAAAAGCTCCTATGTAACTGACTGACTTCATTTTTGAGTTACGCTGTTCACAGTCACACATACGCACACAGGTCCTATATTCACATCCACATCTCTTACTGTTTCTTTCTTTCTTTCTTTCTTTCTTTCTTTCCTTTCTTTCTTTCTTCTTTCTTTCTTTCTTTCTTTCTTTCTTTCTTTCTTTCTTTCTTTCTTTCTTTCTTTCTTTCTTTCTTTCTTTCTTTCTTTCTTTCTTTCTTTCTCTTTCTTTCTTTCTTTCTTTCTTTCTTTCTTTCTTTCTTTCTTTCTTTCTTTCTTTCTTTCTTTCTTTCTTTCTTTCTTTCTTTCTTTCTTTCTTTCTTTCTTTTCTTTCTTTCTTTCTTTCTTTCTTTCTTTCTTTCTTCTTTCTTTCTTTCTTTCTTTCTTTCTTTCTTTCTTTCTTTCTTTCTTTCTTTCTTTCTTTCTTTTCTTTCTTTCTTCTTTCTTTCTTTCTTTCTTTCTTTCTTTCTTTCTTTCTTTCTTTCTTTCTTTCTTTCTTTCTTTCTTTCTTTCTTTCTTTCTTTCTTTCTTTCTTTCTTTCTTTCTTTCTTTCTTTCTTTCTTTCTTTCTTTCTTTCTTTCTTTCTTTCTTTCTTTCTTTCTTTCTTTCTTTCTTTCTTTCTTTCTTTCTTTCTTTCTTCTTTCTTTCTTTCTTTCTTTCTTTCTTTCTTTCTTTCTTTCTTCTTTCTTTCTTTCTTTCTTTCTTTCTTTCTTCTTCCTTCCTTCCTTCCTTTCTTCTTTCTTTCTTTCTTTCCTTCTTTCTTTCTTTCTTTCTTTCTTTCTTTCCTTTCTTTCTTTCTTTCCTTCTTTCTTTCTTTCCTTCTTTCTTTCTTTCCTTCTTTCTTTCTTTCTTTCTTTCTTTCTTTCTTTCCTTCTTTCTTTCCTTCCTTCCTTCCTTCCTTTCCTTGCTTCCTTTCCTTCCTTTCCTTCCTTCCTTTCTTTCTCGCTCTCTCTTTCTTTCTCTTTCTTTCTTTCTGTCTTTCCTTCTTTCTTCTTTCCTTCCTTCCTCCCTCCCTTATTCTCTTCCTTGCTTGCTCCCTCCATTCCTTCCTCTCTCTCTCTCCGTTCCTTCCTCCCTTTATTTCTACATTCCTCCATTTCTCCATTCCTTCATTTCTCGCTTCCTCTTTGTTTGTTTGTTTCTTGCTTCCTTTCTGTCTTTCGTTCTTTCTTTTTTTTTCTTTTGTTTTCTTTTTAAATTCACAAGTGCATGGCGGTATTGAGTATCGAAATATCGGTATCGTGGAAAATGCCGTGAATCTGTATCGAGTATCGAGAAAAACTGGTGTCGACCCATCCATAACTAAAAGCGTATCATTATTCCCAAGTTTCTCTAAACTAACTATTTTAATAATATATAACACACGTTTAAAATATTTACATATGAAACAATAGTTATATAGAATTTAATGGAAATGATCTGTGAATATTTCTTATATGGAAGCGACTTTGTATAATAGTATACCATGATATGATCTGTAAATGTACTACATGAAAAGCAGATGCTTTAAAATACAGACTTTATTTCTAATACCTTTTTTGTGGTATCAACCATTTATTTCTTTAAATTTTTAATCTCTTTCCAACTGTTTCTCGCGATAGAGACATTTAGAATGAAGAAATTTGGGGGATATCATATATTTATGCCATTTAAATGTTTTACCATTGATTTAGTTTTCTGCACTTTCTATTTGTCCAAAAATAAATGTATAATAAAACTATTTTCGCACATATTTATTTGAATTCATAATCAGATCAGCTGTTGCAAGAGTACTACAGACAAATTATATAAACACTGGCGGATGGTAAAAGTAATTTGAATGTAAGAGAAAGCAACTTAATGAAAAATAAATGTCTGTGGATCCTCCACCAGAGCTAGGTTAACAATTTCTTTCAAAATTACAATAAGCTATGAAATGTTCGAATTGTCGTAAGCCATTAATTGAAATGAATTTACACTAAGGTCACTTTTGCAGTCATTGCCTTGTGAAGGAAACCTCAAAAAACAATCAAGAACTAGGCGGTGCAGTAATTCCATGCACAGCCCTGAAATAATCAAGCCAAGTTCTTTGTTATTAAGAACACAATGCGAAAAGCCTTGCGTCTAATTCTTCTGAATCGGTTATGTTTCAACCGCCATGCCTCATGCTCTCGGAAACTAACAAAGCACATAATTTGATTCACGTGAATGCTTCCCAGGTCTTGGAAGGATTTCACATTAATTCCCCACTACCAAATTTAGGGGCGTAATGGGGAAGCTAAAAAGTAACCTACTGTAATAAGGACGACAAAGAAAACACCAATATTAAGTGTTGAACCTAGGCATTCCATTAAGATAAAGGTATAATGATGCTTGAAAGTTTGGAACTTCAAAAGCCAGCTGAAAATTACAAAATTTATAAAATCCACAGTTTTACTTCGATCCATTTTACAGAGAAATCAAGGTTTAATGTATACACCAGATTTTCTGTACTCATATATTTATAAATTATTACCATAAAATGTCTCTACATGATGAAATTTTTTTCAAAGATGTTAATGTGCAATAGTTCACCTTTATAACTGCATATTAATGCAGTTTAGAGGTGACTCTTGCATTATCCAATATTTTTGGAGGAAAATATATATATCAATTGTTAGACCACCATTCCCTTTTACCTTAAGTACAATATCACATCTATTGAAGTTACTGGAGTAATGGTTGGGGAAATAAGAACCATACCTAACATTTTTGCTACGTTTTGCAAAATGTTTTGTCTAAGAGCCGGTTTTATGAGCATGTAGCAGTTTTTGTCCCCAGAGTTTCATTTACTATTTTGGAAAATGATCTGTGCTCAAATAAACTCCATTATCTTACCCATGTTTTAAAACAAGACCGTGTTTACAAAAATGTATATATATATACATTTTTGTAAACACGGTCTTACATATATATATATATATATATATATATATATATATAGAGAGAGAGAGAGAGAGAGAGAGAGAGAGAGAGAGTAGAGGCAGATTGAAAATTTCAGTGCCATAACCGAGATTTGAACCGTGGATATCTCGGCCCGGTTGCTCTAATTGCTGAGCAACCATGGCAACATGTCAACACCATATTAAATTCTCCAACTGACAAGGAGACAAGGAGATCCGTGGTTAAAATACCAGCTAATACAAATAATTGTTTTGTTCAAATACAAATAATTTTAAAAAATGTAGCTCGTCATTGTCTCATTAATTTTGGTGTTTTGGAAAATTTGTTGGTTTTCTTTAGCTTGCAAAGGCTACTCTGAGCATGTACCAGTCTTCAGTTGTTAATTAAAAATCAGAAATTGAGTTAACAAAATTTGAACTTGTAGTCCTTCTAAAACACTGCTAGAAACAAGATTATAAAGCCGCTGCCGCAGCTCGAAGAATATATACAGTGGAAGGGGGTGTCATTAATGAGCGTGTAGCACAACGATGGTTCCAAGTTTCAAAAATGGAGACGAAAACACTAAAGATATACCACGTTCTGTAAGACCTAAAGTATGGAATATTGAGAATATACGCCAAGCTTTGCGAGGCTTTCAGAAGAACTTGGTGTATCAAAGTACCATACATCGCCACACTAAGACGCCTGGAGAATCATAGAGAAGCTGTAAATCTGTACCTCATGAACTGACACCAGAGTGAATATCTGTCCTCAGCTTATCCGTAATCCCATGAATGATACATTTGTCAGAAGAATTGTCACTTGTGATGAAAACTGGGTATATTACCGAAATTCTGATGCTTCAAAACAGTGGCTTGATCCCCGCCAACCTGTCAGTTCGGTCCCAAAGTAATGCTGTGTATCTGATGGAATTTTGAAGGTGTGATGCACTACAAGTTTGTTCCAAGCGGGCGGGTGATTGATGTGGATCATTTTCAACAACTACCATGAATGCATGAAATTTTGAGACGCATATACCCAGCATTAGTTAACCGAAATAGAGTTGTATTGCAACAGGACAATGCAACACCCCATACTGCACGAACAACCATGGAAAAACCACAGGAATTGGGAGGAATTGCACTGCTACTACACCCAGTATACAGTTCTGATCTCGCACCATTAGATTATCTATCATTTTCTACGTGTAGAAACTTCGACAACTTTGAAGCAGTAAAAGTGGGTGTCACCGAATTCTTCGCATCAAAAACCAGAGGTCAGTATCATCGTGGGATACTGAACCTGGCTGAACGATGGCTAAAGACTATAGCATCTAATGGTCCACACTTCGAAAATTTCTTAACTGTTTATCAGTACACATTTCAAGTAATTGTTTTGCTTAGATCACATTACTTATGAGACTATCTATATAATGAGATGTGCAAATCTCAATTATTTGTACAAAATGGTACATTATGTGAAACAATTTGTTATTCTGAATGTGCCCACAAATTAAAATAAGTGCAACTGCTATTTAGATATTTTCGTTATACACATAACATTTATTACTCTTTCTTCAACAAATATTACTTTAAAAGTTGTTTAAAAAGTACCATTAATGGAGCTGCTGTTACTATACAGTATATTGGAGGGAGCCTCATCTCCGCATAAATTTTTCAGATATATTCATATTTCTGATAGCCTCTGGCAGTCCATTAATATACCCTAAAATAGTTTGTTCTATCTTAGTATGAAAATTTATGTAAATAATAGTGCTTCAAATGAGGTTGAATTGTAGTCCTTCCACAATTAGCCAATGTGCTTCTTTTTCTTTCGAAACTCACAACCAGATTCGTAGCCAAAATTTAAGCTACTGGCCTTTTAGTTCTCTCTAGTGATGAGTAAATACTCAAAGATATTTGCAGTTCATAGATGCCACATAAAAGGCCTTCGATCTCTGAAAACTTTGGTAATATAACATGCTACTATCTATGACACCGTTTTCAATGTCATGTGCTATTGGTCATTTGGTGACGAATGCATTTTATCAGCTGCAAGTTGAGACACTTCACTTTAATTGGTTGGTGCTGCAGGAATGAGATTTCTGGGAACTTTGAATAGTTTCCATTTTTGTTCTTTTTAGAGAAATTCAAGCGATCGGTACAGAGGCAAACAGTGGCTCCGGAACAAAAAGGTACTCAAATATATTTTATATTGTTTTAGTTAGGAAAACTAATGAAGTGCAACTGTTGGTTTTAATTGTCAAAGAGAAGTTAGATAAATGGAAATGCATGCAACATTGTGACTTTAATATATGAGTACAGTTGATTAAGAAGTTAAATTTAGGACACACATAAAATGGTAGTACAACATAAATTGTCCGAAAATGACCACAAAGTGAAATTAAAGCATTATTTATATTGAAACATAAAAAATAAAGTACATTCTAGTTTCTTGGAATGTGTTAATTTATAAAGCTGTTAACTTATTATGTAATGGTATAAATTATATTAAATGAAACTTTTTAATTAAATATCTTCCCTACGAAAAGTTGTAAAACGCTAATTCATACCTAAGTGGTACATTGTAAACTGTTTGTTTGCCATAAAAACTATCTAGAACGTTGAAGGGAAATGGATGAGGCATTGTGGCAGTTTGTATTACGGCACCATGTACAAGAAAACTGTTTCTCATAGCCTGAAGTTTAACTCATACTCAAAGCACAAAATGAATGCCACTTCTCTACTCTTTGTGAAACTGCATAAATTTTACATGAAATGGCTCATTAAGGGAAATAGTTTTCCGCGTTTAATTCTGAGTAGTATTCCTTTGAACGATTCACTAAAACGACAAGAAACAAAAATTCAAGTAAAGGCAGGTGGTTGTCTGCTTCATTGTGCCAATAAAACGGATAATTAACGGCAGAAAAGTTAAAAGATGCTGACAACGTTTCTGTATGCACATTGCTAACTGTTTTTGCACATCATACGTTAAATACAATTGAGTAACGGAATATGTCTGATGCCTAAATGCTTCGGTTAAGCTACGCTTAAGTCCTGAGAGTATTACTAAGTATGCATAAAACTAGAAATTTCTTATTTACATTCCTGATGTGTCTTTTTCCAACGCGGAAAGCATTGCGTGCATAGACCTCGAGTATTCTACAAATTCTATAGGCCCCATTTAGGTAAACATTGTCGCGTCGTGCGACAAGGAATGGCACAACGTGAGTACCTTTGGTGATATACTTATGCATGCGACATGTTCGGCTGTGTATTTTCTTAAAGCATTCGAGATACACCATTTGTGGTGCTCTCTGAGAGAGCCCCTAGTGCTCTACTGGGGAAATATACTAGTAAAATGAACAGTTCAATGTCATTATGCCAAGTTGGCCATGGTGGCTCAATGGGTTGGAGTGACTGGACGGAAACCGGGAGATCCCTGGTTCAAATCCCGGTCGTGGCATTGATTTTTCATGTTGACTCTATCAAAAACCTTGGCCTATATACGGATAGTGTGAAGAGGTGATTAATTTACATCAATTAACTAGAACATAAACATATGCTTGAGTATTTCATTTCCTATAAAACGTGACGTATCAGGATACGGTGGCATGTCTTGGCTTCCTGCCATGGAAAGAGGCCCGGGATCTATCCCACCCATGGGATGCGGATTTTTAGTCCCGGGTATAGGACCAGTGCCCATTCAGCATCGTGAGGAAATTGAGGAGCTTACGATAGGTAAGCGCCCTGGTCAGGAAAAACAATGTTCCGATTGGGGGATGACAAGATGCTGGGCACATCTCCTCCCTGTATCGGTTGGATGATCGCCCATCTCTGCCTTGCGTAAGTGGGCGTGAGGCCGGCAGTCGGGTTGGTAAGTCCTGGTCCTACATGGGCTGTAGCACACTAGGTTATGTAATAACATCATTGAACTAAGGGTAAAAATATCAGTAGATAGTCTCATTAGAATTACTTTGTCCAAAGCACTGAAACTGAAGAACGTTTGTGGTTATTCCTATGTTTTTCTGTTGCTTTCTATAATAAGCTATGCCCTCTGTGGTATAACTGGATTTTAGGCTAAACTTATAAAAGCACACTAAAACTTTGAAATTGCTGATAGGCTAGATATCTAGAAAATTATGTGACCTCCGTTCAGTAATTAGATTAGAATGGATCCTAGACCAAATACAGCTACCCTTTAACGTTAACAAAGACATGGCTAAAATGCTTCTAACACAACTACATATGGTGAAGTGATTATTATACATTACAATTTTACATTATATTTGCTGTTTGCGAAGGTCGTTTGATAAGTCTGGTAAACTTCCATAAAGGGGTGGAAATTTTGATGTTGCAACTTTGTGGATGATAAGCTTGATTATTCAAAATATTGTACAGAAAATTTTAATATATTAAAATATACAGTTGTTGACAGCCTTCTGAAATGATCAATGTGATAGCTGCGATTGAAAATGGAAATAAAACAGAGTTTCGTGCTGTCAGTAAACATTTTCATTTGAAGGGCAGAACTGCCGTACAAGTCAAAACTGATTTGAACTAATTTCACGTGGACTCTGCACCAATATTGAAGATCACTTACTTTTGGACCAATGAATCTAAACGTGGTCGTAGAGGCAGCGAAAATTAATCGCGTTCTGCTCGCCCAATTGAGGTCACCGCACAGGACATCATCGAAGAAATCCACGATCTGGTTATGAAAGACCACCAAATTAAAATCCTTGAGATTTTTGAGGCTGTAGGCATCGAGTGCACAATATCGTGCATAAAAAATTGGCAATTATAAAGCTGTGTGCAAGATGGGTGCCGCGATTGCTCGCAGTCTACCAAAAGCGCATCCGGAAGAACAATTTTACCGAGTGTCTGGTGATGTCTAATCGTAATCTGCAAGACCTTTTGTACCGATTTGTGATCGTGGATAAAAAGCATTACACTCTAGATTCAAAACAACTGTTATATATATTATCCAGGAATAATCTACTACTTGGAATAAGGTAGAACCGTAACTGGGGCCTATTATGCTTCATTGTTGGAACATATACAACATGAGTTTACTGAACTGAAACCGAAATTGTAATGCAAAATGTGGTCTTTCACCTGGATAATGCATCATCGTACACATCAGCAATCCCAATGGCGAAAGTGCATGAATTGTGTTTTGAATTGTTTCTTCAACCACCTTATTCACCAAGCTTAGCGCCAAATGAGTTATTCCTGTTCCTAAACTCGAAAAGTTGTTTGGTGGTAAGAAATTTCCATATGATGAAGAAATGATAGTCACCGTCAACTAATATTTTGCAGACCTTGATGGAATCTATTTTCCAGACGGGAAACATCGCTGAAGTAAGTGTATGGCCATCAATGGAGACTACATCGAGAAATAAGGTGAGATGCTGACGAAAAAAGAAAATATACTTGCTTTTTAGCAGGCTTGTCAAACGACCCTCGTATAATGAGAAGAACTCTAGAGATTTTAGCTTTAAAATTTTAAAAGTTACCCAATCCTTTGAGACTAGGTACTTTGCCAGCCAGGTTAGACAAAAGCTTCTAAGTCCGAGGTTGATTCATAGATGTGTTTGTTAAGACTATTATGCGGACGAAACTGATGCAAAACTGCAATAAAGCAACGTCAAGTACTTAAAGTAAATAATTCCGAAATTGTACTAGTTGCTTAAATTTCTAAGTAAAATCAGTGTAAAATAGAACTCTGTATAGCTTTTCAACCATTTTATGTGACGTCATGTTAAACATTGACCAACTTGGTGGTGTAACATCATGAATCAACTTACTCGCTCATACAATATTATTGAAAAATTTTTGCAAAGCTAAATGTCGTGTGATTTTTATTAATACTGGCTTCCAGCTACAATATTGTCACCCAATTGGCGGAGGGTGTGACGGCGGCAGCTGTGAGGAGGCCGAGGGCGGCCGAGCCACGTCTCCCATTAGTCTCTGTCACTAACTGAGGGGGAAGATTAGAGGAAATGTCACTTGCGCGGGCGGCCCCTTCCCCCTTTCCCACGGCCATCTGGAACTTTCGGGAGGAAACTAGAGAAGTCGGGAAGAGACGGCGATATTCCTATAAAAAGGGGGTTGCAGACAGACAGTCAGTCAGTTCTTGGTGTAAGAATGCAGTGCTAGTGTACGTCGAGAAGATTGTGTGAGAGCATCGGAAGATTGTACGTAATTACGAATGCAAGTGAAATTGTAGCGGACGAACTGGTGAATCGTAATTGTGTGCATTACGTAATTCTGTGTAATTGGCAAGAGTTTAACTGTAAGTCGGTGGAAATAAAGAACATTTTTGAGTGGTGTAATTGGACTTTTCATTTCACGAACCCACAAAGTCACAATTGGTGTCAGGAGTGCGACATAACACAATGGAGGCAGCATTAGAAAAGATTTTAGCGGAACTGAAAGAAATGAAGACGGCAAATGAAAACCTCGCTGCAAAAACAGAAGCGGCAAACAACAACCTCACCGCCGAGTTGAAACAAATGAAGACGGCCAACGACAACATCACCGCGGAACTGAAACAAATGAAGACGGCCAACGACATCACCGAGAAGATGGAAGAAATAAAGGCCGAGTTAACCACAGAAATGAGAGCAGCGAACGACCGTCTGGCCACGGAAATGAAGGTGACGAACGAGGCTCTCGCCGCCAAATTTGAGGAACGGTTGGCCGGCGTGAGGGATGACGTCACGAATCTGGGCAAGCGGATGGGTCAAGTAGACGACCGCCTCAATGATTTAGAGGAAATGGCTGACAACATCGCCAAACCCCTCACCCGCCTGACAGAGGAACACCGACCTTATGTATGGACAGAGGACGCCGAAGACGCTTTCCAGCACCTGAAGGAAAGCCTGTGCAGTGCTCCAATTTTGGGGCTCCCACAACCAGGTGGCGCCTTCATGGTGGACACCGACGCTAGCGACCATTGCATTGGAGGTGTCCTATCGCAGATCCAGGACGGCCATGAGCGGGTGATAGCCTATTACAGCCAGACGCTATCCAAGGCAGAGAAGAACTACTGCGTCACCCGACGGGAGTTACTGGCGGTAGTAAAGACATTGGAGCACTTCCACAAGTACCTGTACGGTCAGCCATTCCACCTGAGGACTGAACATTCCGCCCTAACCTGGCTATTGAGCTTTAAGAACCTGGAAGGCCAGACAGCACGTTGGGTCCAGAGGCTGCAGGAGTACGACTTCACCTCGGAACATCGTAGAGGGAAGAGCCACGGTAACGCAGACGCCATGTTCCGAAGACCCTGTCCAGTAGAGTGCGGCCAGTGCACAAGAGTGGAAGAGAAGGAGCGTGCCGCAGCAGTCCGAGTAGTTGTGGCAGTGCCTGCTGAAGGCTGGGATAGCGCAGGCCTGAGGAGGGAGCAGCTGGCGGACGCAAACTTGGGGCCACTCTTGAGGGAAGTGGAGGCAGGGATGAGACCAACCTGGGAGGATATCGCACCGAGGAGAGCCACCTACAAGTCGTACTGGGCCCAATGGGACTCGTTGAAGACCAGAGAGGGCGTGCTGTTCCGGGTATGGGAATCACCCGATGGGAAGACGCAGAGAGAACAGTTGGTACTTCCCCGGAGTAAGGTCCCGGAAGTCTTGGAGGAAGTGCACGCCGGTACTTCAGGAGGACACCTGGGAGCGAACCGAACGATTCACAAACTACGGCAGCGCTACTACTGGCTGAGACTCCGAGCAGATGCTGGTGGTACACCTGGACCGCCTGGCACTGTTGGTGCTGTTCGGGACGACCAGCTTTGAGGAGGGAGCAGTGTCACCCAATTGGCGGAGGTTGTGACGGCGGCAGCTGTGAGGAGGCCGAGGGCGGCCGAGCCACGCCTCCCATTAGTCTCTGTCACTAACTGAGGGGGAAGATTAGAGGAAATGTCACTTGCGCGGGCGGCCCCTTCCCCCTTTCCCACGGCCATCTGGAACTTTCGGGAGGAAACTAGAGAAGTCGGGAAGAGACGGCGATATTCCTATAAAAAGGGGGTTGCAGACAGACAGTCAGTCAGTTCTTGGTGTAAGAATGCAGTGCTAGTGTACGACGAGAAGATTGTGTGAGAGCATCGGAAGATTGTACGTAATTACGAGTGCAAGTGAAATTGTAGCGGACGAACTGGTGAATCGTAATTGTGTGCATTACGTAATTCTGTGTAATTGGCAAGAGTTTAACTGTAAGTCGGTGGAAATAAAGAACATTTTTGAGTGGTGAAATTGGACTTTTCATTTCACGAACCCACAAAGTCACAATATTAACCAGGGACGTATTTGTACTTATGTGCTACTAAAATAGAAGGCTTTCAACTAAACCTCTCCCTCATGCTATTTCACTGTATTGCAAATTAAATCAGTGTAAGACGTGATTTTAACCATTTCTTTGCCGTTTCCAGCTTCAGCTGCTCTTCTACAAATTCGTATGAATTAGTTATCCCGCTGAGCTGGACGTAGGTGAATAATTTGTCGCCGGAGGTTCTGCGGTTTTCATCTCTCGTTGTACTTGTACTTGGCCGCAAGTTTGTTCTGTGCAAACCGAATAACAACTAGAGAAAATGGCCTAGGAGTAAATTATTACACCAGAGCACATCTGGTTGTCGCATCACGTTCTGTAACCGCAACGGCAGGGCTAGTACCACTGTCCGGACGGAAAAGAGGAGATATAATAATCTTACACGAACAAAGGTTGTTTTACAAGAGGCCAACTATAAGAAACTAAAAATATGCACAGTCTGGAACGTACAATTACTGTTTAGTTTTCCATGAATTCGCTGTTTCAATTCATTTAATTAAATAATCGTCATTCGCAACTGAAGCCAATACAAAGATGAAATTATTTTATATAGATATGTGAAGTATGTCTCACCTATATGTGGTTTGAGGAAATCTAGTGTACACAATGAACGTACATAACGTAGGAACCCTTGCCATTAATTTACTTTCTGATTCAGTGATGGATGGCTGTGTGGCCAGAATGCAGTTTTCGATACCCGTTGAAGTAAAAGTTGCACTTGAAATAGTGACAAGAGTACAATGGCTACATATAGCATTGTCGTGTATGAAAATCTTGCCACTACAACATTAGAATTTTCTTCACAATTGTCTAGCAAATACAAATTCTTTATTATTTGTAATGATTTATATTAATATATGCATTCATCTATGCAGCAAGGATCTGCTAAGTGTACTCTAAAAACTTCAAAATATGCTTTTAAAATAAATACATTATTACAAATTTCTCAAATTTACTTATCTTGAAGTAATCAAATAGTGCACTGAAAAAACACAGGTAGGCCCCACCGTAACTGAGTGGTTAAGACCGATCTCAGACGACCGCAAAGTGAGATTTGTGTTGAACAATATGGGCTGGGACGGATTTTCTACGGGATCTCCGGTTTCCCCCGCCATCTTATTTCACCAGTGCTCCATCATCATCTCATATATCATAACCGCCATATGTAGTGAAAGTGAGCTGAAACAGTACACACACATTAAAATGCAGGCATTAATTAATATGTATTAGTGTGTCTTTCAATCTATTCTTGTAGTAGTCGTATTTATTGCTACAAACAATTAAATATTTTTCATTCATTTCTGGAAGAATCGATTTTATTGTAACTTAAAATGTTTTTATATTTCTATGAATTGCTGTTTGCAGATGTTGCGTAATCTAACATTTTTGTTGCATGGCACCTATAACAGTGAGTACAACGATAATATGGGTTTATTTTAGTTAAATGAAACCAATAATCACTAACTCAAAAATTTCATTGATTTTTAAAATATTCTGAAAATACCAATATAATCCTTAATTTTTAACAGACTTGGATAATTTTCCATCTGCTGTTAAGCGTAGCGTCATGAAAAATATCTTACGCAGGTGGTCATTTAATCAATTTTAATGAAAATGTAGCTTGGACTATGGGAGATCTTCATGTGCCCTCGAATGATGTTGAATTAAAAATGAAGCTTGTTATTCAACTACCACCACAGACACACACACGCCCACACACATTGATATTTTCCTTGGGTTAAACAAAGGAAAAAGTTGGATAAATTCCAAGCTTAAAATTTAGTCCCAATAGTTTTTCAAGAATGCAAAGCACAGATATCAATTAAATTCACCCTTCCCCCAAAAGTCAGTACAATGTTTCATTAATGTCCATTTTCTCAACTTGTACTCTAAATACTGTTAAATATCAGAGGTTTATTGAATTGGAATAACAAGGGCTAATTTTTGTATGAGTTTGATGTAAAGTCCTCTTCATCTCCTACATAAAACCTAAGAGAAAATAGAGAAATAAGAGTTCATTGAAATATTCAGTTCATGCCAAATAACTTGAACTGTGGCATTTATTATTTTGTAAGTATTCTTTGTTGTTAGTTTTCTTATAAAATAAGCTATGTATGTTATCTGATAGATTACTTGAATATCTACGATTCCTCTTCTTTACTTTCTTTCTCAAATAATTTAATGAAATAGTGAATATGTTTCAGTGAGTTTCAATTATTACTAGTGAAAGTAGTAGGAAAGTAAGTAGGAAAGTAAGTAACCGAGCAGTTTATATTTAAAAATAGGTGACACTAAAATGATACCTTAACTAACATCTCTTCCAACCTACAAGAATATATCTTTATATTGATTAATATTATTCCAATTTTCACAACTCTTAAACTTTGTAAGGTGTTAACCGTGAATAACTTTGGATGAACAGAATCTTACATAATAAATGTAATATATTATTGAATTTCGGAATGATCAGACGAATTTGTAAATGATACACAGGCAAGTTTTTATGTGTAAATTCATAATGATTAGCAATTGTTTGTCTTATGACAAACATCAGATCTTATGTTTGTTCCTGCGCTCAGTTATTAAAGTATAATTTTCAGCTAATGAAGTCATTGAAATATTTCTGCATGATACTTCCTGCTAAGAAGGTAGTTGAAAAGATTGTTATTTCTGATAAAAAAGATGTAAAGAAGAGGGAAAAAAAAGGGTACTGAAAACAAACATAGTAAAAGAGACTGTGTGTGGCGCGAAGGAACCCCGCCCATTGCAGAGAACCCTTCTGAGCAGATTGGGTAAGATGCCCCAGGCTGACTATGGGATGAGATAGCTACTGGAATTATTAGTCGGCGAGGTCTTTGTTTCACGGTCAGGCAATGTGGTTGAGCGGCATGCTTTTTCATCTCTGAGTCTAATAGAGATCATACACCGAATTAGCATTCCCCGCATAGTAGTGTAGTGGTCAGGGCCCCCCACACACACACAGGTACATCATCCGGGTTACTGCACCAATTTTTGTGTGATTCAACTTCTCGACTTTTTATCATCAGCTACCACTTCTGTTATGTCACAGATAATCATTGGAGCTACTCTCTGCCAATCAAAGTGCTTATTATTGATAGATTGGTGAATTAAAAAGGAATTATTGGAACAGATTTATGTTGAGTGCTGCATGGAATACAAGTTTCGTAACAATCCGTTGGTATGTGACCAATTGGAGCAAACAAGATACTTCTACTATATTCATCCTTATTACTGGCGCCATTTACGTATGGCTTTAATAACAGTGCGAAAGAAACCTACATGTTCTGGTATTGTGTTTTGCTAAACTTCAAATTTACAGTTGCATATAATTTAGTTTTAGTATCTTCTCTGTTTAAAATAATCATACTTTCTTAGAGGTAATGAAAAAATAATTGGCAGTTACATTAGGATTACCAGAGAATTATGAAATGACAAGTTATTGCACAATAATTATTTTTTTTTCTAAAAATCCCAGTTTTCTTTATACAATACGTAAATAATGAAGCTATTAACAGTGAAGAAAACAAATATTTACAAAAATAACAATGTGAACTTTAAAGCTTCACTTATCTTATAAGAAATTATGATACTTCTCTTATAAATTGTTTGGGATCGCGATTTCATGTGAAACTTTTGCACATCCTCAGCCGTAAACAAGAAAGCTGTCGCCATCGTTACGAACGCTAGATGTTAATATCTTCTTGTTAGATTCAGATTTTAGTAGTACTAACGAGAACATATTAACATCTAGCGTTCGTAACAATGACGACAGCTTTCTTGTTTCCGGCTGAGGATGTGTAAAAGTTTCACATGAAATCGCGATCCTGGAAAATTTATAAAAATGTATCATCGTTTCTAATAAGATAAGTGGTTTTAAGTTACAAATTGTTATATTTGTATATATTTTTTAGGCAATTTAGTTTAATTTAAACTCTTGTATTACATTTGATTATGGTACTTATTCACAAGTGAGCTACTTTATGATTACTATGCCTTTCATATAAGTTGATCGTAATCAAGTTTACTTAAACCAATAAGCCTGGTTATCCATAAATTATTTCAGCTGATATGATAGAGAACTATTCCTCTGTGAGTGCAAAACCTGGAAACATCAGTCAATTGCTTATATTACGAATCATGTTTTGTTGTAATTTACGTCCTCTTACGTCATATCCGGCAATGACTAGAATGGGTGAAATTATGCTCAAATGGGCCCAGGGTACATGGAGCTTAGAGTTACCCGACATTCGTCTTTTCGGATAGGGGAAAACCCAGGAAAAAACTTATCTAGGTAACTGAGGCAGACATGCTACCATCTACGCTACCGAGGCAGGCAATTTTTGTCATGGTCTAAATTGAAAATTAAACAATTGCGAATGGCTAGGCTCAAATAGACATGTTATAAATCCAAGCTTCAGCTCAGAATAAAAAATGAAGAGAATAAAGGAAAAGATTGAAATTACAGAATGGTATAAATGATGCAAAATATAAACTGAATATCTCAATAAACGAAGTTTTTTCCTTAAGGATATGTATGACTGAAATCACTGAATCACCTTTTCCTCTTTTTAGTCTATAAAATAGACTAAGCCTTCCTGAATCCAAAGAATGCTTAGATAGTATTTGCAAGCCATTTTTAAATGCTCTAATCTAGTTTGAAAGCTACGTGAATGCTAGTGCTACATATGAATTCTAATGCTTTATCCTTGATTACTCGCTATTGAACATTTCAGCATTTTTCGTCGTTTAAGATACTCCTTGCGTTGCAGTTTTAGTGTTGGACTAGCGAAACTTGCTGCACACGTTCATAGAGACACAGTGAATAGAAGTGGCCCGGGGGTTTATTGTGAGATGCATTTTAAGCACACTTTCTTTACTTCAAATCACAAAAATTTCATATCTTGGGCAAACAAGCCATATTCATAGCTTTAAACATTTCTGTAGCCTGAAGTTATTGATACAGAAACCTAGGGAATATTTAAACAATGGATGTATTGGGAACCTTTTGTTACAATATTAGATCAAAATATAAGTTATTTTGTCCCAAGAGACCTTTTAGATGACGTAACCAAAAATAAATAAATTTGACCATATTTTCCAAACTATCAAAGTGAAATTGGTAAAATTTGGGCTGTATCAGATTTGCACTAAGTTATATTTGTTGAATAAATTTTAAAAAGCTAGCGTTATTAGTTCAGGATTTCAAATTTTCAGTCATAGTTATCCCTAAGTAGGTTTTTGCCCTCTCTTAACCTTTAACAAACTTACGTTCCGGATTCTATAAAACGAACGTCACCTCAAGGCTGTTAAAATGAAACTCAATACTTGCCTCTTCTTTACTGCTTAAACATCTAGTATACAAATTATTTAATCTATGAAAATGCCAATTTATTTTGAAAACGAAGCTTATATTGCATTCTTGAAACCTTCGAGTAAAATAGGATGTTCAGAATTTGTTTTGCTTTTATGGGTTGCATTCTACCTTAGTTTTGGGTTCAGAGACTCTCAAAACAAATTATATCCAGCAAAATAGTGATATCAAACATTGTTGTAAACAGAATACTTCGTATATATATAAAATGTAACTCGAATCTGTTCATACGAAAGCAGCAGATAACGTAAACATGCCATTGAAAATTGAATTAATCATATTGTAGCTGCAGAATTGCGTTTCTGTATACTGTTCAAGTACAGAACAATGACTGGCATTCTCTTAGTTCTAGTATGACATAGGAAAGGCGGGAATGAAGACAAAGTAGAGGACAGAAATGAATGAAGGGAGCATGTGAATGAGGCCAAGAACGCCTATCCCCCTTCCCTCCCAAGATCAAACAACATCGCAGAGTGTGTAGATGAGAGATGATATAAAATGATAAGGGACATCAAATGCAGGGACAGGAGACTCAGGGTATATAATTAACTTAACTAGAATTCCCTGGCGACTCCCGAAAGCCCCCGAAAAACCTATGGATGAGGTAGGTCGCCCACTGGAATGGAACCCAGTTCTCCCGGTTGTGGGCAGACGTAACCGCCTGGACCATGCCGCTCGGTTCTATGGGTGCCACTACCATGCTTCTCAGTGTCCCGTACTTTCTTGGGTGTACAAGATCGCTTAATTTTGCTGAAAGGCCGCTTTATTAGTTTTGTGAGTCTACGACAGGAGACGCACGAATGTATTTCGCTTGCTAAGGGACTACAGACCGAAAAGAAGTCCATCGTTTTCGTCGGGTTAGAAACTCGCAACGAAAGGCTAACATGTTACCCCAAGACTACGGAAGACCACACAATTTTAGTATCATTGAACGTTTTAAAATAATTCAGATTTCAAAGAGTAATTAAACCTAAAAGCTTGAATGTTTCCAGTCATATGAAATCACACATACGCTTATAGACGTAAGCCTTTCTTTCTCAAGCTGTACCGGAAGGGCGTCTAAATTAAACAAAACCAAAACATGTCCTTGACAAGAAATTCGCACGGAATGGATGTGTTACTTTGTAGACAGAGAAGGTCAAGTGAGAGCATTGTATTGAGTCCGATTGAGAAATCGCGTAGTATGTTGTTGTTACTACAATATGACTCGCCGGACTATATTTTACCGTGCTGTATTGTTGAGGGAACAGATGACTCACGGCTTGCGTGGGAAGCGGTAACGTGGGCACCGCTTGTCTCGGATTCTAGAATATTAAACAAGTCGTTCTGGTTAGAGCGTGTAGCCCACTTTACCTCTGTCCCTGAACTGTTACAGCCCCGGGCTTCCAATTCTTAAAGAGTGTTTGGGGTTAGGTTAGGTCACACGCTTTTCGAGCATCTAGTTCGTCCTTCCTTATATTTAAATTCTGCACTCCGAGAGACTTCTGGGAATGCTTAAACATTATTTTATTTGATCCGTTCAGAACGGTAGCGTTTGATAATACAGTTTCTTAACCATAAATCACAGCCAAAGTGCTATTCTATAAAATCGGTGACAATGTAGGCTTTAGTCTCTCTTTTATTCCTAATCTAACATGTATATAGCATGTAGAGAGATCATGCATTTCTTTCCAATGTTCGATACATTTCTTTGAAGTTTTGAGATCTTTAAATAAAAAAGGCATATATAGGGAAAAGTGCGTGTTGTTTGTATATTTTGTTTCAGTATGCCTGTGAACAGCATAACACAAAAATTAAATATTGCTTAAGCGTCAAACTTGATGTTTAAGTACAGATTTCCCAACGTGTCACGCGAAGATCTCAAGAAAACCCTTCCTCACAAAACTACCCATTGGATAAAAAAGTTTCGAAAATCCTGATTTTAGGGAAAATAGCTGTAACATTTTAATTAAAATAACACTTCAGTGCCCTTCAGCCTGTATTACCTTTGCAAAAATCTAATCTCTGCGAGATAAAAAAATCTGCATGGCAGTGAACATTACCTGAAAATGTAAAATATAAAATTTATATTTTAACGTTCTCCAACATGTGTCATAATGGATGAAAAATACAATGGGTAAAATGATGCTCAAAGCCCAGGGTCCATAGAGCTTAGAGTTATCTGACATTCATCTTTCAGGATAAGGGAGAGCCCTGGAAAAACTGTAATCCAGATAACTGAAAGTCATACAGATTTGAAATTCGGATCTCTTGAATATGAGGCAGATGTCATCATCATCATCATCATCATCATCATTATCATCATCATCATCGTCGTCGTCATCAGGCTCACCCTGGTAGTGTGGTGGTAGCATGTCTGCCTTAGGTTCAAGAGGTCCCGAGTTTGAATCTCGGTCAAGTGAGCTACCTGGATAAGGTTTTTTCAGGGTGTTTTCCTTATCCTGAAAGACTAATGTCGGGTAACTTTAAGCTCTGTGGACCCTGGGATCATTTGAGCACCATTTCACCTATTATTCTATTCCCATTTCGAGTGCAATGAAATATGTTATAAAAACATTTCTACAAACGCTTATCTAAATTAATATAAAGTTTATGGAAGAATACTTTTAAATCATAGTTTGTAGAGGTATAAATAGAGAACGTCATGCGGGTACTGTCTGCCCACCAGAAGAAGGCAAGACAGAGGAATGTGTGATCACTTTCGCTGAGTTTATGCTCACCTTCCGGATATCATAAGGATGCTAGGTTCATGTGAAATACACAGTGTTGTCACATAATTCACCCATGTATCATACCTATCACTGCTGAAACTACTGAAACGAGCATTAGATCTGGCACTCATATACACTCTAATACACTCATTTTATAGTAAACAGATATCCACTAACAGAGCAGATAAACAGTTCAAGCTCCTCTCCCCTTCATTCCCGCTAGCCTTCTTGTGGTGGGCAGACAGTACCTTATTAGACACTTTTATATTATGATAGCTTTAACATTTTAATTAGAATATATATTTTTTTCCTAATATAGATTTAAGATGCAATACATAGCTCTGATTCATGCTGATGACAGAGGTATGCTCCCTTAATATTTCCGAAATTTACAACATATTCATTTTTGTTAAACCCCTGGTTCCACCTTCTTCATGGGAAGACCTCAACTATCTCATTACAAATATCTTGTGTTTTTATAGGCCTAAAGGTGCATAGTAGATTTGGAATTTGCTTACACCCAGTCTTTCTAGATGTTCATTTTGCCTTGCTCGGAGTGTCTATTTTAAATTCTTGTTTAGTATCTTCAATTTTCTGTTTTATTATAAGTTTTTATCAGGAAATTTATCATAAGTATTTAATTTCAGCAATTTATGTTTTATACATTAATGCCCAACCAAATGTTTACAACATATATTCCATTGCCTCACCTTTGTTAAATGTTGGTAGTGTTACATTTTCAATTCTCTTAAAATTCGTTCTTGTATCACATAGTGTGGAAGCTACTTAATGTATTCAGCATTGTGGTTAATACATTGTATTGCATATTCGGGATACTTAGAGATACTTTGTTTTAGGAGAAATCTATTAGAAAATATGATTTAAAATTTATGAACACATACAAAAACAAATATTTTGGATTAAATGCGTATATGAACACTATATTCCCCTGAAACATTGAAGTGTTTCTTTAATAAATTATCGTTTGAGTCTGGAATTAAGACTGGTCGTAGGCGAACGTTAGTGTGCTCTTCCCTTGATTTTATAATAAGTTTGAAATTTATTTCAGTAAGTTTACATAAACGAAATACCTTGAATTAAAGAAAGCGTTCATATAACTCTGATTTGAGGTCTAAAGAGTCTAGCTTTTCCTTTTTGCAATCTAGACTATTTTACATTTTGTATCTACGAGTATATAGATTGTTGAATTTTGTTTTATTATAAGATGTTGAGGAAAACAAAGCTTGACGCAACACAAGAATGTTTACATGTAGTATGTAAAGCTAAACCAATTTGGAACTACTCGTCAGGAAGCTAATTTCACGCAGCTTAAAATAGATGGATCTCAATCTGCATAATTTTCAGTTGTAGGGTCACAATGAGTATTATCAATGAGTATTATCAGTTTCTCTACAAGCCTCCCAACTCCAATGAAACCTCATACTTAGATGATATTTTGTTTTTGTTTTCTTTCCTCCAATATCTACAGAATTTTTTAAATGTCTAGTGTATTTTTATTGCTAAATCTTCGAAAACGTTCCTTGTTGTATAACATTTGAGTAACTAATCAAATATTATAAAGAATTCGCACAAACTATGAAGAAAATGAATAGCGTTGTTTTTAAGTTTGTGAAGATATAAATGTGAAATGGCACTATTTGGGAAATAATTATAATAAACTTGTGTTCCAGCAAAAATGTATGTTTTAGCCAGATCTACATGACTTCCTAAACCTGCTCTTATATTATTAGGGATTATTTGACACCTACATAAATTTCATACGAATAAATTTGTTCTAGTTTTTCTCGGGAAGCAAGCCAGGTGAAAAGACGATTAGAGATCGAATTTTCGGAAGCGTACATCTCTCCCATCATCAGGATATCTATTAAATGTTATAACCATAAATGAAATACTGGATATAACACAAATGTAAACAAAGATAAAACACTACCAATATTCGCATTACTGAACAAAAGACTGTTTTCAGTAAATTAAATGCCAGGTCAGGAGATGGCGTGAGTATAAAAATCAATTGGGTCAAAGAAACTTAACTAATTAACTTGATTATCAAGCTGTATAGGTATGTGCTCATAAGTCGACGGATTTCCATTTTTAAGGCCGGTTATCGTCTTTTCACTGGTGTGCTTCCCGAGAGGAACTTGAACATAAACGTCGCCAGGAAATCTTCAGGTCTTACTTTACGAATAAATTTATTTTCTCTTAAAAATACAAGCTGTCTCATATACACTTTATTATTAAAGCTTGCAAGTGATATCATTCAACATTGTGCGGCTTCGTCCATTTTGAATACCACCTCATAAGCTCCCACTATCACTTCACCTGTGATCCAGTTCATCTTTTAACTATTACTTCAGCTTCTTTGAGATGTATCAGTGTAATACATTACACACGACGTAGACTGTTCCTCCGGATAGAAGATCACATCCTGGAGGCGAACACAAGACTTCTCTAAGCTGTACCTCAGTATCTGTCCCTGCACATCGTAAAATCATTTTTAAACCAACAGTTTTGCGGCAGAAGCTTAAAACATAAACATTTTCTATAATGAAGAACTGCTTCCCATAAGATCTCAATTTAAATAAATAAAAGATTTTAAATAAATAAAGAAACTAGTTTCGTTATGTATGAAACACAACTATGTAATTTTAATGAAATTATTTAATCTTAATACTTTATTACTTATTACTAAATTACCTAAAGTATTGTATAACCAAGTTGTTCGGACCAGTTAAAGAGCTCCAAATCAAATGAAAATTTAATATGTGTAATTTGTAATTTTGACCAAATTCAATTAATGCAAATATACTAATACATCCATTCTTTATTCATTCATCCATTCATTCATTTAACTTAAGGATTTCAAAAGTTGTACTAGCAATGCTGATGATTCTACTCATTTCCATATAATCCAGGATACCTGAACAGGCCTCTAGGACGTCAGATGTGAATATATATCAAATCCAGAAGGCTGTGGCTTGATGCCCAGATGCATTAATGATTTTTTCGTGTTCTTTTCCCTCAATAGCTTTCAGCTTACTTGGAAACAATTATCACTTCATTTGTTGAGTAGACTTACATTGCATGACGGAGTACAAAATAAACAATAGGTAAATAATTTTCCAGTTCTTAATATTGCGGTGTTACATATGTAATGAGGAATTAAAATACATGTTCTTACATCTTTTTATAATTCGATATTTAAAAAAATCCTTTGAATAATAACTATCTCCAAAAAAGCAGAAATTTTCAAGCTGCCACGATCCTAACGTTACCTTTTATGTCTGTTTCGTAGATGAGATATAAAATGTTATAAAACTTCATGGACAGATCAGAAAGAATTTAGTGCCAAATTATCACTTCTTTTTGGATCTATGCATTTTAGTTATGCAATAAAAATAATTAGTTGAGGGAATATAGACTAACATTTGAATTTCCAGTCTTTTATTTTGATTTATTATTACTATAAAGTGCATGTGTTTAAACTTAAATAAAATGTGTTTTCCGTACAGATAATAGTGGTAGCCTAATTATCCTAGACTTAAGAAAAAATAATTAACGTGAAATTATGAAAACCTTCCAAAAATTAAACATAATGGAAGTAATGTTAGGTACGCAGACTTAAAAATGCACTTGGACTTTCTCAAATAGAATTAAAGAAAATCGGCTTATGTTACAAGTTAGTATTTTTATGGTGTATGTATGTTTGGGTGTGCTTCTCTTTGTAAACTGTTACACAAAAAGAGAGAGAAGAGTATATAAACCAAAACATCGAAGATGGAATCTCAGTTTCTGAGAAGCCTCTTGCCTTCACTTCATCTGATAATGGTAACAATTAAGAGACTTATTGGTTATTGATATAAATTTTTTCAATGGATTTACAGTTAGAGTACAGGATAAATTAAAAGTAATAAAACACAGCGAGGAGCTTTTATGTATTTTCGCTTTGTACCAACACCTTCTTAGCCTTGCAATAAACTTTTGTGTGTATAGTATTACTGGAATGCTATAATAGAGGTAAATGATAAATTTCCGATGCTTGAATAATGTTATTTTTTGTAAGAATGTTCGTGTAACGTTAGCAACCATACTTCATATAGATATTGAGATATAAAGATGTAAAATTATTTGACCATACGTTGCTGGAGTCTCCCCCCCCCCTTCCTCAAAAAAAAAGTTTAAATTTATTTTTTCTAGCCTAAATCTTGTAAAGTCTGAAGCATCCAAAATATAGATTCTGTGCTGCTCATCCAGGTTGAGAAAGTACTGCAATCTGCACAAAAATATTCCACGGAAGGTAAATAACAATGACGTCACATTGACCCTTAAAATTTGTTTTCTAATTACGGATCGTGATAGATAGGAAGATTGATAAATCTAAAATGATGTATAAAATACGAATATTTAGGTGATAAATCAAATATCATTTGGGAATGCTGGGCAAATCTTTTCATGGATTTTCATCATTTCAGTTAAATATTCGCTAGCAATAAATAACTTTGTTTATTTTGGATTTCAATGCCTTTAATAAGAAAAAATTGCAATTAGCTCTGTGAATTTTAGCTCGTTCATTTAGGAATATTAAGTGTTGTAGAACGTAATTGAAGAATAAGAAAATAAAGTTCTTTTTAGAGCATTAGTTCATGAAGCCTTTATGTAGGTATTATATGTCCAGAACTATGCTGCATTACTATTGAAACATTGCTCCCTATCTGAATTTGGTGTTTAAGTTTGAAAAGCTAAATGGGAGTGTCAAAGATTAATTGTTTGAAAATTTTTCCTTATTACATTGTGACTTTGTGGGTTCGTAGAGTTAAAAGTCTTATTTACAGAAATTTAAAATGCTTTTTATTACAGTAAACAGTAACTTTGTACACCCCTTGCAACAGTAAAAAGAAGTGACATACACAACAGCAGTCTTCAAGGTCGTCTCGTTCGCCACGCTCAAACACTTGGTGAGGTTTTTATACCTCCAGCCATTGTTCTAGAATGCAGTCGATCGTTCGATAACAATCGTGATGCAGCGAGAGAAAGACGGAACTATCTCTGTCTCTTTCTCTCTCGGCAAGCGTTTAGCGCTGCGCGTCACTATCTGTCTCTGTTTACGCTTAGCTCCGGCTTTGCTTTGCGGCGGCTCCTACCAACAGTGTGATCGGTGACAGTATTTTGCCACAGTTGGAGTAATATTTTTGTCTGTAAGCGTCCAGGGTACATGTAACAAATATAACAATACTGTTGTTTGGATAATCAGACTGAAAAAATCAATGCCATTGCCGGAATTTGAGACACAGATCTTCCGGTCTCCAATCAGTTCTCTTAACCATTGAGCTACCATGGCCAACATGTCCGCATGACCCCAAGTTCTCCAACTGGCTCTTATTTTTCCCGCTAAACCACTAGAAGTTCTCATATATAATGAGATACGCGCCTTTTGTGCTATAAGTACTTTAGTCCCAGGCCTCATTGGTTAACTGATGGAAATGAATCGTTCTTCCACGCTAGCTGTGTATAGGCTAAGGTTTCTGTAGGTAGAGTCAGACTGAAAAATTCATTGTCCTAGCCGAGATTTGAACCATGGATCTCTCGGCATCGTCCGGCTGCTCTTAACCACTGAGCTACCATGGCCAGAATATCAAGAACGAGATGCGTATATGAGTAAAGTATATGAGACCACCTAGTGGTTTACAGGAAAAAAATACGAGATGGCTGGAGAATTAAGTCTCATGCTGGGATGTTGGCCAAGAGCTCAGTGATTAACAACAGCCGGACAGAGACCGGAAGATCCATGGTTCAAATCACGGTTATGCCATTGAATTTTTCAGTCTTACTCTACGTATCCAAACCCTGGGCTACACACGCCTATGTAATGTGGTAGAACGATTAATTTCCAACACTGCTATTACTTCAAAGTATCGTATCCCCAAAATGTATTGACAAAACATATCACATCCAATTGTTGTTGCTGTCACTAGGTTCCATATACCGACATATTATTAATATTCTTTCCAGCCCTGAAAGCCATACTGACCGCTGTCTAGGACTACAATAAACTGTTACGACTAAAGAGAGTGTAGCGCTAAGAGAGAAAATGGGGGATCAGCGTTGAATACTAGTTCGTAAATTTCCTAGTAACTAAGGTAAACCATATAAATAACTTATTTCAGGCTTTTCGCCTTACTATTTGAAACCAGGATGTTAAGATAGTTTTAAACATTTAACTTGCCAAATTTAACTGCTTTTCAATGTATCTGCGAATACTTCAAAGAATATGAAAACAATAAGGTGGTTTTCTTTTTGTTTAAGTTAATTAATGGAAATAATCATTTCTTCACACTAGCCGTATACAGGCTAAGATTTTGGATTGACAGAGTCGACATGAAAAATTCAATGCCATGGCCGGGATTTGAACCACTGATCTACTGGTTTCCGCCCAGTCGCTCTTACCCATTGACTTTCCATGGCCAATTTGCCGTCATGGCATTAAATTCTCCAATTGACTCATATATTTTCCGGGTAAATCACTAAGGGCTTTCACATCCGAGATAGACCGTTTGTGAGCCCGCCTCGATAGCGTAGATGGTAGCGTGTCTGCCTCACGTTCAAGAGGTCCCGAGTTCGTATCTCGGTCAGGGTGAGCTACCTGGATAAGGCTTTTTCCGGGGTTTCCCTTATCCTTAAAGACGAATGTCGGGTAGCTCTAAGCTCCATGGACCCTGGACACATTTGAGCATCATTTAACACATCTCATTCACCGTCCGATATGACTTTAACGTTTGAGGACGTAAAATTAAAAAAAAAAAAAAAAAAAAAACACGCCGTTTGTGGTGACTTACTGTTGTAAGTACTTGAGTCCCAGGCCTCATAATTTAACTAATATTATATAAATTAATTGATGGAAATTAATCATTTCTTCACACTAATCGTATACAGGCTAAGATTTTGCATTGATGGAGTCAACAAGAAAAATTCAATGCCGAGGCTGGCATTTGAACCACTGATCTACTGGTTTCCGTCCAGTCGCTCTTACCCATTGAGCTATCATGGCCAATTTGCCGTGACTTTCTTTTGTTTTCAAACTTGTCTATTAATATATTCAAACACATGCACATTCAGTCTTAGATATATACTTCCGGACTTCATGGGAATGTGAAGTAATTCTGGCTAAAGTAAAGTTCCTCGCCCGACCCGGAATCAAACTTAGGACCTTTGAATTGAGAAACAAGAACGCTGACCATTCCACCGTAGAGGTAGTCGTGGAAGTGATGTATTGTTCAATAATAAAACTTTATAACCCACAAAGCAGGCTAAAAAGGTTGATGCAAGTTTATTTTCATCATGCATAGATATTTGCAGCAGACCGACCAGAGACGCCGGCGCACTCCGGCAGACATATTGGGCGTGTTCATAACTTCATTGTTTCTTAACTGTTTCAAAAGCACAACATTTACATATAATATAGATACATACGGTTTAGAGGCAGGACAGCGGCACGAAAATGTTCCATATGAACTTATTTATGATCCCTGACAGAACGAGCACGATACCTCCTACCTTTCAGCGTCGTGTCAATTTAATCGTTCAGCGATTTAATTTGGTAATGTCTCGTTTGTCCTGATTAAGTACAACTCCGACTATTGCGTCATCATTTGAGTTAGGGAGTACTATAACCTTTAGGATTATTTTTTAGGCACTGAGTACACTGAGATGCATTGTTTTAAGCGCACTTTAGCTTCCTAAAGCTATTGTCAGCGGTTGGGAGCAGAGACAAAAATGGGTAAGATAATGATGGGCTATGTGTATACCCTAATGGATCACCAGGAGCCTTAAAAAACTTTATGCACTCTATCGTAAAAAGTTTGTTATTAACTGTTCAATGAACGAACTCTTCCTAACAATTAAAAAGAACAAAGAAAATTTATATTTTTTCTCTCTTGCATTAAGCAAAATCTAATATGGTATAGATTCTAACCGCTTCAAAGTATCTACCCTTTGCTCTCAGATATGCTGCACAAACTGTTGGCATTTTGAAGATAGGATTGTATAGTACTTTTACAGACATTGCCGTCCAACGCGACTGTAAATCATTCCATTGATATTCAACATTAGATGACTTCAGTTTTCTCAATTCCCTGTCAAGTTCGTTCTCTAAAGATTCAATGGGGTTTAAATGATTGTCCAAATCATATTTTCCAGTTCCGAACACTGCTCTTTTCTATTTACATACTCTGCACACCTTAGAAGCTTGTTTCGGACTATTGCCCTGCTGTAGAAGAAATCCACGACCAGTAAGTCTTTTGCCAGATAGAACAGAATTTTCTAGCAGTATCTTGTGATATCCATCCTTATTTAATATTCCATTAATTCTCAATAGATCACCAACTTTACTACCTACTAAACATCCAGACACTATAACCGACCCTCCACCATGACTGACTCTTCATACGTTCTCCAGGAAGTCCACGAACAAAGCTTCTAGATGGCTTCCAAACACTTGAAACTGAGAATCGTCCATGAATAACACCTTGGACCATTACTGAACCCTCCAGTTTTTATGTTTTTGTGCCCATTGTAATCTTTTCATCTTATTTTGTTTGCGTAATAAAGCACCCCTTCAAATCCTTTTCACGAAGGCGACGTTCCGCGTTTAAGACAGAGGTTGGAGCTGTTGTCATAATATTAAGTTCCTCTCGAAATTCTGGATCTAACCGAGTTTTCTGGCGTTTACTCTGTACACACATGAACTGATCTTCCCTCTACGATGTTACTAGAGCTCTTTCAGATCGAGAAACGCTTGCTTTGCCACCGGTTTGTTTGAAACGCTGCAACGCAAACTCCACTGTAGACTGGGATACGTCAACCTTTCCTGCTATTGTCCCTATCAGAAAAGCCTCCTTGATGCAGAACTACAGTTACAGCAAGTTTTTAAATTTCTATCTCGTTCTTTCCTTCGATTAGGAGGTAATATGGTATGAACTTGAGCAGGCAAACAAACACACTGCTAGATGCGCACAATGTAACGTAAAGCAATGCAAACTGTTTGCTAAAGAGACTGTTGAAGCAATGAAGCCTATTCGGATGGAAAGTCATAGATAAGCCACGTCAGTACTGCTCTACACAGAAAATCATTCAAATACACAACAGAAGCAGCTAAATATGCCAGAGTATTCGAAACAAATTCCCTGTTTTATTTACTAATCCTTAGTGGCGGTAGGTGATCGAAAATTTTTAACTGTTAGTGTGTGTGTGTGTGTGTGTGTGTGTGTGTGTGTGTGTGTGTGTGTGTGTGTGTGTGTGTGTGTGTGTGTGTGTGTGTGTGTCTCTGTGTTAAATTAACCTCCTTAAAAACAGAGTTGCATAAGACAATGAATGAGCATGAAATAAGCCGAAAGTCCAGCTTAGAATTACTTGACATTCGTCTTTATAGATAAGGGAAACCTTATCCAGAAAGCTCGGGCTGATCGAGATACAAACCTTGGGTCTTTTGAATGTGAGACAGACTTGCTACCATCTACGCTACAGAATGAATGAATGTGTAGAGTTTGACGCCCACGATGAAACTGATGATACATGAGATGAAGTTGGAGCACTGGTGGAATGAGACGGCGGGAGAAACCGGAGATCCCGGAGAAAACCCACCAAAGGCCGTGTTGTCCACCACAAATCTCACTTTGTGGTCACCTGGGATCGAAGCCGGGCCGCCTTGGTGAGAGCCAAGTGGTCTAACCACTGAGCCACGGCGCGGCCCTACGCTACAGACTCGGGCATTTCAGCAATATATACATATTTTCCGTAGTAGGGACTTCTCCTGTTTACTAGTTATGTAAAGGTCATTCAAAATGCGTGAGTCGTCAGAAAGTATTCCTAGAGAATTTGAGATACGTATTTCAGTCGTGATGAAATTATCTTAAAATATGATAATTTATTCAAATTCATAAGGTCATTTTTTGGGAATCAAAGGTTTGGAACTACTTTTCAGTGAAATGTGTAGCTCAGGAGCGCGAAATTGTTTTGAAAATCTCCCTGACGATCCTAGGAAGTCAGTGAAAGTAAATAGCCCCCCGACACGCGCACACACACACACACACACACACACACACACGCGCGCGCGCATTCTTTCTCTCTCTCTCTCTCTTTCTCTCTCTCTCTCTCTCTCTCTCTTTCCTATTTGTGAACTTTCTTCTTATTTTTAATTCGTGGAAATTGAAATACTAACGCATGTGGTACAATAATTATATTCCAATAATGATTAACTATTATTCTGAATTTTAAACAAAATAATTGGTGGTACAAATTTCAAGACTAGCTTCATTTTCAATTATTGGCGCCCGTTTGTAGCCTTAAAATCTGTCCATATGGAATAATTCCATCCAATGATGAACTGCATTGACCATGGATAATAACATAACATAATAATTAATATTAATTAACATATTAATAACATACCAAATAAACAATAATATTGCTTAAAGAACTGTGTTAAGAATACATTTAACTAATATCTATTTGTAGTAATAACAGATAAAAATGCAAGCATTCCTGTGTCACTTTGAATTGCGTCAAGAACTATTCTAGTAGACTGCTACGACATTTTCTTTGGAAAATTCCATCTTGAAGGAGATAAAGGGTCAAGGAGCAGAAACGTAGGTCAGAAAGTCAAACGTTCCTGATTGTTCATTGAATATATTAATGTCTCTTTCCCAGATGTTTTCCTGAAACGCAAAACACACACCCACTAATGTCTCTGCAAAACACAGAATTACTTACCTCACTGGGAATAGATTACTTAAAATCCTCATAAATCTCTGCAGAAACGTCCTTGGCATCTTTTGTCTGAAGGCTGGTAATTCAAGTCTACTTCCTTGTTGGTATTCACTGGAAAAAGCAAATAGACATCTCTCGTACAAATAAGGCTTTGTGGATTTTAACTCATATTGAACTCCTGTTGCAAAGACAAATTTGGTAACACTTTCTTTAATGAGCTAAAATGTTATACAATAATGGAATTTTAAAGAATTTCCTTACTGTGGAGCATACTTTAAAATAGAACAAAACCAGTATAGGAAATTTGATGTTCACTTCACTGTGTACACAATGTAAATTATTATTATTATTATTATTATTATTATTATTATTATTATTATTATTATTATTATTATTATTATTATTATTATTATTATTATTATTATTATTATTATTATTATTATTATTATTATTATTATTATTATTATTATTATTATTATTATTATTATTATTATTATTATTATTATTATTATTATTATTATTATTATTATTATTATTATTATTATTATTATTATTATTATTATTATTATTATTATTATTATTATTATTATTATTATTATTATTATTATTATTATTATTATTATTATTATTATTATTATTATTATTATTATTATTATTATTATTATTATTATTATTATTATTATTATTATTATTATTATTATTATTATTATTATTATCATTATCATTATCATTATCATTATCATTATCATTATCATTATCATTATCATTATCATTATCATTATCATTATCATTATCATTATCATTATCATTATCATTATCATTATCATTATCATTATCATTATCATTATCATTATCATTATCATTATCATTATCATTATCATTATCATTATCATTATCATTATCATTATCATTATCATTATCATTATCATTATCATTATCATTATCATTATCATTATCATTATCATTATCATTATCATTATCATTATCATTATCATTATCATTATCATTATCATTATCATTATCATTATCATCATCATCATTATCATTATCATTATCATTATCATCATCATCATTATCATCATCATCATTATCATCATCATTATTATTATTATTATTATTATTATTATTATTATTGTTACTATTATTGTTATTATTATTGTTTTTTTATTTCTGATCTCTACATGCTCCACTACATAAGTAGTACTACATGCTTTTCACTCTTTTTTTGATTTTTGTATACATTTTTCCAGTTTTGATGTGAACTATTTAGTTTTTTTTTTTTTTTTTTTTTTTTTTTTTTGCTTGTATTACACATTAATGCCTTTTAGTACTGGAAAGTCTATAGAGTTTACAAATTTTGTAAATGATTTTAAATGTCTTTTAATTAGTATTGATTTGTGTGTTAGCCAGTTATCAGTTCTAAGAACACTATGTTTTAGAGTTTCTCTTGCACTATTCACCACACTGCACTCGAATATTATGTGATCCACCGTTTGGGCTCCTCTCCTGCATGAACACTCAGGGCTGCTAACGATCTTGAGTCTGTTGAGATAAGTGTTGATATTTCCGTGTCCTGTAAGTATTGTTGTCATGTTTGGTGTTAGGTAGAACCTGTTTGTGAGTCTGCTTTCCACTGTTGGGAAGAATTCCTTTGTGGTTGTGCCTTTTGTACTCTGTTCCCATTTCTGCGGCCATTTGTTTTTTGTTGATTTCCGAAGAATTTGTTTTATTGCGGTGATCGGTAATTTGTTTTAGTATTTTTCCTTAGTTTTTGCTGCATTCTTTGCCAGTCTGTCAGCCACTTCATTACCCTCTATTCCAATATGAGCCTTTACCCATTTGAATTGTATTTTCCAATCTTTTGCTCTTAGTATTGCTGTAGTTCTTCGTATTTTCTCTGTTAGGTTATTGTGATTATTGCAATCGTCTATGGAGTCAATTGTTATTCTGCTGTCTGTGTGTATGGTTACTGTTTTGTTATCTGTGTCTTCAGTGTCCGTCGTTTCTAATAATTCCAGCGCTTTTGCAATTGCCAGTTGCTCTGCCTGATTATTTGAGCATCTTTCATTGAGTTTGTATTTTTTTTTTTTTTTTGGTTTATCAGTTGGTTTTGTCTGTATATGGCTACTCCTGCTCCCACTCCTACGTCACTTTTGCTTCCATCTGTATATATTTGCCACACTGTATTTTCATTGTTTCCTATTTTTGGGTCTTTTGTGCCTTGAAAGTCAGCTGGGTGGAGCCAATTCTTGGGGTTTTCCGGGCGGTCTATTTGGTATTCAGTGTTGGTTTTTCCTGTTTTTACGTTATATAGTTCAGCCACCTCTCTTGCCTTTAAGTCTATGGGTATTGTTCCCGTGATTATGCAGAGTGCTTCATGGGAAATTGTCCTATATGCTTTTGCCATCCTTGTGAGCATTAATCTTTGAACTCTAACATATTTCATTTGGTTGTGTTTCTTTTCTAATGATTCCATCCAGACTGGTGCAGCGTATAGTAGAATTGGCAGTATTGCTCCTTTATATATTATTTCTAGAGCCTGATGTTTTAAGCCCCAAACTATCCTTGCCGATTTAGAAAGTGCATTGATTAATTTGATGCATTTTTCACTCACTTTGTTTATGTGGTCGTTGAAAGTGAATTGGCTGTCTATGGTTATGCCTAAGTAATCCATCTTTTCTACTTGCTCCAGTTGTTTCCCATTCATGTAGATATCTATTGTCTTTCTCTTTTTCCGTCTTCTTGATATTAATATTACTTTTGACTTGTTTTCATTGAAGTGAGTTTTGTTTTCAATCGACCACTGTGTGACTTTTCTAATATTAATGTTCATGAAGTTCTCTACTTCTGCTTCTGTTTCTGCTCTGACTGCAATTAATAGGTCGTCTGCAAATGCTATGACTTTTGTATTCTTTTCATACTCCAGGTTTAGTAAACTGTTGTACTGTATATTCCAGTACCCCGGTCCACTGCAGGACCCTTGAGGGCAACCTTTGTTGACTGTTGTTTCAACTTGGATGTTGTTAGAATTGATGAAGGCCACTCTGTCTTTAAAATAGCTCTTGGAGAGGTTGTGCAGGTTTCTAGGGCACTTGAAATCTTTTAGGGCCTTTAGGATGCTTGGCCACCACGCTGAATCAAAGGCCCCTTTTACGTCCAGGCTAACAATCGTTGTAATTTGTCCATTGCTAAACGCTTTATTTATAAATTCTTTAACTGCTATTGCTGCATCAGTGGTGCTTTTTTGGGGCCTGAAGCCATATTGATTTTCACTTAGTAATTTGTTCTTATAGAGGTGGTGGTTGATTCTACTTATAAGTAGCTTCTCTAGGACTTTCCCTCCTACGTTTAATAGGCTTATAGGTCTGAACTTGGATGGATCTAAGAGCTTCTCTTTTCCTGGTTTGGTGATTGGTATTATTTTGGCCTTTTTCCATTTCTTTGGGAAATATCCATTTTCCAAACATCCATTGTATATAGATGTTACTGTTTGAGGGAGGCAGTCGATTGTCCACATCAGTACTTTGCTGGTTATTCCATCTTCTCCCGGAGTTTTCTTATGATCTATATTTTTGATAGTTGATTTAATTTCTTCTTCTGTAAATTTTCTATCGTCTGCTGTATTCACCGGTTCTTCTATTTCTTGCTTTGTTTGTGGTGTTCTGTATCTTCCAGTTCATTGTCTTTTGGGATGATATAGTTGAGTGTATATTCCAATGTTTCTTTTAAGTCTCTTTTATACTTTCCTTCCTTGTTTATGAGAGTTGTTATCATTTGGCTGTCTTTTGTTTTTCCTGAGGCAGTCTTGTACACTATATTCCAGGGATTTGAGGTGGTGTTGTTGCAGTATTCTTTCCACGATAGGATCTTTGAGTTTTTTAGTTTTGTTTGGTATTTACTTTTCTCTTCGAAGTAGAGTTTTTGCCGCTGTTCTCGGAGATCATTGTTGTTTTGTGTTCTCTGGTATTTTCTTCTGAAAGAATTCACCCTCTTCCTCATAATTGTAAGGTCGTCATTCCACCATGGAACTGTTTTATGTTTTAGGTTGGCTGTCTTAGTGAATGTATTGCTAACTTTGAAGGCCTTCATGCATGCTATCGTTTGGGCTGCGCTGTATTTATTTATTACCTCCTCTATGTTCACTGAGTTTTGTATTTGTCTGGATAGTTGGTTGTCTATATCTTCAATGTTAATTTCTTTTTCTGTTCCGCAGAACTGTTTTGCTATCTCATACAGTAGTGTTTCTTGATACTTTTTGCGGTCTTCTTCCTTAGTTATATATTTTATGCCTGTGTATTGACTGTTTAGTTTTTCTTTGTTCCACTCATTTTGCCCTATTAAGAACTGCAATAATCTATGATCGGAGCAACTCTCTTCTTCACTTATCTTCCAATTCTTTATTTGCCTAAGGAGATTGTTATTGCTTATAGTCAGGTCCACATTACTTTTCCCTCGACTACTTTGGAAGGTGGTTAATTCACTGTCTTCATTATGTATGTACAATTGTTTTGTTATTAAAAATTCTTCCATTTCCTTTCCCCTTTCATTGGTGATTGTGTCATGCCATGTAGCGGATCTGGAGTTGCTATCCATTGTAATTATTATTATTATTATTATTATTATTATTAATCATATTTCTTATGTGTTTTTCGAAGAACCCATTTATGACTATGCAAAAAGCTAAGAGACGTTCCTTAGCTTTTCTATAAATCGAAAGATCTCTCATTCTTTGTCTGTGGTCATTCTTTCTGTCGTCTGACAACGTTGTTCCAGTCTTTCTCTTTCGCGTGTCCTCTTGGTTAGCTTGTTACATTCTATAGACGTGCCTGTCTAGGATATTGTCTTGAGTGATTCCTGACAATTTTAAATCATTTTTATTTCCTAATCTACTAGGAAGTAGGTCTACTATACATAAGTGTCTACTTGTGTTTTACTTCCATTTTCGTAAAGTTCCATAATATGTTTCGTAAACCAATTTGAGTTTAATCGTTTAATATGTCCATGAAAACCTTTGTTTCCTAATGTTGCTATGGATGTCTGCATAATTTAATATACTTTTTACTTATACGTCTTTATTCTTCTACGACTCTTCAACCTAAAACTTTTCTAATAATTGTACATTATTCTTTTTCTACATTTTTGGTATCTGCTTTTCTGTTAAAAAATAATGTTTTTCCTCCATGGAGACAAGCTGGTTTGATTATAGTGCTACAGTGTCTTAATTTTATATATTTAGACATGCATTTTATGTTTGAATGAGCTGTTTCTATATTTTGGAATATGCTTTTGTTTTAGTTTCTATTCCATTTTCCTGAATTATTTCCCCAAGATATTTTAATTATCATCATCATCATCATCATCATCATCATCATCATCATCATCATCATCACCATCATTATTGAATCAAGGTAGGACTTCCTCAGTTTTCATTACGTTTGGGACTACCGTGTATAGAGTTATAAGCGTATGATACTCGATATTTGAATTAGTGTTACTTACACATACACACGCGCGTGCGCGCGCGTGTTCAAGAAGTCCCGAGTTCGAATCTCGGTCAGGGTGAGTTACCTCGATAAGTTTTTTTTTCAGGAGTTTTCCCTTATCGTGAAAGACGAATGTCAGGTAACTCTGAGCTCTATGGACTCCGGGCTCATTCGAGCATCATTTCATCCATTTCATTCATCGTCCGATTTGACTTAATGTTGAAGGACGAAAATTACAAAGAAAAACATACACACACACACACACACACACACACACACACACATATATATATATATATATATATATATATATATATATATATATATATATATATATATATATATATCCAACAATTATTTTTCTGAAACATATATGCACAAATGTGTTAATCTGATCATAGGGATGATCAATTAATTATTAAATGCACAAAATTTATTAACATTGGTACAACATTTAGGTAGTCCTTTGTAGATTATTATGCAATCAGAGTCAAGTCAATTTCTTAGTGATGAGCTTATTTGCTTGATAAGTCTTCTCATTTGTTAAGTAATCTGTCAGATTTGAACCTGCCATAATGATTTCAAAGATGCTTATAAATTTCTCACATCCAATTAAAATCAGTTCATTCTAACGCAGGAACGAAATATTCCATTGCATTTATTGAGACAGTTTCATTCTTACAATTATTCACGAACCAGCAAGGTTGGTTAAACTGAAAATGGAACAAAATACTCGACGAGGAGTAAGATGTTGGAGGTAGTTGATCAAACAATAATTTACTCTAATTATTTGCATATAAAGTTATTTCATTACTGTATTCCATCACAGATTGTGATAATAATAACTGAAAAAAACCACTCGCCACAGCAACAATATTAAAGGAGATGCGAAATAGATTATACCATCATTGACTGTCTGTATCTGTCAAGCACACTGATAGCTAAGGACATGGGTTTGACTCAGAAGGTGTGGCAATTTGCCTATCAGTCCAGTGTCACGTTGTGGCTACTGCACCTAATGGTACACGTGTGTTAGGTGTTCCGGAACGCAGTAAAGGTGGCAGTATTATCATTTGCAGTCCCGCCAGGTGACCATGACGGAGCAAATGCATATATTCAAGAGGAACCTCCTCCCATCTGACAGCAGCCTTGTAAACCCTTTGTACTTGCTTCTGGTTTCTGCAAATCCACCTCCGTATGATTATTCAGATCAAGGTGCATACCTGAGGAGGTCTATGTGCAACTCCAGGAAGAATTAAGTGTTCAAGATGGAATAGAAAAGTCATACATTGAGAACATGTCTCGAGATCCAACTTACATTACACACTTCGATAAATGACTCAGCTCATAGCATGCAAATCAAATGCAGCTGACAAAAGAACCGAGGTTATCATCACCTCGCAGTTACGCTTCACATCTGGAATCTTCATCATTTAGAGTGTAAGTGTATTTTAAAATTAGGAATGGATCGATACCAGATTTCTCCATTCTCTATAAGGGTACACGACATTTTACACGATACCTGGTATTTCTTTACGCGATACCATCATTTCTACTTCAAGTTTGAATAGAAAATACCTATAATGTTGGGAAAACTGTGCCTTGATACTGAAATTAAATAGATGCAAACATTTTGACAAGATAAAAGTTTAAAACCATCGTATTTATTTTTAAACTCCACATTAAACATTTGAAGGCAAAATAACTTTTTGAAACAGTTCACTTGTTTGGTGGTTGTAGCAACGAATGGAAAAAATTTCAATAATCTTGGACGAGCAGCTAGCAAAGGTAGCGCCTTTTAATCTCAAAATGTCGAAAGGAACGCACCTGTTTTGATTTTGAAATGTCGAACGGAAGAGGGGCATAATTCAGTGACGGGATGGAATATTATAAAGACTTAAAATTGATGTACGGAAAATTGTAACAAAAAACGCCAATCTTGTGTAAGTTTTTGTACGAAAAGTGTCAAAGAGCATTTAAATGAAATTGAAAGTCTGGATATTTTTAAATTAACTAAAATTGATCTATTTCAAAGTTTGTGTAAAAAGTTAATTCTTTCGCCTGCGACCACGCGAAAACAGAGTTCTCATGAACTGATTGAAACAGCGCCGGAGGAGATCTTCTAGTGGCATCGATACATCAGAGGGCCAGATCTGAACTCGGATCCAGAAGTAGCAATCCGTGGCTTCATCGCCATCCTGGAGGGCAGGATGACCCCAGCCGCAGCGCGGGACGACATCGCACACATACATACTAAAACTGCTGTTCCACACCTTTGAGTCCTACTATGGTAAATAGTCCTTCAGTGAAAACTATAGCAGTTGGAATACTCAAACACTTAGAGGCTAATTTTTCTTAGAAATTTCCAATTTGTTTTCCAGTAATCCAGTGCACTAGAAAGAGGAGGAGACAAGATGAGATGTGCAGTAATTTCTTCCTGGAAACTGCGAACTGACAGTGAATCTCACACACGATTATTTTCTTGCATAATGTTACTGTGGAGGTATCAAATTCCTGCAAATTTCTCGGGCTTTGTAATGTTCTACTTGTGCTGATAATATTTTGTGATGTTAAAATAAAATGAAAGCTACAGACTCACCACCGAAGTATCGGAAAAGTATCGAGAAAATTTTCTGAAATATCGTTCACTGTCAATACCATGTAAGTACTGTGAGTATCGAGGAATAGCAGGTATCGATGACCCATTCATATTTAAAATCAATTATAACTGAACTTTAAGCTAAAATGGAGTACTTTAAAAGCTCATCTTGCTACATGTACATAAATAGGTTATTCCAAAATGCGGCTACGTAACATTTGAATTGGATTTACTTCTCTTGCAGTAACGGACGCTGTGAGGATCATACCAACTAAGGGTGATTAGTCTTTGAATCTGTGGAAAAAAATGCTGTAGAAGTATCGTGGAATTTAGTACAATATAAAATATTTCTTCATTTCTTGTAACAGCCATCTTCACCTAACATCACCCTTAATAACCAATATTCCAATACCCATACACATTTTAAAGTATTGAGAATACTATTTTCTCCGGATATATAAGCATCACCAATAAATTTTGGGATATTCCTGGTGGATTTGTCTGTATTTTAGTTATATTTGAAATAAGGTACGAAAAATCGCATTGATAGTTTAATTGTTGGGGAAGATATTCAAAATGGAAGATGTAATTACTTATGGTAGTTAGTTTCATGCTACTACAAATAAAATTGAATTGTTCAATGTTGCTAAATGTTCAAAGTAGCCTTTTACAGAATTAAGTAACCCGTGTTGCAGAACTGCACAAATAAAATGTAGTCATGGAAACTATAGTTATCGTGTTCTTCTCGGCTATTCTCGGTAGTATAACTATAGTTCATTGCTTGAATATACACTTTAAATATTTTACTAATCAAAATATTTCTAATTATTATATAATGAAAGCCATCTACAAATTGATCCTGTCCTCCCTTTCTGCGTCAGCAAATTTGAGCTGCAAGGAAAACCCCAAGCAAAATTTAGACATATTCTATTGCTTATTGAAATCAAAATGATACTAATGTTATTAAAATGTTTGAAGTTTTTGTGTAACAATTATTATATTGCTATAATTATACAAAATATTAATTTTAACAATGTATCTCAAAATTTTTAATTTGCGAATCATTAACTTAAACAAAACATATGGATTATTTAATAATATAGCTTAATTACTGTGTTATTAGATTGTAACATGTCATTCTATATATCTTTATCCATTAACCAGGTATATTAATTATTATATTGTTGCTTTTGCTGTATCACACAATTAAGTCCTCAAATACTGATTTACTAAGCTAGGGCACAATTTGTTACAGGAGGAGGTGTCACAAAGTTTTAATTATTATCCGGTAGTTTTAAGCTAGAGTGATAAAAATTTTTCAGTGTCATCATTGATCCCTCTGTACAGAATGGTGATAGTTTAAGTGATTTGAGTCCTTTTGCTTTTTGCAGAGAGTGCCAGAAGTAATTGAGGTGTAAGATGGAGTAAATTGAGGCTCGTAGTGTGATCAAGTTCCTGCATTTGAAAGGCAAAACTGCCCTGGAAATTCATGATGAGATGATGGCTATTTATGGAAATGATTTCCCATCGTATGAGACTATTGAGAGGTGAAAAAGGAATTTTGAAATCGGTCACATGTCCCTGACAGATGAGCCAAGAGCTGGTAGACCGTCAGCTGTCACAGTGAAGAAAGTGGAGTGTTTAATACTGAAAGACAGACGAGCAATCATCCAAATGATCATGAATGAGACACATATTAGGTATGGTAGTGTGTGAAAAATTAAATATGACGAACTGCACATGTCTAAAGTGTCTGTGGGTTCCACATTTGTTAACTCCTTTCCAAAAGCAAACACGGCGTGACCTTTCAAGACAGATGTTGATGCTGTTGGAACAGGATGAAAATGAGTTTTTTTATCGTATGGTAACTATGGATGAATCCTGGATCTATCAGTATGATGCAGACAGAAAAACCATGAGAATGGAATGGGTAAAGGTACAAAAGTCAGCTGAGAAGGTCATGCTTTCAGTTTTGTGGGACTGTCGTAGAGTTATACTTATAGATTATCTTGCCATGGATCACACCATCACTGACAGATACTACTGCAATCTTTTGGAAAAGTTATGAGCTGCTATGATTAAGAAACGACGCGGTATGCTCTCCAAAGGTGTTTGTCTTCTGGCTGACAATGCACCAGCTCATTCATCTAAAGTTGTAGTTGACTAAACAAGGGAATGTGGATTTCAGACCTTACAGCATCCGCCTTATTCAGCCGACTTCGCATTAAGTGACATTTTCTTTGTTCTCGGAAATGAATCCGTTGCATGTTCGCCTATTTGACAAAACAAATGACGTCATTAATGAATTGGAAAAGTGGTTGAAAGCGAATTCTGCAGAATTCTACAATCTTGATATTCGGAAGGTCAAGAAACGCAGTGAAAATGTATAAATAAGGATATCAACACATATCACATATCAACATATCAACACAAACACTCTATCACATTTTTAAAGGGTGATAGTTAAAACTTTACCGCATATCCTCGATTTGTTACATATCTGCAGTAGACAAAGAAACGACGAAGTACGACAAACTAGGAATAACGAAAGAAAAAGTATTTTAAGGCCTAGTAGGTAAAGGACCTACGATAGAATATCTCATTCATGATTGATGAAAATGACCCATAGCATTGATGGCCTGAAGCCTTAAACTTTGCAGGGAGTAAACAGACAGAAGATTGCAAGAGAGGCTGCAGCGTCAGTTTATGATGGGACAGGCTGGCGGGCGCCCAATACTACGTGATGCAATGATATTAATTTCATTATGTGGGAAGACCGTGGGCGGTTTGTAATCCATGGCTACTGTGCTTCTTTGATGAAGTAATTTTCGACATAAAGGTGGCTCAAGACAGAGACTAGAATCACGATAGATGTTGCATGTAGTTTTTGTACCCTGGCAGACAGACTCTGGTATGATTTACATATGTAAACCAATAGAGATAGCTCTGGCAATACTGACTGAACGGCATTCAGTTGGTTCAATCTGTTCATGAATTCAAATGGGTTTCCCCAGTTCTTACAAAGAATGCAAGGTTAAGTTGCAAATTTCCTACTCTTACTGTTATTTTATTATTTCAATCTTTCCATTGAATTGCGTTCTCTCACGAGTTACGGATGTGTTTCACTTACAAATGCATGTGTTAGTTTTGAAGGGTTTTCCTGGTGTATCTCTTGTGATATTCCTTTTTCACACCATCTCCTCAGTGAGGATGTACTTGGGTCAAACTAAGTACAATACTCACGCTGGCTAAGGTAGTGGTGGTGGAAGTAAAACGACAAAAATCTTTCCAAGATCAACTCAAAATGTTGACATGTGCCAGGTCGGATAAAACATTTTTTTTTAAAAGCAACCTTTAGATGTTTCATATTTTACCTATTCTTAACTATTTATAAATAAATGCTAACAAAAACCAACTTTGCTTACCAAAGAGCTCACAACACTAGGACATTTCTATTGCTGTAGTTCATGATACGGTTTGTTATGCTGCGTACTTATGAGCCTTGGAGAATTGCATTTGTGATATTTTTGCCACATTCTTAAAGCTTTATAGCAACAGTTTTGTTTAAAAAACCTCGGATTAATATAAAAAACATAAATTAATACAAATAACTGAAGAAACTGAAAATTCCAGCGTTATTTTTGAAACCATTCGCCGATTTTGAAAACTGTTTCATCACAAAATGCTTTAGCTACATGCATAGTTTGTAATACAGCTCCTTATTTGAACTCCTAAATGACAAAGGTATTAAAAACATATACAAGGTCCAGCTACTAAAACAAGAACACCTTGAAGATAGAAGTGAAGTTTTTACTATAACTGCTTTAAAAATGTCATTTAGTAGAATATAGCTGCTGTCGACAGATGTGTGTAAAACTTCAAAAAAAAAGAATGTTTTATTTCTAATAGCGCATATTCAGCAATTAAAGGCCAAGAAAAATGAATAACAAATAACTGAAATGTACGATATATATTTGACAGTTAATATATTTGACAAATTAGTAAGTGCACATATGTGCCCTATCTAGCATCAAAACTGAGTGTAACACTTTTTTTTTCAATTTTGAAAATGCACGACATGTACATAATTTTGTGGATGTCAGGATCCTCTAATAGCATTTATGTAAGTCATGTTTAGTACCACATATTTATCAAACCTATGTTACAAAATTACTCAAAAAGGAAATGTGTAGTGTTTAACGCCCGCTTTTACTACATACGGCACCGCAGGCGGTGACACTGATAATACAAGAGATGAAGATGGAGTACCGGTGGAATGGGATGGCGGGGTAAACCGGAGGTCCCGGAGAAAACCCACCCCAGCGCCATGTTGTCCACCACAAATCTCACTTTGGGGTCACCTGGGATCGAACCCGGGCCGCCTTGGTGAGAGCCAAGCGGTCTAACCACTGAGCCACGGCGCGGCCGCCAAATTACTCAAAGAGAGAAGATTATGACCAGCATGACATAAACTATTCAACTATATGTGAGGAGTGAATCTTACAAAGGGGCTAAGTGTCAAAATTAAGTTTTCCAGATAAGTTGAAAAAAATTCTTCATTAAATTTAATTATTTACTTTAAAAATTCGCTTACTGGAAGCATATTGTCTATACGTTAGATATGTTCTTGCAAAATTTAAGGCACCAAACATATTGCCTCAATTTATTCTGGTAATATGAAAATAAAATTACGAAAGGGTTAACTCTTAGGTGTTCTTTCCTTACAGAACTGATATCTAAAAACTCAACTATTCATCAATATTTTGACACAGTGCGACATATACTGAAAATATCAGAGTTAAAGTGAGTTAACGCTCACTGAAAACGCAATGCTCTTTTTAGAAAGAATAAATAATGTGTCTAATATTTGAATGATTGATCTTTATACAGTAAATCAGAACACAAATTTCAGTAAAATGTTCGATGCTCTTTCTCAGGTAAATATTCTATCATAGACATCAGATCATGTTTCTTTTCAGTTGTTACTCTGTTAGACAATGCACTCAGATGCCGTTCAGCCTCTTTAATATCATTAACAGTGACTCCTTTTCTTATAGCTAATATTTGTTTCCACGAAATTGTCTCACTAAATGCATCTCTTATAAAAACAACACCAGGAAAGCTGGATTATCCAAACTGCAGAACTTATATTTGGATCTTAGCGGTAATCAACTTATCAGCTGCTTCCTGAAAGTTAAAGAATCACATTCTTCCATATCCAGAACTGCAAATACTCAGGTAGGAACCCTTTCCAACTTTGCAGATCTTTAGGAATGTAACTTTTCATTACTCTCTTTCGTTTTTCGTTAAGTATGAAATCCCTATCTCATTGCATGAAATTATGTCCACTGACAAGGAATTTATGATGTATTTGATCAAACAGTTGGTTAGCAACGAGAAATATGTATAAGAAAATCAGCATCCTGTTCTTGTTCTGAAAAATACAGTTGTCACTCCAAAGGAGCATACTCCTTTTATGAATGAAGTCCATTTTCACCCCTTTTAAAAGACATTCAATTTCATTATCTCCTCTCCCTGCGATTCCTTCATGCCAACATGTAAGATCACCCAGTATCTCACAGTGAAAACAAATATTAAAACAACTAAGCTGACGTTTATAAAACTTTTCAGAATGTGTCAAAGCCATTTATTTCCATATTTATGTGTACACAGTTAATATTATAACCACACATTCATAGCCACATACAACAACTTGTTGGAGCATGCAATGTACGCTGGAAACGAATTTTCACTTGTAAAGAAATAGCTTCCTTACTTACCAATGGTTGCATGGAGCAGAGATGTGGGGAACGGATGAAGCATGTGAAGAGGTACACAATTATTAACAGATCTTTCTGTAAATATATTTTGGGCTTACCGGTAGCTTCACCTAATGGGACAGCACAATTAGAGTTGGGAAGACATTCAGCAAGGGTTAAAATTGTCTCAAGGGCATTGAAATATCAATATAGAGTTACCAATTTGGAGGAAAGCAATATTATCAAGGAATTTTAGTTAATTTATGGAAATTAATCATTTCTTCGCACTAGCCCTATATAGGCTAATTTTTTTTGATAGAGTCAACATGAAAAAGTCAGTGTCATGGCTGGGATTTGAACCACGGATCTCCTGGTTTCCGTCAGGTCACTCTAATCCATTGAGCTACCATGGCAAACGTGCCGTCCTGACATTAAATTTTTCATTCCACTCGTATATTTCCCCAGTAGACCACTAGGGGCTCTAGCATTCGAGATACCTGAACCGGGAAAATATATGAGTCAAACGGAGAATTTAATGTCAGGACGGCACGTTGGCCATAGTAGCTCAATGGGTTAGAGTGACTGGACGGAAACCAGGAGATCCGTGGTTCAAATCCCGGCCGTGGCATTGAATTTTTCATGTTCACTCTATCTATCAAAAACCTTAGCCTATATACGGCTAATTGAATAAATGATTAATTTCTTTCAGTTAACTAAAATAATAAGAGTTAAATGATGAAGCCTGGGACTCAAGTATTTACAATAGTAAGTCGCCACAAACGGAGTGTATCTCGAATGCGAGAGCCCTTAGTGGTCTACCGGGGAAATATACGAGTCAAATGGAGAATTTAATGTCAGATGTCAGGACGGAACGTTGGCCATGGTAGCTCAATGGGTTAGAGCGACTGGACGGAAACCAGGAGATCCGTGGTTCTAATCCCGGCCATGGCATTAAAATTTTCATGTTGACTCTATCTATCAAGGAATGTTTTCTTTTGCAGATGAGAAGCAAATGGGGAGAGTCCCGTTCGCATAAAGTAAGGGAATGATGGAATAGATAGGTATGGGATATGTTTGGAGAAACAAGGAGTATTATTTTAGGGGCTTTTGGAAAGAGGTAGAATTAAGGCTGGAAGATTTAGATAGCCAAGTTTTATTTGCCAGAGTAAGGGTGAAAAGATCATTGAGGACATATAGGGAAATAAAGACAGTGTGGGGGAGGGAGAAGTACATAGATGTGTATAATAAGTCAGGGCGAGAAGGATTTGCCTGGGCAAGGACAGGAGTTAGAGATTTGAAAAGTATTAGATATGAAAAGGATAAGGGAAATGCCCAATGTGCGGAGAAGAGGATACAGATATGGAGAGAAAAAATTTGGCAACAAAAGTGGGATAGTTTTAGGGAGGAGGGAAGGTATTAATAATAAAGAAAATGTTATTGGTAAGGGGAGAAAAGAATGTAAGAAATATAGGTGAATACCTGGGGAAGTTAGAGAGAAATGGTTAAGATTGATGAAGAATAACTAATAATTAAGGGCTGATAAACTATAACGAATGATACAAGGTAGAGAAGGGTCAGCAATACACGGAAACCCAGGGGTCATGTGTATTGAGACTGAGGCTTGAGGCAAGCAGGTAGGAAGGTTACATTAGATGTAAGTTATTTTGTTATTGTGTAAAAAAATGTTACAAATGGCAATGTATCAATGAAAACGCATGTAGAAGAAAGACGAGAAAATAAATTCTAAAAAAAAAAGCAAAAGAAAAAAAGCAAAAGAAAAAACTATAACAATGGTGCTCTCTTTTGAGCAACTTTGTGACCACATTATTTGTGTTACACTTAGCGCTTCTATAGATATATGCAGGATGTCGAGCAACACCATTGTATAGTTAAATTTCATTTTTTTTCTTTCTTTTTTTAAATTTAGTACTTAGCCCCTTTGTAAGGTTCCCAATTCATTTATGTTTAGTAACTAAGAATATTGTTGTGGCTTAAAACTACAAATAATTCCCAAAATATTTACATTAACTTCCTATTGGTGGGGAATCCTTATATTCACTAAATGCTTTTACACATTCATTTTACACATGCTTTACATTTTACACATAGGCTGCTCTATTATACTAAAAGTATGAAGCATTATATCTAAATACTTTTGCGTTCAAAGATAAAGTACATTATTTTAAATCTTCATTTTATGTGACTGTCTAAAATTATCTAAATGATTCTAAATTATCTAAATTGATTATCAATTCAGCGTTAAAATATAAATTATTCTATACGACATATCAAAAATTTGAAGAACTATCTGAGGTAGGTAGCAAATATGAAATACGTCCGGTAATATATTAAATTCGGCGAATATTCGTGGTTTTTATAATTTGATGTTAGTTTTTCTATGAAGAGGATTTGCTGTGAAGATATTTTTGCAGTGAAAATGAATAGGATTGATTAAATCCGCTATCGCAATTTTAAAACCCTTATAATAAAATTAATATATAAACACTTTCAAAGCATTAACTCTAATGCATAGTTTTTCTACAATTTCGTCAACAAACAGATAATGGAGCCACATTGTTGCGGAATAACCCATGTGCAAGAATGGACTCTCAGGAGCTTTAAGGTTTTCCTTCTTATTGCCGAAATGTTCCGTTACCTCCCAGGCTGTGTGACTAAGAGGTCCGCTCATACATCATTCATATGATGTTTTTAATTGTTCTCCTTTCTACTTAAATGGAAGGGACTTTCACTTTTTTAGAAACATGGTGATGAAAAAATATTTGGGTGGATCTGGCTAACATATGGTATGGAAACAAAATGTGCAATTATTTAGACAACAGTTTTACACAACAACATTGCAGTTGTTATATTCATTTTTGGACATATAGGCAAGTGAAGACATCCGTTTCACATTTATCTAGGCTTGAAGAAGATTCACTTTGATTTCAAAAGAGAAGATTATACAGCCTATTGGATGTATGAGGGCTGTTCAATAAAGAATGATCACCATCCTCATAATTTTGATGGTCCCTCTCAAAATAGTCTTCTGAATGCGGTGCACTTTTCCCAGCGTTTCTGCCAGTCTTCAAAGACATGCTGGAAACCATTTTTTGAGAGATCATTCAAAATCGCTTCCTCAGCCTTCACCACTGCTTCTGATGATGGATAATACCTCCCTATAGGTGTTTCTTCAAGTTAGGGTGTAGAAAAAAGTATCATGGGGCTAAATCCAGACTGTAGGGAGGGTGTGGGATGCAGGTCACGTTGATCTTTGCAAGGTATTCAGCAACATTTGCAATATGTGGCCACGCAATATCGTGGTGCAGCATCCAGCCAGCTTCATGGAAATGTGGTCTTTTGCGTCTGATATGGACTTGCAATATTTTCAGGATATCTCTGCAGTATTGTCCAGTTACTGATGTTTGTGCAGGTACAACATGCTGATAAACCATTCCATGAATATCAAAGAATGAGATGACCATAGCTTTCCCAGAAGAAGCAACCACTTTTGCTTTTTTGGGGGTTGGTGATGAAGGAGATTTCCACACTGAGCTTTGCTGTTTGCTCTCAGGATCAAAATTATGTAGCCAAGTTTCATCAGCAGTTATTACGTTTGAAGGAAACTCCGGATCTTCCTCTAACATTAACTTTAACTGCATGTTACTTCCATTGCAGCGGCAGGCGATACTGAATATGTCTGAAGTTGCCTGTTTCTCACAGGCGGGAACCAAGGGTACCAACAATGAAACTACTACGGCGTCTTTGTTTCACATTAAGCTACCATAATATAATAAGAATGAATTTTAGTGCTAAACTGACCACCGTAAAAACGTTATGATCATTCCTTATTGAACAGCCTTCGTATATTTATCAGGATTTAATTTGCAGTAGCTGGGACGAGATGACAGATGGCATAGATAAACAAACACAGTGTATGATAAAACGACATTTTAAGCTAAGAATTCTTCTGTCTGCTTCAGAAAAAGCTGAGGCCACATAAATATACCCGTTAAATGGGGATATAAAAGACGGAAAAGGGTTAGTGAAATACAATGAAAATTCTATATATTTATTAAACGTGTACTTTTAACTTACCTTATAAAATGTTTCCGTACTCAAAGTTTGAGTGGATAAATTACAAATAAAGTTTTATTATTTTATTTATTTGTTTATCATGTTGGGAAAAATGTTTGTAGTATAGAAACAAAAATTGAATATATCATTACACAAGAGAAAGCTACCGCAGAATATAGCAGTACTATTTTCAAATTTAAAAAAAAATCTTTGTATGTCAAAAACTTTACATGCTATGTTTAATGTAAGCAAGCATAAAATATATTGCCATTTTTGCAGATACGTATACTTCACAGTAAAGATACAGTAAATACAGGATACAGAAGGCTATAATCTCACTCGTCGTTGTAAGTCATCATTTTTAATTGATTGTATCATATATTATTTCCTCAAGAAACCATGAGAGTAACAGTCTTCGATGAACGTAAACAATATATTAAAATGTAGTGAGTTGGTACAGAGGATGTTTCTCACAAAAATAAGCCAATTAAGAAAAAAATAATATCTGGTAAATTAATGAACATAAATATTTCATATACAATGTACCGTATTTACGTCATATCATATTCCGGTGCCTAATTGAAACTCGTGAGCATATTGCTCTTTGCTACTTATTTTACATGTAACTACGTGATCACATCGCTAAGGATCTATTAGGAGATACCTCGTGGCTCGGCCTGTGGTAGACATTTGGCTTTCTGGATCTCACCCCTGTGCTATGGTATCCTGCTTCGTCACCACTCACAGAAGCTGTAGTTTTAGCCAATTGTATATCTGCTTCAATAAGTGCCAAGTAACGTTTATTGAAGTCCATAGAGACATTGTACATGAGCTTCTATGCATGACGAGTAACTTCGTCACATGTCTAGTAAGAATTTAATGTTGGGTAACTGTATCTCTATTTCTAAATTCTAGAGAGATAGCACAGCATTCGCATCCTTTTTCAAGATTATTAAATGTTTATACTTAGGGTGAAACTTCCTTGACTTAAAGAAATCGAAGGAAAAAGAAAAAAGGGGGACAAAAACCGTGAGACTGTACGCTGACGGGTTCATAACTCAGGAGCTACCAAATGCCGACCACAGGCCAAAGAGTAGTTAAGAAATTGCCGCCTTGGTAGCGTAGATATTAGCGTGACTGCCTCACGTTCAAGAGGTCCCGAGTTCGAATCTAGGTCAGGGTGAGCTACCTGCATTAGGTTTTCCGGGGTTTTCCCTTATCCTAAAAGGCGAATGTCGGGTAACTCTAAGGTCCATGGACCCCGGAGTCATTTGAGCTCATTTCACCAATTTCATTCATCGTCCGATATGACTTAACGTTGGAAAACGTAAATTACAACAACAACAACAACAACAAAGGTTAAGAAATTACTAGTTGGCCTGGGTCTCGTACTTTTTTTGGAAAGGTATAAAAGCCAGCTACCTTAAATATAGAACTACTACTTATGTACAGTTAAACAAATAAAACTGATATTTTATTCTTTCAATTTGTTCACCTAACATGAAGTGAAAATCCTTGCATCATGCCTCAAAGCCGCAGAGCTGCCTTCTATCCATTGAGTATTTATTATGTGTTTAAAATGGGAAGTGTTCTGGCTTTTAGCGAATTGGATGGTTACAGCCTTCAGCGTTGCCACCTCATTATCTCCACTCTTTTTATATTTCCCTGAAACTGAATTTTCTAAAGCTTTAAAATAAAGCAGTTGTTCAAATCACAATTGTAACATGGATATTCGTATATTACGCACAGGTTTTAAATATATAGTTTAAAAATAATTATAGTTTATGAGTTATCTATTTTTCTAATCGAACGAAAATGCTACTGTCACTTCCGTTAAGAGATAATTCGTTATTGTTACTGTTCTCATCGTCTGAGTGTTGCAAGTTTATTATGATAGATATTAAAAGCAGAAGCATTATTAACAGTGAAGTATTCTTCATATTTAAGTTTGAATTTATGAGTCACTATGTTTACACTCAGTCTTCACTTACTTGTTGTATAATTGAAACGTTTTCAAGATCATTCGATCTCATCCTCAGCTGTTTGGTGACTAGATGAACCTTCCTCTTCTTCCACTACTACGGAGCTCCGATCACTCTGCCATCTGGTGTTAGGGGCACTAAGTTTTAATACTTCATTTAATGCCGGGATTTCAAAATTTATAACTTTATTGCGGTTTTTGTTTATGAATATTTTTCCCAAATATCCAATTCTATGGGTGTACTTAAAGATTTTAACAGTTTAATGTTGTGGCCAATGTTGTGGTTTTCTGTCCAAAAATGGTGTGAAACTGCAGATTTTTCTGTTTGTTTCAAATTAATGTTCCTCTGGTGTTCTTTTTGCCTGGTTAACAAGTTTCTCTTAGTTTTTCCTATGTAGCTTTTTTCACAGGTTTCACAATTAATCTGATAAATTCCTGATTTCAAATTGTTGGGGATTGTATTTTTCAGTTGTTTATTTAGCAGGTTCCTCAGACTGAATTTGTTTTGGGGTGCTAGTTTTAAGTTTAGTCTTTTGAAGATTCGTTCAAATTTTCTAAAAGCCCATGGATGGTAGGTGAATTTTCTATATTGCCAATTTGTGTTATTAAGTGGTGTCAGAGTAGTATTTTTTGATCTTATCTTCAGTTTTTCTTTCCTCTTCATCATTTTCCTTATGATGGCTGCGTTGAATCCATTTAATACCGCTATGTCTTTTATGTGTTGTTGTTCTTTCAAAAATTCATCCTTACTCAGTGGGACGTTGTATTGCCGGTGAATTAGACTTCTAAAGGCAGCTAGTTGATGTGAAACTGGGTTGTATTCATTTTTCTTTATGTAATTATCTATGTGGGTGGGCTTCCTGTATATTCCAGAATCTACACCATGACGATTTCTAGTTATCTTGAGGTCCAAAAAGGGTAGGGTGTTGTCTCTTTCTACTTCCATAGTAAATTGGATGTGATTATCTTGCAGGTTTAGTAACTTTTGAGAATCTTCTCTAAGTTTTTCCGGAATGATAGCAAAAACATCATCAACATATCTCTGCCAAAATTTATAAATCTGTGGGAAGGCCTTTACTATGTGTGTTTCAAAATAGCTCATGTATAGGTCTGCTAAAATAGGCGAAAGTGGGCTCCCCGTTGCTAATCCCTTTGATTGTCTGTAGAATTTTTGGTTAAACATGAAGTAATTATTCCTTATGCATAAATCTGTAAGATTGATAATGTCATCTATTTCTCTGGGATCCGTTGTAGTCTGGGTTAGCCATTTTTTGAGGAATGTAGGTATTTTTTATACTGGAATGCTTGTAAAAAGCGCCTTCACGTCAAAAGAAACAAGTATGTGATTTTCCGGGATGTTGTATTTCTGTAGGTGATTTATCAATTCTAAGGAGTTTTTTATTTCCAAACTTTCAAACTGTTAAAATCTTTAAGTACACCCATAGAATTGGATATTTGGGAAAAAATATTCATAAACAAAAACCGTGATAAAGTTATAAATTTTGAAATCCCGGCATTAAATGAAGTATTAAAACTTAGTGCCCCTAACACCAGATGGCAGAGTGATCGGAGCTCCGTAGTAGTGGAAGAAGAGGAAGGTTCATCTAGTCACCAAACAGCTGAGGATGAGATCGAATGATCTTGAAAACGTTTCAATTATACAACAACAAGTAAGTGAAGACTGAGTGTAAACATAGTGACTCATAAATTCAAACTTAAATATTATTATGATAGGCTCCAAAATCTCGTCATGTGCTATTTCTTTCCAAAAGAAGTGTTCTTGTAGTTTATCTGCATGTTTCATGTAGTTTTCCCAGTCTTGTGCAGCCTTGTCAATTTCTTGGCGAATAAGTCCTTCAGCGTCAGTCAAATTAATTTGCAATATATTTTGAGCACACATTAACCCAATTGGATTGTTCTGGCACAGGTAAGGGGGAAGGTGGTTTATAATACCTCGTGTCTCACTTTAATTGCAAGCTGATCCAGCTGATACACTTTTCCTGATTTTTAAATGGAAGAACAACTGAATAATACTGCGTTGAACTCTCTAGAGTAAATAGAGATTACATACGACTCATGAACCAACATATAGTGTGACAAGTCACGTTCTGCCGATGCACCATTCTACAAGCCAGCAGGAACTGTAATGTTTGTTCTCGCTCGAATTTAACAAACACGTTGGCTTATTCAAAGTAATTTTTATCACGCCATGTCAAACGTTCATGTTTCAGTTCTGAATAATTATAAATATACGTACACACATAATTACCACCGAATAATGATATCCATTACAATGCTTACGTCGCGATGTGTAGTTATAATATAATAGTGCTTTATTTATTTGTATTCGGAAAACTATTTGAGCTAAAAATATGGGGTTTTGCGGTGTTAGATACATTACTCTCTACCTTCTTAATGTATCAGTTTTTGCAAAATATGAATTATTGTCAGCGCGGATAGTATTTACATATTAGAGATTGATTATGTTGGCGCTCGTTACACACCATCTAGGGGAAATGCAATACAAAACCGCAGGACTCCGACTGGTTGCTCGTCTAGTAGCGCTTAAGGACAAGCATCATCCCATTTGAAACATATAATAATTATTTTTGCAAAAGAATCAGATGCTCACAATTATGTCCTTTAATATAATATAAATATTATGAAAATCCATAGATTTATGTTATTTCCGTGTAAACACTTTCAAATACATCTATTACCTTGGGTTTTTCTATATCTGTCTTAAAAATGAAGAAACTTAGCACTGTAGAAGCAATAACTTTTTTGTCCACTTGATCATTTCCCAGGTATTCCTTGTTATTGCTTTTTTGCAAATAGGAAGTTGTCCATTTTTTAATATGATGCCAAAGATGACATTTCAAAACCACAACGTGGCGTGTAATTCTTAAAACATTTGACTAACGAGTAACGCTATTGTACGAGTATTTTCCTTATAATTTATTTTATTTATGCTTAATTTTACAATACTTTCTTAAAATTTCGAATTCCACCTTTTCAATTCTATTCCAAGTAAAAATTTGCTACCTGCTTATTTTACGGGCAAATAGTGGTATTGGCTCTCTGGTCGTTGACCTCTATTATAGCCCTTAGGCAACATTGACCAAATATTCCACTGTTTCCTCCAATTCTCAACTTCATTATCCTTCTCCATTTCTTTTTTATTTTATCTGCATCTTTTCTTGCCTCCTTCATTCTTTGCTCTCCTTTCAACGCAAACATTTTTATAGTTAATAAGAAAGCCCCAATTTTATTCCGGTACTTATTCCATATTAATTTCCTGCAACCTTCTACGTCTTTATATCCCACTACATAGTGCTCTATGCTTATTTTATTTCCACATAAAATGCACTCCTTTGGTAAACCTCCTCTCAATATAGCTCCTGTCCTTAACCAAGCTAAACCCTCTTATAACTATCTAATAAGTCCATATACGTTTCCTTTCTCCATTTTCTCTTCATTTTCAGTTATATATTTAGTGATTGCCTACTCAATAAGTTTTCCCGTGTCACTTGATCTCATTGCCCTCTATCCTGTTCTTAATCGTTGTCCAAAAACTATTTACATTTCTTTTATACTTTTGCAGATAACTCCCATCCATATTGTACAGTTCCACTTGCACTCGCAATTACATACACTCCTCCGATGCACGTACGCAGTCCGTCTCCTCACTGGGCGCTTCTCACGGCTGATCGCCAAAAACTGAACTGAACTCGCCAACTACAGACCTTATATAGGGAAGATCGCCGTTTCTGGAAACTTCGCAGCGTGCACAATTATCTCGAGCTTTCCAGGCGTTTGGTGGGAGGGGAAAGAGACGGTACAGGGCTCCCGTCGTTTTCCTAATCATCTCTTCAGTTAGTGACACGAGACAAATGGGTAGGCGTGGGCTCAATGCTTCCCCTCTGGCCCTACTGCCGGCCGGTTCTATAGGGAGTTCCGACGTGCGGGTGACAATATTCTATCCAAAGTTTCCTCTAGCTCCGTCCACAAGTTATCCCTACATGTTGAATTCTTCTTGTTCTAAACATATATTTAATATATCATCATCCTTTTTATACAGCTGCACTAATATTTTCAACATATTTTTATAATTACTCCACTTCTGCAGGGTCGTCCAAGTACCATCCTAGCTACTCCATTTGCTTTACTCAAACCTTGTGTTTGCAGTTCTTGCCTCAGACATCCAAGAGGAAGATTCTAAGAATATTTTATACAAATGTTGATCTCGATTAACGTTATAAATCAATGTTAGTGAGAATAATTTGTACAATAGTAAGCGCACAAGGCAATGTGAGTACAACATATCAGAGTTGTTCTTCAGTTAGCGCCAATTTTACACAATGTACTTTCCTAGACCACCCGCGAGACTACCTTTAGATCCGCATTCAGCTTATTTTATTTTGTGCGTCACAGCTGTAATGAGTTACCTATCTTTGCTCTTTCAGTCATTTGCGGTTTATAAGCGACTCTTACTAGAAAATTGTCCATTCTGTACTCACTTTCATTCATTCATCTCTCCCGCTATCTTTTTCTGACTCGCCATCTCGTTTTGTATAGACTTGTTGTTTTGCTTTGTCCATCGCTCATTATTTTACCAAATGATTTAGTTTCGTCGTCTTCTTTTTGTGCCTTTCCATTCATTTCGTTTGCAATCCATATGGCTATCTTTATTACTCAGTAAGGACTCGGCTACCGGACCGTAGAAATTGGTTGTAATGATAGTTATATTCTGGCGACAAAGGAGAATCAGCACTGCGGTCAATTACTGGTCTATTGGGGCTCCGTGAATTCCGAGAAGGAAGGGTTTGGTAAGGACGATCAGTGAACGCAAGGGCGGTTTTCTGGTTTTCTAGGACACTGTTACATTTATCCCATTTGTTTGCTTTGAAATACATCCCCAATACCAATATATCTCCCCCAGTGGTGCTGTTTCGATTACCTTAAATAGCAAAAAGGAGCTGAAAAGAGAGAGAACAAATTTCTGGAAGGTATATGGTGTGTAAGAATTTATCGCAATATTCGCCCAGCGACTGAATGAAATACACAAAAATCTCCGGACGGTCAAGTAGCTGACCTCACAAATGAGAGCTTCAGAAGTATTAATGGTTTGGGTTCTACACCTATTAGCGCTGTCAGCTGTGCTTCGCAAACACCTCTCTGGAGGTTGGGCTTGATTTTGGAAAAGTATTTAACTATTTTAGGCGAATTAATAGCTTGCCTTTGCAATTTGTTTGAAACTCAAAACTGTTAGATAATGCAGCCAGTAGAGGGTTAATAGAATAGAATCTTTATTGTCACATAACGTTTACATTGTAAGCCTAGCTGGTAAACTGGTGAGTCGTCAAGTTACACATAAAAGAAATTTAAAAGAAAAACTAATTCTAATGCATATGTACATAAATTATCAATTACAAGTAATGCAGTAGTTACGATATTGTGTCATCCATGAATTCCTGTATGGAGTAATATGTCTTATGTAATAACAGATCTTTTACACTTTTATTAAATAGTTTCAGAGTTGGTATTTCTTTGAGTCGTTGAGGTAATTTATTGTCTATTTTTATACCCATATAATAGGGTGTTTTTTCATATAATGTTAATCTATGCATGGGGTATTTTATGCTGGACTCTTTCCGAGTGTCGTAATGATGACGATTTTGTTTTTGGATAAGTTTCTCATAATTTTTATAAACATACGTGGATAACTCTAAAATATATACTGAGGGCATTGTTAGAATTTTTAATTTTTTGAATAGTGGTTTGCATGAATCTTTAAAGTTAGCATGTAACATTATACGTATTTCCTTTTTTTAAATTTTAAAAACAGTTTCCCATCCCGATGCATTTCCCCACAATATTATACCATAGGCCTAGATCGAATGAAAATAGCTGTGATATACAATTTTTTTGTTTCTATATTCATCATATTTGTCAGGCATAACATGTTATAGCAGGCCGAATTCAATTTTTTGGTTATATGCTCAATATGGATATTCCATTTTAAGCGTTCATCTATGTGCATTCCTAATATCTTACTATAACCCTTTATTGTAGAACTATTATTATTGTCTACATTATCTTGTTTCAGATTAGCATTAGCAGCAGTTTTAAATTGTAGAATACTAGTTTTTGTTTTATTTAAGCTCATACCATTATCAGTAAACCATTTGTTTAAGTTATTTAATGCATTGCTTATATCAGTTTGCAAACTATTATGACATATTTTGTAAAATAACTGATGTGTCATCTGCATACAATATTGGATACCCATTTATACTTTGAGGTAAATCGTTAGTGTAAAGTATATAAAGCAGAGGACCCAGCACAGAGCCTTGCGGTACACCACTGGTATTTTCTCTCAATAGTATCTTGCTTCCCCATAGAAAGATTGATCAAGTGAAAGGTGAATGTAAAATGTGCATTACATGTAGTTCTTTACACAATACTTATTCAAGCATATTATACAAATGGGGATATTATGTTATCAAAAAAGGAGAAATTATTCTTTGCTGACCGAATAAACAACAGAAGATACAGAATAAAGGTTATTCAAGGATATTGGCTTGTGGTCATCATAGTAAACGATAAAGAATATTTTGAATCCGTAGTATACATCTGACTCAAATACCTGCATTCTGTTCAAAGCGAATTATTGGCACATTACATTATTATACATAGATATTTAACAATAATGGCGTTCGTGTTAGCATAGACGACTGACAGTTTCTCAGGAATCAAGCTTTCTGACTCAAGTTAAGCATTAAAGAAGGTAATTTTCTCTAGCTGCACTCTATTGATGCTATAACTGCAGGTCAGCCAGCAATAGAAGTCAAGGTATGCTATTACTTCTATTTCAGGTTTACGACCACCCACTGCTGCATTTACTGGGTTAGCATTATGCATAGTCCACACCAGATTCTTCCATGCAAGGTTCTGCAAATCTCTTGTGGAATAACTTAGCATTAAGTATGCTGTTTAGAAATGAAGTAAAATGTAATTGCTTTTCAGCCTGCGAAGGACTTTCCGTCCATCTAAAATAAGTAAATGCTATTAATAGTTCATTCACTTCACCCAAATTGTAAGTTAATTAGTTTTAGGATATCCACTTGAAATTCATTTTCCATGGCATTTCTGATATTCCGGGAAAAACATTCAATCAGAACGAAGGTTGCCGTAGATGCCATTTAAGTACAAGTGCGATATAAATTTAGGATGTCATATTTGACACGACGTGACAGACATATACATAAAATTATAAGAAGATATAGGCACACTCTCTGTAGTGAATAAAGAATCTGTATCCACCAAGTCAATTATATTTTCAATAAGCGGAAATGGAGATATGTGAAGGTTTAATTGGGAGAAACGTTCAGAAAGAGTGCTAGCACTGGCAGTCCGAAAATAGTACTGTATTATAAAGCACTAAATCGAAGAATCTCATGAAGACCGAGCTAAGATGCAATGAGTGTGAAACAGGTTGAAGGACCTAATCCCTGTAAGGCAATGGTGAAATTATTCATAATTTTACTTCTACAACGAATGTTATAAATTTTATAAAATCATTTTAATTTGGAAGTACGCATTTTGAATAGAGCAGAAATCATCTTTTATTGCAAGTGACTGATGACCATCCACAATCCTATCTTTTTGTAGGCCCTCTGTTTTCCATGATAGAAGAAATAATGTACAAATACTTTGATTTATTTACCAAGGAAAACAAATAACGTGCTAATTCAACAAAAGCTTCTCTATTGCACTGCCATATATGTTTTTGTTCTCTAGTCCTCAGGCATGTTCTACTTTTGTTCTTCTTCTCCATCATCAACACCCCTTTACAATTTTCTACTTACCTTCTTTTGGATTTCTCACGCTTCGTTCCCTTTAGGTGTATAATATGTAATTTTATATGACGTTATTTCTTTGTCAATTTTTAATAAGTGATGTATCGGTTTCATTATGATAGTTAAATTATAAAATTTTATTTTTCTTATATAATTTTATACACCTTAAGGTGCTTTCCACTGCATTCTTCTTTCTCAGATATCTTATTTCCGCTGTTTGTATTTTATTTTATTTTTTAATCTGGAATTAACGTGCATAAGTTATTACTTTCAGCGTCATCTTTTAGAAATTCATTTGTTTCCTTTTGGGCGTTATTTCCTTTCGTTTTCGAGTTATACTGTTCACACATTCACAAACACACACTTATTTTTAAATTGCTGTATTTTTATTCAGTGAGCCTAAAGCGTATACTTAACGGTACTTTTTTTGTCTTTAACTTTTGGATCGACTACAACACATTATTTTCTTGGTGTAGGAAAGCAATACAGAAACTAATAACCTTATCAATTTATTTGTTCATCAGCTTTTTATTTACATATGATTGTAAATGTTATTGATATGTTTTATGTTACTTCTGCATAACATTACCCTCCGTGCACCTTATTACGCATTTGAAAAAAGATTACCATTTTATTACTAATGTTACTAAGCCATACTTCTCGAACTCCCATTCAATGCCAATTAGGTCATTTAAGGAACCTTGTGGTAGAACTTTCAGAAGTAGTTGTTTCACTACAGCCATTGTAGGATTGATCGAATTCCAGAGCGATTTAATTTAACTTTAGGGACATACCTACATACACAATAAAGGCAGCGAATCAATCCGCAGTAATAACAGGGACTCCCTTTGGTTGCATTTCAACATTACCTCACAAGGAGAAATGATCGAATGAAGGCAATCAGAGATCTCATTTCCAGAGCAATCTGCGGAATGAAAATGTGTGCGGTCCAAAGCCTGCAGTAGAACTGAAAGTCCTTCCTTTAGTCATTACATGCCTAGGTTATAATTACAAGGCAAGAACATAAGAATGATTTTATGACATATTAGAAACTGTTTATATATTGTGCATTAATTCTTACCAAGTTTAATAGTAGTCAATAAAGTACAATATAATATACAATATGGTGAAAATATACTCAGTGTAGGTATAAACAAGTACGTATAGAATATCATTCTATAATATCCATAACAAAATAAAACCAAGGAACACAAACTGACATCCCGGTGATCGAATTTCAAAGGCATCCAAATTATTGCCTCTAAGATTTAATAATATAGAGAAATGATAAAGAGAAAAGAGAATTATAATGCACAATTTCCGTATGTTAAAATCAATGCATGGTTTAATAAGTCCGAGTTGCAATTTTGTCAGATTTATAAGTCACTACCTGACCAACTTCCATGTTAAGAAAGACCAATTAATGTAAAGAAGTATTTAAGGTAAATGGTCATGGATGCTTATAGCCGGTTTATCACTTAATTTAGTTGATGTGACTTAAACGTAAAGGTGATTTAGAGGCTGATTTGTTATGTTTAACCCTTAGTTGGTAACATGTGAAAAAATGGCGCTTAAGGCAACATTCGTGTGTGAGGCTAACATTATCTAATTTGCAATTTAGGTCCACCTTATGAATATAGAACATAAACAACTTTATGGAAACATTAGTATTGATATTTTTATTCGGTTTAAAATTATTTTGCTATGAAGTATGTAAAAATACCAAACTAAATGTTGGTCTTTCACATGAAACAGCCTCTAATGTTGATTATACTCACGTAAACGTCACAAGATTGTATATTACTGTTTCAAATGCACTAGACTATAAAACTGTCATTTGTTCTGACAGATATCTTGACTTCTATGTAAATAAGGTAAACCTTTACATCGTTTCTATGTACATTTTACACTTTTTCATGGAACACTGTTAGCACTTGTGTTTATCATACTTCACGCATTTGTATGACATTCTATTCAGCGTGTAGGGACAGTAACGACGTTTTATCTCTTTTCTAACTTGTCGTTTCTTACTCTTTTTGCTAGAGAATCATCTCTATGCTCTTCACCCAGAATGTCCGAAATGATTTTGCTGAGATCATCTGATAAATTTGGAATCTGGAACCTTCTCTGCATATGACCTTTGATTAGATTTAATCCTATGCTCTTTATGAACTCAAATCTTACATCTTATCTTTGTGGAAATATATACCTAATATAGGCATTAGCGCAGCTCAATGATATTAGAAAGTAAAGTATTGCCGGTGGCCATCTCCCTGTTCTTCGGATAGCTGAGTAGTTGCTACACTTCATCCTGGAGCATTTGCTCCTAATTTTGTAGGATTATATCAAATGCCATGATATATTCTATCAATTTCGGCATCATCACTTTCCCTATTCTGAATAGAGTCAACACCGCTCTCTTCACTCTCTAGTAAGCTGAAAATATATTTCCGAATCTCTAATGGCCTGAATCTAATACGTAATCTTCTTCAGGAACATAAGAATCCTCTAAATGACAGACATCATCTCTCTCATTGAGTTGCTCTAAACCAACTGCACCATTTTTTCTACTTCTTTTTATACATGTGAGGTATCCCTCCACTAGTATCCATCTACAAATAATTAAATATTTGAAAATCAAGAAGTATAACACAAGAAAACTTAGTTGTTTAAAGTAATATCCATATATCAGACGGAGACAGAAATCCTACCTTTGCAGTAATATGCGTGTGAGACGATGTGGGTGACGCGTGCGCGTTCGCGCGAGTAAAACAATGATATTGACACAATACAAAGATCGACTTACAAATGAAGCATAACTGCAATATTAGATCAAATTAGCAGTGCACGTGTGTTAACTATACGTTGAGAAATTTTATACCCGTCTCAGAGACGGATGATATCAATTAAGGGTTAAGAAGGGTGGAAGAATGACCCTATAAAGAGCGATAAAATATGCATTGTTCCAGCCAATAAAAACGTAAAGTGTGCATGTTAGTTTTCTAAAAATCTCTCCCGAAAATTTTGTGCTAATAATTTACACTCATAAAAACCGTGCATGTAGGCTCGCTAGAGACCTTATTACCAGCGAGTGCCAAGGAAGACCACCTTTTCAAGAGTTGTAACACCGCAAATATCTGAAATAGCAAAAAGAGTAGTTCAATACTGTAAATGAAAATATTTACATTTTTTTTTTTTTTTTTTTTTTTTTGGTTTACGTGAATTTACTTTATAGGTGAAAGTTATGCAATAACTTCAGAGGTGTACTTCAAAGAAAAAATTCAAGTCAGTCATTAAATTTAGAAAAAGTTGTTTATCCCTTGCTTTGTGTCTGGGATCTGTATACAATATGTGATTTTTCATGTTATATTACAAATTTACTACAGTAATTAAAACTTGGGAACAATGCACTTTCTGAACCTTCATTTGAATGTCCATTGTTGTTACCAATTCGTAGACAATTCATACACATGCACTGTTGTGACAAATTATTATAAAATGCAAACACAGTTAGCAATTGCGTTTTGTGGAAGTTAGACGTGAAAAAACTTGAAGAAAAAACATAAGAAAACTTGAAATGATAATGTTCTACAACTCAACAAAGTCAGGTGTTGATAAGATGGCTAGGCACTATTCAGTAAAATGTGTTACAAAAAGGTGGCTACTTGCTCTATTTATTGATATATTTGACTTAGCATGCCTCAGTGCTTATGTCCTGTACTGAAAATTTTTACATCATATGAGAGAAAAAGAGCTAGAAGAGAATTCCTCTCAGAACTGAGAAAAGAACTAGTCAGACCTCGCATTGAGAGACGAATTCTTTCCCCCCAGTGCAGAACATAACGCATTTGTTCAGCAATAACTCAAGCTGGTTTTAAGGATCTTCTAAATGGCAACCAACAAGACCAAGAGGCAGATGTTCTAAATCTGAAACAAAAATGATGTGATTCTGCCCAAAGTCAAAGGACAATAAAGTGAAGAAAAAATGGGAGGAGTGTCATAAATTTATCTGCAAAGAACACGTAAAAGTGTTCTGCAATGAGTGTTCATCATTTCAAGTGGAGAATTAGTAGAAGTTTATTTATAACAGTGTGAGGTAAATGAACATTTTGTGTTAAAGTATTGTATATTGGAAATAAAACATAAAAATGTTTTAATATATCAGATATGTCAAGTACATAAGTTACACACACTGTTTATATATATATATATATATATATATATATATATATATATATATATCTGTGTGTGTGTGTGTGTGTGTGTGTGTAGATGTTTATATGGCTTACAACAATATAGTTTTAATCTAAATGAATGCTTTGGTCTCAGAATAATCATTATTTTTGTGGAGATATTTTACACTTTATTGCCACATAGTTGTTAGAATCACTTTGGGGTGAAAAAGCACCGCAGATATATAATGTTTTCCCGGAGCTGATGCCATGCGAGGGTTATAACATCTGTTTAGTTTATTGCGAGGGAACTAGAATACAGAAACAAATATGATGGTACCATTACAATTCTTAAGTTTATTTGCAATATCCATAAGACGCCCATGGACATCGTATCAATAAGCTTTGAAATGTTTGCCATTTGGTTTTCTTCTATTCGTTTAAAAGATGACCATCTGTAACACCTTATGTGGAGCTCCTGCGACAATAACTTTGAAGCCTTTTGCACACACACACACACACACACACACACACACACACACACACACACACACACACACACACACACACACACAATAACACATTGGACAAAATGTAACTTTTTGGTGTCCGGATAATCTGACAAACACTTCGTATGAATTATGTAGGTACTCATTCGTCATCACATGTGTCCGCCACATATGGCACCGCATATAGTAAAACAAGCTTTAAGCACTATAAAACGCACAGTTATTCTTGATTTATAGAATTATCTTCATATTAAATTCATACTTCTTTGGACTATTCCACTTTCCATCGCGACATTTTTATGTTGGGAATTTTAATGTCCGGAAATGAGGCATGTACTTGCAGTAATAAGAGTAATCCCCTGTGTTACATTGAAATAAATTATTTAACTTAATGCTTCTTTTTCTTCACCATCTGTGCAAACCGTTGAGTTTTGATTCACCACACCTCCTTCTGCTCCGTGCTATTTCTCGTTTTCCTTTTGGTCTGTAGTAAGTACATTAGTTAATTTTATTTTTTTGAACTCTCTACCACATGTACAATAGAGAAATTTCATTAAAATTGCATAATAATTAATGTTACTGGCTTCTGAAAATAACATAGTCTGTTTAGATCCTTGTGTCCGTGTGTCCGTGAAGGGCATAATTCAACCAAACATTCAATATGAAGGTTTTATTGAAAATTCTGTTATCCTAACTACACTTCGTATGGAAATATTTTCCCAAATTATTTTCTTAAATATACCAATATTATTTTGAATAAAATAAGTACAGAATGTTTAAACTTTTGCCAAATGAAATGTGTATCCTGAAAGTTCTGGAAATAGCCCGCTTCATCGTGTATTCACCCATAATTCGACGTCAATATTGCAGCGAAAACACAAAAGTCTCTGAACACTGAAAAACAATCAAAATAGGTTAGCGAGTGTGTTAGCCGTTTTAAAATGAAATTTGATTTTTAAATTCAAAACCTTCGGAAAGGTGACATGACGATTTTCAAGATAATGTGCCCACACCAAACCATACCAAATGCTTCCTTGACATATCCTAAACGTTATCAGCATAGCTCCTGAAGTTCTTTTTCTAGCTCAATATTGTACAATTTTATTAGCAAGTCTTAATAGAAAGAAAATTTTACTATACATAAAGGTAGATCTTGTCAAAGCACATGATTAGTGCCAAATGATTATAAGCAATTAACGTTACTATTAAATTAATGAAAAACATATTTTTAATAATTTTAATCAAATAAAAATCCCAGGCAAATTAACACAGAAAATTCTAATATAAAGAGGCGTAAGACAAAGTCATTCCCTAAGTCCATTCTTACTCAGCATCGTTACAGATGTAATAATTAAAGAAATGAGAGTTGAATTGGGATAAATTCTGGGAGAAAAAAGGATTAGTATGGTATTTTAGGCAGATGATGTCGTACTTGTAGCAGAAATGGAGGATGAACTACATGTACTTTTGTACAAGCTCCATCATAAATGTTAGAAGTTTAATATGAAATTCTCATAGTCAAAAGTATTAACTATTAGTAAAGAACCGTGCAAATGAGATGCAAACTATAACTTTAAAACAGAATGCTAGAACGGGTTATGTACTTCAATTCTTTGGGCATTAATATTACCAGTGAGGTAAATTTGGCTTTAGAAATTATCCATAAAGTTATAAAAGCAACAAAATATTAATAATTGGAGAAATAAATACACGAGAAAAGAAACAAAGGTCAAAGTTTATAAAGCAGTAGTTCCACCAGTGGTGACGTATGCCTTGGAAACAAAAGCAGAAACCACAAGAACACAAAGAATGATGGAAACAACTGATATGAAGGGGCTAAGGAGAATACAAGGAATGACACTGTATGACCGAATAAGAAATGAAGAAATTAGGGCTGTGTAAGTTCCAGTCTGTGACTGAATGGGTGAACAGAAGAAAGGAGGAGTGGAATGCACATATATCCAGGATGTCTGATGAATGAAAGGTAAAAATTGTGAGAGGTATTCGGAAGGAAAAAGAAATACAGAACGCCAGAAAAATATGGAAAATGTTTGATTCAATCATAGATTTTTGGTTATCGGTTCGCAGTTTCACATTTTTTATACCTTTTCTATATATTTTCTTCTTTCCTTTTCTTGCACCTGGAAAAATATCAATCAAATAATATCACAAAGACCAGCTTGGCACACATTGCACTATCGCGTTTATTCACTGTGTTCTTGTACCTACAACAAAGTGCTAGAGTACTGAAGGCCCATCAGATTTTAATAGAATAATTCAGAGAAGAATGGACAGAACAGGTCATGAACGTTATACATCACTTTTTTCCTTTTAGGACTTGATCGTTTGCAAAACTTAGGTATTTGTACATCCTTTCCGGTGTGTTCCTACTGCTGATTTACATTTTACTTCCCATTGTCTAGTATTATCGTTCATCTATGAATATTTTAAATAATTTGGGTGACAAAGTTCACTCTAGTCTTATACCTCTTTTTGCGAGTTTGTTATTAAAGGTTGAAGGCTTATAAGTAAGTGCTTCCGTAGAGAAGACATCCATTTTCTCGGTATTAAAAGGCTCTAGGCTGCAGTCTTTATCAGCAGATCTCTGTAGATGAAGGCCCGATAAGTTGCAGCTATGAATACATAGGACAAACCCTTCATTAAGCGTAATACATACCTGGCCTTGATCTCCAGTTTCAGAGATGGAACTGCCCCTAAATCCTGTGAGCAAAGCCGAATGGGCGAGGAATTCTGGTTGGGTGTAGATTCCTTCCCGGAAATTGCAACAATACATGAGTAATATTAAGACTCAGCATGACCCATCCTAACGGTTCCTTTAGTTTGCGCCATGTGGGAAAGTTTTTATTTACTTTGCGTGTTTAGTAAAATTTATCGCTTGTCACAGTCTCGCGTATTTTGCATTAGTAGGAGTCAAAGTTCAGATGTGAAGTAATATTGAAGAAAATGGGCGTTTTGGGAGGAGTAAGTACTTGTCTTTATTATAGCTTTATGTTCTGATATAAGCGGTTTAGTAAGGCTAACAAAGAAGGGCATCATTTATGATATCGCCTATAGCTTTGCTTGCTTGTAACCCCCGGAATAGAGGACAGGTGTTCAACACTTCTACAAGGAACACCGTGACCTCGCAGGTAAATATTCGCTGAATATGACGAAAACTTAGATGTGATCTTATGAGGAAGGACTGTTATACAGTGAACCAGAAAATTAATATAATTTTAGGTCAAACTAGTATTCAATGCTTCATATATTGCTAGTGTTTACCGAGAATGTGTTTTGTTAGGACCTTCCTAACATCGTCAGGTAAGGTTGGCTGTTGAATTTTGATTTGGTGAACTCCTTGAAGGCAATATGGGCGTCTGTGTTGGTATCTTGATGAACTTGAAGTTTGGGTTCTCTTCAAAGGTGTTCGAAATTGAACAGTTTTTCTTCATATATCTTTATGACCTTTAAGAGTTTCCAGGAATCCCATATCACAAAGGCATTCCCACTAACTTTCAAACATTGGAATAGATAATGTGGTTGACACCTGGGCAATAGTAAATGAGAAAAAGGTAGATGATGCATTAGTAAGACTTCTTAATTTAAAGAATCCCGCAATAAAATTTTCCATATAAGATGAGAAAAACAACGAAATTCCTTTCTTAGGCTTGAAACTACTCAGAAAGAATATAAAACCAGAATTTGGCTGTATAGGAAAGAAATATACACAGAATATTTAATAAAATCAGATGGATGCAACCCAAGGCCACACAAGAATTCTGTTATCAACAGTTTAGTTGATCAACAGGCTTGTCAATGTACCCTTAAAGAAGTTGGAATATGCCAAAGAGTATAATCATATAACTCATATTGCAGAATACAATGGATTCAGTACTGAATTGGTCAACAAGAACATTTATAAATTCAAACAGAGATGCAAACAAATCACTACTCTTCTTCCAGTCAGTAATAAAACTTCATACAGAAAACCTACGTACCATCCCAGAGCTACATATCTTGTCCAAAAAGTACTCAAAGAGCACATTACTTAGCCCCACAGAATTAATTCAGTGTACAAAAATTTTTTGAAATAATACAATACAAAAGAGAAAACCACAGACAAAAACTCAGGTGTGTACTGGATAAATTGCAAAGACTTTGAACATTAGGCTTAAAGAGCATGTTGGGAATATCAATTATAAAGAAACCTACAAATAGGCGATAGCGTAGCGTTTTTGGAATAATAATTCACGATATACAACCAGAAATCCATTATTAAAAGGTGTCCAATGCCTAACTGCATTAACCGTGGGAAACGATATTCACAAAGAAATTTGAAGGAAAACTGTCAAGCTTCGACATCAACTTTGAAGAGAACCCAAAGTTTAAGTTCATCAAGATACCACAAGAAGCACCTCTATCGCGTCCAAAGAGTTCATCAAATCAAATTTTAACAGCCACACTAGCTAAGGATGTTAGGAACGTCCTAACGAAACGAGTCTAGGTAAGCTCTAGCAATATATGGAGCATCGAATACTAGTTCAACTCAACATGATTTTATATTTACTTAGATATGAGTTTATTTCAAGCAAACCTTTGAGCAATTCAGTGATAATTCAGGACTTTAGACTTATTTTGTACGAATATTTATGTCGATTAACACGGATCATTAAGAAGAATATAAATTTGTAACGGCAGTGTGTACTCATCGTACCTTTTAGTTATGTTGTCAGGAGTCTGAGAAACACATTGGGCTGACTTGCAAAAGTGTTTATAGGCACTGACTGAACTCAAAACGTGCATTTCTGATGAAATATTGATGTGGAAATGTTCGATGGAATACAATACCATTACTTGTATTAGGTGTTGAAGAAGAGTACGTTAAATTAAAAAACAAACATACTCAAATGGACTCTAAAGATAAGGGAAAGGAACACCTCTAATTCAGCTTTGTACTGCCGAAGTGTTGTACTATTACGGCAGCACATATCTTTGCGTAACTCCATTAAGAATATTTTTCTTTCCATTCAGTTAATGGGAAACGTAGCCTAAACCTCCGTTTTAATTAAATTTATTGTTCATTGCGCCTGCCACTCATGTTATGGCTCGGTCTCATGAATAAAACGACTTAGGCATGTCGGCTCTGATTGAACATTCAGCACAGTCTTAATTGAGGCAGCTAGTGAGTCGTAAAGTAAAATGAACGAGACATTAATTAATTCATTATCCAATCCTTCAAGAAAGAGTGAATGAGGGGGAGTTGAGTTGATAACGTACGTGAAGCAAAGGTATCACATGCACGGTAAAAATGCATTTAGATCCATTCCTGTATCCATGCTGTTTTCAGAAAAGTGCCAAATAAATAAATTAATATAACCATAATCTACATAGATACCAGTAAGGACCTCAGCAGTTCGCTCAATACTAAGCTCCTATAAAATTTGTCTAAAGAGATGCGTTCTTGCATTTGCAACCCTATGTTATTCAGTGACTTACTACATCATAAGAATCCTTTCACTTTATAATGTTCAGAAATTATACGAATTTATATAACTCCAATCCTGAATGTAGTACGTTCCTGACGCTTGAACTAATAAATAGCTTGTAGGCTGAATGCACTACAACGCCTAATTGTCTTAGCTGACTTAGAGCTAATTACTTATGTTCAAAATATAATTTTACTTGCTAACTGCTTATTCTCTGACAAAATGGCAACTCGTCCTTCTTTTATTATACATAGATCTCAATATACAGAAATTCTTTGTTGGAATTGTTTATCGCTTTCTTTATTATTTATTTATAAAGTTATTAGCCCTTCAAGTCAGTATTTTGAGTATTGTAACTTTGTGGGTTCGCAGAATTAAAAGGACGAGTTGCAGAAATTAAAAATGTCCTTTATTTTCGTAGAAATACTGTTATAGATTACAGCAGCATTACGTTACATACACCATCAGTCTACCAAGGTCGATCACAATAACAAACAGTGACAGCAGATTACATCCTTAGCTCTCGTTACGACACAGCTGGCTGTCTCTCATTTCACAACACTGTTTCACAACTACATTGCTTACTCTAGCCATGGCTTCTTTTTATACACCCACTCATGAATACCAAGCTGTTCTGTCAATCACTTGATGTTTCTGGAAAACAAAGCATCTAATGACGTCATCTGAATATTCTATCACATTCTAGAAGCGTAACTTAATCTATGCCGGCAAGGCCTTTACCTCAGTTATCTTGCTTACCGGCGCTTGTTTGCAATAGCCGCGCTACCATTAACTACTTAGCAAGGCTCATTATTACCATGAAAATTTATCCGCCGACTGTTTTCTTATTTGTGCCGAAACTTTTATGCCTGTTGCCGTGACAGTATCAGAGGAAACAAGAAGAAATGGAAGTACGATCCATGTAAACCTGAACCAATTCAATAGGCCATATCTTTTGAACCACTGATAGGATACACGTGCAACTTATGCAGAGTATGCTCACCTATGTTACATATTTCGGTCCGAATTGATTCCTTGAGAATATTACTTGTCCGTGGCCTACTCTGGTACACTCTATTTTTAGAGACCTCCACAAGAAAAAATCCGGTGAGGTTAGGTCAGGGGATCTGGGGGGCTACAGACCTTTTGAGGTTATTCCATTATCAAAAAAAAACTGATTACAAATTCTATGATGTCATTAGATGTATGGCACGTTGTTCCATCTTGCTGTAACTATCCTTCTCTTCATTCAATACCATCTCCGTAAAACTTCAGAGTATATGGTGGGACGAGTGCAAACATGCATAGATGCTGTTTGAGGACCCTTCCAACATATTCTCTGAGATGAAAATAGTGTAATGTAATCTACGAATTGTGTATTATACTCTCCCGAAGTTGCACATGTGTCCTATTATTGGTTAAAAATCTATAACCTATTGAAATGGTCCAGGTTTATATGGATCACACTATATAATCTAAATGGACACAGCTAAAATTGCTCCTAGTGCTTCAACTTATGATCCCTGAAACTGTTTACTAAAGCGATGAACTAAAATAAAAATAAGAAGTATTGAGAAGTACTTCGAACGGAGTGTTACTGAACATAAACTGTTATACCCACAATTAAGTACAGTATGCGCCAAAATATATAGTACTAAAATTATATTCCTCTTATTGTCATTACCTTACATATCGAGATGATAGTGTAAATGTTCAAAATGTGCTCTATTGTGCTGTGGGCAATGTTTATAACGATGACGCAGATTTTCCATCATATTCAGGAAAGCAAGTTGCTACAGAATCCCAAAGAAGAAGACGATCTTCTGACGTAGTATAGACACAGTTTTGGGTGGATCTGGACAATTGAAAACTTTCTCCTTTAACATTCCCCGCACGTAAGCATCAGGTGGTCTGAGAATAGGGGAATGTAGTAGGTAAGAGAACTCAGTCCCACGGGAAATTGCCGGTCCTGTAGAGGTTTCTTGCAGCATAGCCATAGACTGTCGAGCAGTGTGGCAGATGGCCCCGTCTTGTTGGAACAACTGTCCATTCATCTGCATGTTCCTGCACGACAAAACCTTCTTACATTCTGAATAAATGGTCCGATCGCCATGTTCCTATAGCGTTCCTGGTTAACACCAAATCGTCACGCGGGCACTATATAGCGGTTCCTGGACTATAGTGTCTGGCCTCTCGAAACCAAGAGAGCGAGCTGTATGGGGATTGATAAAACCGTGAGACTTCCGTCGGAGAACCAGACGTTTAACAAGAAATCTGAATCCTCGTACATCATGGTCAAAAATCGTGCACAATATTCTATCCTGACATGCCTATCGCTCTCCGTCAGTCGTTGCCCAGCCTGTATTCGGTACAGAACTCCACCTATGTCTTAAAACAGTCTTTGAAGTGACGTATTGCATATGTTTAATTCTCCGCTCCCAGTAACTGTTGCATTTTGCCAAGATGGTCGTCTCCCGAAAATTGGCTCCATGGTCGTTATCAAAATAAGACTTCAATTTGGACACTGCAACACCTGATTGAGGACACGTCCATGATTTTCATTTGTGGACACAGTTACTGGTCTACGAGACCTTCCCTAGCTTTGGCACAATACAATACCAGTGCTACGAACTTTTTTAACAACAGATAGTATAACTGTGCTGCTAGGTGATGGCTTATTGAAGTGTTCACGATATTTTCCACCACTAACTTTAAACTCGGCCCGACGTGATAACCGTTTCCGTACGAGCGAAAATAACACTTCACTATAAACATGTTTTCCTCTGTCGCGAGATCCATTGTCACTTCCAGTCACAGATCACAACGTTCTTTACACAACTAACTATACATCATCGTGATGTAACAACACGCCGACGCTCAGGCGTGCGCATGCGCACTGCGCGAAAATGAGTGCTGCATATTTTGAGGCATACCGTATACTCAAATTTACCGAAACGATAAGTAACCAAAAACAAGATACATCATAGAGGTTTCATGATGATCAAACTGACAAGCAGATTATTATACCAATAAAGAAAATATTGAAATTTCAGAACACCAATTTAGTTGACCCACAGTGCAGTCAAATCGTTGTAATATTCATGGTATCGCAGTGAAGTTTCTTCGACTTTGATTTCTCAGATATTATTGGCGCTTATGACGTATTGGCATAATAACTTTAATGTTAAGTAATTACTATATTCTGAGCAGCTCAACATTATAGAAAGCCAGAATCTTCACAAAAATGTAGGAGCTTAAATCACATTAATCAAAGGCACAATACAGATAAACTGAGTAAAATAACACCTTTAATCAACACAAACTTTCCTGACGTTTATTTTCACAGACGTTTGTTTCTTTAATTTTCTGTTTTGCTACGTTTATCGTAATAGTTATATTCTACACAATTCCATAGTTAAAGTTAAACTCTACCAGATATACCGCTTACTATGAATGCATCTAGTTCTTACTGTTGAGTATTCAAACCTGGTGGTGAATTTGTTCGTGTAAAACTCATTATCTTAGAGAAGGAAGGTAAAGCAGTTTGTCTCCGTGACATATATCGACAGATGAAGAGCGCAAAGTGCAGCTATTTCTCCCATCATTTTTCTTCCTTTGTAATGTATAACCGATATGTCGTATCATTGTATAATATGTAAGGTGTGCATTTACAAGACGTTTAAAGGTAGCGCCAAATATATTAGGAGCAAAACCTCTTTAGAAAATCAGCAGCAAAATTAATCTCTCTAATTCAAAGGTTATAGCAGTTATGAATTTTATTATTTTAATAACATAGTTAACAGTAGGTAAGCAGAGAAGCATTGCGTTCTGCCCAAAACTTGATAGGTAAATATTACCGGAAACACTCTTTAAATCCTGAGGAAGCGTTCTTATTAAATTGTCTCTGCGTCTGTACGGGCGCTTGCACATTAAAGTGGTTTTCAGAGTGCTACATGTAGATTATCAGGAAATTTTTCATCCTAAAATACTCCTCAATTTGGCAATTTTTAAAAATTTATGTTTTAATGGTTTTGATTGTAACACCATATGTTTAATCAATATCCATAATTAATGATATGTATATTTATATTTTCTAGGTGTAGTCTTATAAATTACTTTCGTATAACTCGTAAACTGTTAGAATTATACAAAAGTGTATTATACCAATAATATAGATACCCTTGAAGTACACATTTTTATCAAAAAGTGTATTTTAGTGAGGTTATAATTTCTGTTGGTTATAATTTCTGTCAAATACCTCTACTCATAGGAAGTAGTTCTTCGTTTCGTTTCTTCGCCATACAAAGAGGACAGTACTTCATTATCATCGAAGAGTGATAACTTTTTAAAATATTTTACCATCGCTTAAAGCTTGCTGTGCTCTTCTATTTTCCCTGCATCGACAAGGAAATATATACCGTCAACTGGGGTGACTGTGCCTGGAGGATGACTTTGTGCCACTCATGCACTTAATAAGAAAGCAGTGACGAATGGTATTTGGAAATGCCTTAAGGTTGTAGTAATACTCTTAACACTTGCATAAGTGTTAATTTTGGAAATCTAAGATTTTTTTGGAAACCTAGCTACACGTGTTTTAGTGAAGTCCGTATAATTTCAGTAGGATCGAGGTGAATTTTCTGTTTCAAATCAAAGTAACTTTATTTGCTTAGACTATTATTAGACTATTGATTTCGAAAATATAAGCTGCATGGCAGATATGGCAATCCTTTGAATGAGGTGGAAATTTAAAAATTGGAAAATGGCGGGTAACTTTGTGCCACCGCAAATCGTTGCATTTTACTCACATGCAAGCACATAGTGCCTTACTTCATATTTTAAATTGTGTATTTTTGTTGATTTTTATTGAATATAGTTTGTATTTTACTACAGCTGTCTTACTTTCATTACAGATCCGATAATAAATTGCCGTAGACAAAATTACAAGAAAACACCGAAGGGAGCCAGGAAACCGGCCATACCGCAATTACAACGAATCTACATTAGAAAACGCTCTAAAAGAAATTAGATAAAAGACAGTCAATACGCTCTGAAGCAAAAAAGTTATAATAATCATAGGAATACACTGATGTCAAAATTACAGAGTAAGCATTGAATTTCAGAGTAAGCCAGAATTTCAGATCTTGACAGCAGCAGTGATGATGAAGTGAGCATACATTATCAGAAGAGTTCCAACAGTCCATTTTCCGTTGATAACAGTGAAGATCCTCCATCTCCGGTAAACCAGGAAGCAGCATCAGCACTATATCCGAGAAACTTGTTGGTTGATGATTTCGTTATTGTGCAGTATGAGGGGGAGTTCTTTCCAGGAAGGGTTGTAGCAATGGATCAACAGGATACGACAGTACTCTCATGCAAAGAAGTGGATGTCTGTGGATGTGGCCTGATCAAAAAGACAAGTAGACCATCAATATAAAGATGTATCAAGAAAATTGAGCCAACTGTAAATGTGTCCAAGCGTGGATTGTATGACATTCCTGAAATGTGACAAAAAAGTTTGGGGAAAATTTATATATTTGAAATTCAAATGGTGTGCAGTTCAAATTTTTGCAACAATAAATAGCAATAATTTGAATGAAAATATTCTGTTCTATTTTTATTGGAACAAATACTCTCATTCCGTCGGGAGACACTGGGCCAAACAAGCTTCTGACTTTAAATAGTACTGAATTTACAGCTGGCACAAAGTCACCCTACCTAATGGAGTGGCATTGGGCAATGTTTGAATAGCTTTTTTGGGTATCAGCTAACATCAAGGAATAGCTTGATTGCAGTAAAAGGTTGATCTTTCTGTTGCTATGTTATAAATAATAGGCGTTTCCTTATTAACGTTAAATTTGAAGAAGAGATTTCTAAAAAATGCAAAACCATTTTTAAATATGTTTAGCTTGATTAAGTTGTAGTAGATGGAAGATAAAAAGTTTGTAAAAATAGTTTACACAAGTGCAGAGAAAGTCAAGCGAGTGTGACGCAATAGATTTTTGTTGCAAAGTAGTAGATGCAGTTCAATCTTTAAAAATATATTTAAAATATAAACATTATGTATACAATAATATAAATTGGAATTTCCTATTTTATTTTAATATCCATTTAAAAAAATAAAACTAATTTTTCTCGCGGGGTTTAGCCAAGAAGTCTCTCCTTAAGAGAGAAAGTTGAAAACGTTTACGGGTATGATTCCCATTATGAAAGGAATTATGATTCACTAAGTAAGTATTTTCGTCCTTGCCCAGATGGCACATAATATGGATTTTATTTTCTAGCAACATCATCGCGTACATCGCCAGCTGTTTTTCTTCTGTTTCACAAGCAAGCTAGGCTAAGGACAAATAACAATAGGTGGCTGTACGGTTGCTGGGGAAACTCTACATTAGCGGCCTTGTAAAATAACATGTACACATTTATTTAGGACAATGGGAACATGTGACAAATTGAGTCGTGACTCATCACGTAGTCTAACAATGAGTGTGTTGTCTTCTCCTTCTTTCTTATCTCTTTTCTCACTTTGTAGCTTCTTTCTTGTGTCTCGTGGATGCAACAAATGAACATGATAACATTTGTAAGAGTACCTCATATTTTCGAGGCACAAAAGGCTAGAAAATCGAGATAAAAGTCAGAAAGGAATGCTGATCTGTTATTTTAACTCTCTTAACTGGATAAGGCCATTTAGGATAGTTCATTGAAGAAATTAAATACAAAGGTGACAGTAAAGTTAATGTGGAAAGTTTGTCATAAGTTAAAAGTACTGTGTGCTGGCATAAAATTAATAAAAGAAAACATGTGTTTGCTTCAGTACTATTTATCAGCTTAACACTTCAATGTGTAATGAGCATAAATGTATTCTTAATGCAATGAAGCACTTGGTACTCATATTTCTAATTGTCATAGAATTCCCTAACATTTTAGCATATTATTATTCGTTTTGTTGAATAAATACAGTAATAGTGCAATTTGTAAAACTGAAATGATTGTGTATCTATTCCTGTATACATGGAATTTTATCCATATATGTGTTTGTTATGTATGTAAACAACAGTTCTGAACCAAGGTTTGTACCTAATAGGTACACCATATGCTCTGTAGTACTATATAGATACTTCAAGTATCTTCAAGTATCAAGTATCTTCAAGTATAGAGTACCTGAAGCATAGCTCTTAATGACTACGCTGTTGTTCTGGCGCCAGGCTTCGAACATCTGCAAAAAACATAAGCCCAGTTAAGCAGGTTTACTTTTTCGCGGAACTAAAAACTATTGTGTGTCATTACTATGATTGTGTGTTCTTCACACAATGGGCAGCAATAAGGACTTAACCACAGGCAGAACAGCAAGAAGCCAACTAAAATTAAAAATAAATGCATCATGGCAATCAGCATCACAAATTGTTGGAAAACTACTGCGCCAGTATGTACACAATTGGTGAAAATAATAGTAATCTCTTTGGAATAACAGTAAAAGGAAGACAGTCTGAGACTGACTTGAAGACTTAAATAAAAATAATGAAATCGAAAGAGTAAGCAAATGGATAAATTTGACCCTTAGAGATTAGAAGGAAGTTCTGCAAACAGACAAGTTTGTGTTCAAAGTGTTGGTGCAAGAAGGAGGATATTTATTTGCCAACGAGGAGAGACCAAGATAGAGAGAATGTGTGTGTGTGCGTATTTGTTTGTTTTACCCAGCAGTGCATTGTAACAGAAGTAAAGCATGTAGGACCGAGCGGGATGGCTCAGGCGGTTTCGTCTATGGCCCGCATTCGGAAGGTCCGGGTTAGACTCCCGTGGCAGACGTATCTAACCAATGGGTTTTTTCGGGGGTTTCCCGGGTAGCCAGTCAAACGCTGGGTAGGTTAATTACATCCCCCGAATTTCCTGTACCTCCATTATCATTTCATATCATCTCTCATCTGGTGGTTCCTTTTAGGATAGAAGTCTCTGCGGGTGTCTCGGCGGTGCATGGCAGGATGATATGCTCTGAGGTAAACTGCTTCCTCCTCCAATAGCTCGGTTGCCGGTCTCCGCGCCTTTGCTGGGACCATTTCGGGACCGTCAAACAGGGTCCTTTAGGGCTCAGCTCCTGGGCTCGTTGCCGTCCCGCAGAAGAGGAGCGTATACGTTTTCCTGGCCTGTCGGGGGAAGTCTCTATCCAAGTAATCTGTAAGGACCCTGCCTCTGCACTGTCGTGGCTCCTTCTGTGGGCCTCCCTCTGTCTCCTCTTGGATCATCCTCTCTCCCGGGGATGCCAGGGGGGCATAAGCACAATAGGCCCATCATGATGACCTACGTAGCAAATTCCCTTCCTAGTGTAATCCTAATCCTAAAACATGGAGGTGTTTTGTGATGACCTGGAGATGTTTACCTGGATATTAATTTGGATATATTGCAGAAATAAAAGAACTATGAACCAGAAGCAGTAACATAGCATATTTATTGCCACAGTATCACTTTCGGGACTGCATCGAATAGAGAAAGTGTTTATATTACTGCTACATAATGAGAGACAGTATAGCGTATGAAGCATGTTGCATAAAGAAACAGAATGCTATAACATAAACTTTGATGTACCTAAAACCTTGCATGAAATGTCATGAAAAAGGAATGGTAGAATGCGACAAATATATCTGGAAAGTACATCTGAGGAACATTGTTAAAGATATATAGAGTACTATACGAGGAAATTGTAGAATCCAGCCTGCAGTGTTGCATTCCAGTAGGCAAGTAAGGAAGTCATAGAAAATGTACATAATAATAGATATTCATATATCTGAAGATATAATGATGCAGTTTTACTGTATTGGAGTAAATGTTAGAAAAGGTTCCACTAAATTGTGTGAATTATGACACCGATAATCGCAATGCTAGCTGGAAGACCACTGTTGTCAAAGAAGTACTTTAATTTATGCAGTTTTCAAGCTTTCATACGAGGTCTGATCAACAAAGACTGAAACTGATCTTTTTTCACAGATGTTTATTACTGAAATTCAATGTTTACATATTCTTTTTTCAAAGTAGTCCCTCTTACTTCAATGCACCTTTTGTAGCGTCTCTGCCAGTCCTTGAACGCGTGCTACAGACCATCCTTTGTCAGGTCCTTGAGAATCGCCTCACTTTTGTTGAGTACTGCTTCAGAATTCCCAAATCGAATACCCCTAAGCATTGCGTTTAGTGATGGCAATATAAAGTCACAGGGTGCGATATCGGGGCTATAAAGTGGATATGGTACACAGGTAATATCGAATCGATCCAGAAACTGCATGATTTGATTTGCGACGTGAGGCTGTGCATTGTCATGATGAACTCGCCACCCAGTCCGAGAACGCTCTGGTCGTTTCTCTGCAATGTGCTTCCTCAGTGTAGCCAATACTGACGTGTGGAGTATGCTGATGTAACAGTAGTGTTAGGGGGAACAGCAAGCTGGTAAATCATTCCAATACAGACAAAAATGTGATCATCCTCACTTTCCCTGTGGATGGAACAACCTTTGCCTTTTTTGGTGTTGGAGAACTTGACGATTTCCACACTGTGCTGGCTTGTTTTCCTTCAGGATCATAATGATGCAGCTGTGACTCATCACCGGTGATAATCGAAGCTTAGGGGTATTCGATTTGAGAACTCTGAAGCAGTGCTCAAGAAAAGTGAGGCGATTCTCAAGGACCTGACAAAGAATTGTCTGCAGCACATGTTTAAAGACCGGTAGAGACGTTATAAAAAGTGCATTGAAGTAGGAGGGGGAATACCTTGAAAAAGATAATGTAAAAATTGAAATGCAGTAATAAACATCTGTGATAAAAAGTCAGTCTAAGTCTTTGTTCATCAGCCTTCGTACCTGAAACAAAGTTGTCAGAAATATCCGAAATATGCGATTAGTTTTACTAATTTATTTTAAATATTTTAAAAAATGCATTGAATATATAATTACAAATTATATTTTTGATTCCGGGGTATTTACCTAATCAGGTAAACTTTTAACCCAGTTATAACTAAGGTTAAATACTTGAAAACCATTGACATTTATATTAAGGAAAATTGTTATTAACTCTTTAAAGATTCAGTGAGTTTGTTCAGGTTCAAGAACCAGCATCTATCACAGTAACCCATACAGGTTAAGGTGTATCAAAGACCAATTGGCAGGGTACGCTAAACGCCTTTCTCTACTCTTCATAAATATTTGTTTAACATTATATGCTGTAGGCACTGGTGACTTATAGCCCAAAATACCTGACAGCAGTAACTGGTGACCACAACTGGGACTAGAAATGTTTCTACAAGCAGTTTGAATGTGATATAGTCTCGTGAGCAGGTGCGACATCTTGTAATTACCACAAAAGCTGTTGTAACGGCAAATGGCAAATCGGTGTTAACGTTTTCTGAGGTGACTTCCATTTAAAACGCCTACATTCGGGTGTAACTAATAAAGATTATGAAATATGTTACAGTTTCTCAGCAGTTGTCCATTGAAAGGCGTTTTCCTCAGTAGTACAAGGTGTGCAAACTAAAGGCACAGGTCGTTATGCTAATGCAGGTCCCTGTCCAAGGGAACAACAATTGTAATTGCCACCTCGCCCTGAATTTAGCAGGAAATGATGCGTCAACATGGAGATCCATTCATCCATCTGGAACGCTGGATATGGGGTGGGGTGCATTCGCAGTGGCGGGCTCATCCGGGGGCTCGAACCGTAGATGTTATTTCTGGCTTAAAGACTAGTATTTATTGCTGGAGAATTAATACATGAAATTGTTTTGGGACTTTACCTAAATTTATCAGTCAGTTTTACACACAGTGTCATTTTCTCTGGGAGTAGCGTAATGTTTGCAGACAACACTCTACAGTTAATAGACAATGTACTATTTATACAATGCATAGTTTTCCGCATTATTGATAAAACAAACGAACATTTATTTCAAACGGTACTCCTTAGAATGTTGAAAATCAAGCAAACGTGACATATACGAGTATAATGCTAAAATGTGGTGGCAGAAATATGTGGATTTTATTATAGAACTTTGAATTCTTTTATGTATTTTCTGAAAACTACTCTTAAAAAGTTTTTGTCCATGTGATATTCCGTAGGGAAGGGGACCCGTTCCATTCAGCTGCCGTGCTGCGGGCGCTGAGGACCCTTAGCACTCGTGGTATCTCTGACCTTACTAGAGGAATCTCGGATCTAACATTCGAGCCGCTCCCTGAATGGGAGTTGTTCGGATTGGGTTGGACTCGAGGGGGCAGTATGTTCCCGACATCCATGGGAGATCGGCCTAAGACCGAGCGGAATGGCTTAGGCGGTTTGGTCTGTGGCCCGCATTCGGGAGGCCCGGGTTCAAATCCCGTGGCCGACCTACCTGAAACATGGGTATTTTTCGGGAGGTTTTCCGGGTTGCTAGGCGAATGCTGGGTAGCTTAGTTACATCCCCCGAACTTTCTGTCCCATCTCATCTGCATTATCATTTCATATCATCTCTCATCTAGTGACTTCTTTCAGGGTAGGAGTGTCGGCGGGTGTCTAGGCGGTGCATGGTGGGATGATACGATCTGAGGTAAACTACTTCCTCCTCCGGTAGGTCGGTTGCCGATCTCTGCTCCTCTGTTGGAACCATTTCGGGGCCGCCAGCCAGGGACCTTTGGGGCTCGGATCGCCTGTATGGGACCGTTAGGGCTCGGCTACTGGGATCGTTGCCATCCCGCTGTAGGGGAGCTAGTTCGTTGTCCTGGCCTTTCGTGGGAAGCCTCTTTCCAAGTAAACAGTAGGGACCCTGCCCTCTGTACTGTCGTGGCTCTTTGGGTCGGCCGCCCTCTGTTTCCTACGCCTCATCCTTCCTCGCAGGGGGTTTCCCACTTGGGGCATAGGAAAAATGGGCCCAGCATGGTGGTCTATGTACCGAGTTCCCTCCGTAATGAAATCCTAATCCTAATCCAATGGTACTAGACTACGTAGCTAGTAGAAGGTGTGCTAGATTACCAGGGGGCCCCACCGAGGTTTTCGGGAGTCTTCCCTGCGGGGTTGACGCGCGTAAGTGGCGTATCCACTTCCAGCCATCTTAAATGGGTGGGGGTTTTTTAAACTCAAGGTATTGCCCCAAGGAAAGATCCCCGGAACTTTCCATCGCCTCCGGGTTGATAGAAGCCGGCGTCTTCGAACTTTCGAGTAGACCTCGTTGTACAAGAGTACAAGTGTTCATACGATAACCCCGTAGGAGAGGGTATCCGTCCACTTCAGCTGCTGTAGTGCGAGGACTGCGGACCCTTAGCACTCGTGGTTACCCTGACGTTACCAGAGGAACCTTGGGCCGAACATTCGAGCCCCTTCCGAATGGGAGTTGCTCGGATTGGGTTGGACTCGAGGGCACTGTGTTTTTCCGACACCCGTGGGAAATCGGGTACTTCTGGCCAGGCTTCGGTCGCCCAGAGAGGGCAGAGGGTTGCCTAAGAAGTCCCGGGTACTAGCCTGCTAGGCTAGCAGTTGGTGTGCTAGATTACCAGACGGCCCCAACGGGGTTATTTGGTAGTCTTCCCTGCGGGGTTGACGCGCTTAAGTGGCGTATCCACTTTTACCCATTTTGACGTTGTTGTCGGTCGGGGGGGGGGCTTTACACTCAAGGTATTGTCCCAAGGAAAGAGAATCTGAGTTTTCCAGCGTTGCCCTGTTGTTAGAGGTCGGACGTTGGGTAGACCTCCCAATAAAATGTCCATGTGATAATAACGGAAATAATCATTTGCAAAAATTGTTTCATTACACCTTTCACTGTAGGCAAAAATGACTGACAGGAGGCTAAAGCTGTAGTCAGGTTCTAAGTAAAGGTGCCTTGTGTACTGTTTCACAACAGAATTAATAGCCTCCTTGGTCCCCCGACATAATCCGCAGCGATTTCTTTATCTGGGGTAACTTAAAACATAAAGTGTACAAGATAAACTCACACACCCTGGAACAATCCAAACAAAATATCCGCCAGAAAATGCTATTTCATGCTAAACGTTGCCCGCCTCGGTAGCCTAGATGATAGCGTGTCTGCTTCACGTTCAAGAGGTCCCGAGTTTGAATCTTGGTCACAATGAGTTACCTGGATAAGGATTTTTCCCGGGTTTTCCCTTATCCTGAAAGACGAATATCGGGTAACTCTAAGCTCTATGGACCCCCGACGCACTGAGCATCATTTCACCCATTTTCATTCATCGTCCGATATGACTAAATTGTTGGATGACGAAAATTAAAAAAAAAAAAAAAAAAAAAAAAAAAAAAAAAAAAAAAAAAAAAAAAAAAAAAAACATGCTATACGTTTGCAGGAATAATTTTAATTACAAGTTTGCTTTTAGTAAAATCTTTTAAAAGATGATTTCGCTCTGTTATGAACTTTAATTATAATTTTCCTTGCAACAACACGATATAAAGTGAACAAGACCGAAGACCAAAATAAACATGACTAAAAGTGACAAGTGATATCTTGGAAATGATCTGAGTCACAAATAAGTTTTCATAAATGCCGTTATGTAGGATTTCTTTGAAGTCTTATATATCTCATTTCGTTATAATTTATACAGATTTGTGCAAATTTCCCTAGAAATAAAGAGACCTTTACAAGCTTTTCGCAGAGAATAAACGCAGTTCTATTATTTGTTACGCAGATACCGTAAATTTCTATTAATTTAAATGAAATGGTTGGAGGAATTTCTTAGAAAATAAAATATAGAGAAACACCTTCCAGAACACGGTAAGTACAGAGAGAAATTCTATGAGGATGCTAAACGTAAATGTGTTAAATCGATTCCTATTTTTAAAGTTACGCTGCTCACAGAAAGATTAGAAAGAGAGACAGAAATACACATACAAACACACACACACACACACACACACACACACACACACAGATGGGTAATTGCTCTAAGAAATACAAGTTTTGGGGGAGTCCTAAAATTCAGGTTGCCTATTAAGTACATAGTAGGGAAGATCGCATATATCAGTCGGGGGGGACTGGGTTGAACATGTCCCATCCTCCAGTACCGCACCACACTCATGACACCTACTGTGAGTGGAGGTGGAGTACACAGCGGGCGGACGGTTGCTCTTGATGCGCAAGAAGAACTCAATTTCTCATTTCTATTCAGAAGGTGACCGAAGCATTGTTCCTCTCATATCGACGGCCATTCTCCTTTGCAACATATTAACTTATATTCTTTGGATTTTAATCATTAGATCACACACATTCGCACTCTAAGTAATACTCTGGGGAAGATGAGGAATTATATTGGTTGGAAAAAAATCCCCACTCCCACCGTCGGGAATGGAACCCGGGACCCGTAGCACGGCAGGCAGCTGCTCCATCGACTGAGCTAGGGGGCCAGTGTCTTATAATTTATAGCTATGTCAGATATCCGATTGTTTGGCATTCTAAGTGCAATTTCCATTTTTCTTTATGCTTCTTAGTTATATTATTCAGTTCCTCTACATTTAATTTTCCTTTGTCTTTCTAATTTCGTATATCCTGCTAGGAATCTCAAACGTCTGATTTCTATTTCAGTTATTTTTTTTGCAGGTGTTGGTTTTGTATAACTCTGTTTTAGATCCATATGTGACCGCAGATATTGCCATGCAAGTATACAGTTTAGTTATTATCGATTCTGGTCTTGTTTTGCTTTTAACCTCCGTCTTAATGTTCCAGATACGTAGTTTAACTTATTTAGTTTTCATATATATTCTCCATCGATGTATGATATTATGCATCCAAAAAATCAAATATTGAAACTTGTTCTAGAATTTTATCTTCCAGCACTATCTTGGAGCAAACTGGGCATACACCTTTAAATGCCATTAACTTTGTCTTCTTTATATATTGATATCTATTGATATCTTCATATCTTGTCTTGTGAATATTGATAGTAAAATTCTGTACAGCTCTTTTTATATGTATGGCATCTTTTGCAGTGCATCTTGAGTTTTTGCCAAAAATATCTGATCGTCTACAAATAAAATATTTCTTACATTTGTGATCTGTAATCTAATTCCCCCTGTACTCCTATTTATCTATAATCGTATTATTTCGTCTATGTAAATATTAAAAGTTACTGTTGATAAAAGGTAACCTTCTGTAACTCCACCTGTACTTGTAACTGTCTCTCGTTTTATTTTAATCTTTGTTCCCTTGTATATGTTTTGTATCACTTGTATTAAGTGCAATGGTATTCCTTTCCTCTCTAGGATATTCCATAATTTTGCCCTTGATACTTTATCAAATGATTTTTATAGTCGAGAAATAGTATGTGTGTTTCCAGGATAGATATAGAAGTAAATAAATGTTTGCTAAATAAGCAAGGAATATACCTACACAAACTTAAATAATTATATATGATGAAACCAAGCATTTGGTTCAATTGGTTTAAATAAACATGCCATGACGTAATAAATATTTGAAACCTAGAATAAAGGTATATGAAGGTGTTAATTTCAAAGAGTTGACAACAGAACCAAAACAACTAGTAATTTTAAACAGTTCTGGAACAACAAACTGCCAAACTAAACAATAGTTGTTGATACAGTCCCTGTTAGGCATAACATTGGCATACTAACTGCGAAAGTGATATTAAATGCATAATTAAGGAAGGATATATACCACAATATGAATTAAGCTTAGTTATAACAAATATAGAGGATAATGATTAAATACACAGGTGCAGAAACTAAACAGGCAATCCTGTATATCCTACATATTTTTTATTGCAAGCACGTAAACCCAACGTGTAAAGAGAGCCGGGAAATGAACACTTACCCTCACAGGAATTTTCCTTGTGTTGAGCCGACAAAGGGGGCATTGTTCGAGAATCGCTAAAGGCTAGATCTTCGCCAGCCGAAGCATTGGTCTGCAAATGATACGTGATGAGAGAAAAGACACCGGAGATTTCAGATACACATTTTCAAATGTGCTTCTGCATTAATTACGTAGACGGTGGGGAAGTGAAAGTTGCGTGGAATACATGCCTCAGAAACTAGAAATTACGATGAAATTTATGAGTAGGGATGAAGCGCAACCTATAAGAAACCAGTAACAGGTCACACGACCTCTAAAGTGTCAAAAATTCGGCGAAAGAGAGGGGAAATTTGTGCAATGGTGACGTTTGATCTTTGCTAGGAAAAACACACTGTTCTGGTGGGTGAAAGGAACAACACAAATTAGGTGGTTATCAAACACACTCTGTAGCCGCGAGTGAAGGAGGCAACAAGTACGGAAATTTAATCAAATTTCGTGTTCGCGAATGGACGTAGCAACACACGTTAGGTGGTAATCGAACACTCTGTGTGAGCGACTGAGAGAAACTGCACACATTACATCATTAAGGTTTTACCACACTCTGTTGTTGAATAATCCTCCGGAAGTACTCTATTGCACGAAGTAATTTTCTCGACGTGCAGGAACGACAACGCGTACACAGCTACATACACCACTCGGTGCGTCCTAGTAATTTACAAGTTCACTCGCGACTGTGATTGTCACGCGCACAGCAACGGGCATATCCTAAATAACGCGCCTAATGAGCGGATAACATCAACACAACAGTGACGAGTGGAGAGGACGACTTGTATCAATAAACTTGCCGTTCAACAGTCGTGGTATCTTCTATGTGATAATACGCATACACTGCCAGGACGCACCCACTCCCTGAAACTCAAAAGAGAGAATCCATGCAGACCTACCCTGAGAAAAACCCCGACCTGTTGTAAACCTCCCATCCGTAGCCCTCGCCCGTCACATATCTTATCACATGAGGTGTTGAATGCCGGAAGGGCTCAACGAGGTAATTAACGAGCAAATACCACCTCATTGTGTAAATCCGCCACTGATGGAGATAAAGAATAATGCAAAATGAATACTTTGGCACGCCTTTGCATATGACGCCCTAATAGCCTTAACCTGTTTACGTCGCTACTGATTTGGAGCATGCATAGTATCACCTGATAGAGCTGTTCTACCATGTTTTTTTTTTTCTTTTACTTCAGCTTCTGAGGACGCTGTTGTAGTATTAGTAGTAAGAGAGAAAATATAAATAATATAGATTTAATAGTCCGTTTACACTTTTGTATTTGGTTTCCGTATGTATTACTATTAAGAACTTCAGTCGATATAACCACTGCGTTAGTATTTGCATGAATTGTGTGATGTGAAGAAAGCAATTTAAATTTCATTAAAATTAGAAGGGATACAAGATTTTAAATAAATCCTTTTCAGGATCGAAACTACATTTTATAGGGAAAAACTTTCATACTTATTCAATTGCCTGAAACTGGCGAGAAATATGTTTTACTTTAAATATTCACTAAGCTTTACCTAATTGAACATGTCTGAACATTGATTATTCCTCTTTTTTCATCCTTCCTTTGTATTCTGAACATCGCATTAGCTTTCTAGCATTAGCATATCTTTGAATGGATTTTCTGCACGTTAAAGTGTTCTTGTTTACTTTGAAATAATTTCTAGGTAAAAATACGATGTTAGTGAGGTTTCAGTGTAGGAGGTTCATATTTTAGGTAATATGTAAAGATATTATGGAAGCAACATGTCCAGGATACATCAGTTCAGATTGATTTTTGCTATACCATTCTTATTTCATAGCCCAGAGCTTTAAAAGAGCGGTTAGTGTACAGAAAAATCTTAAGCAGAATCATCTTGCTCATTCCCTTGTTAGGAATACAGACAATACGAAGAATCCCACATCACAGTACTAAAGTTCAAAGGTGTCTACTTCTAATTACTCCTATGTGCATGTTTGGAGAAATCAAGATATTCATCACAGTTGTTAAGGATAAAGTCGTAAAGCTGAAGAAAAATTGCTAATAGTGGGCGGGACCTTTCTTGAGGTACACCCTTTAATGCATAGTAAGGTTGTTAAATTCTGTTTCATATGGTAACGAGGTCAAATTGAATCACAGCATCGTAAATTTACACAAAAGGTTACAGTTTCATGTCTGTTAGCTGGATTTGAAAGTACTTCAAACCTATAGAACCTAAATCTATCGAGACACTGCACGTGCATTTTGCTTTAGTGGTGTTAACCGTTTCCAATATTTTCATTGTTATTGGTTTAGATTTTCAAGCGTTACACCTTTGTCAAATGGTAAGTTGTTCTTTTCTTTCGTGGATGGCAAGCAGCATAGAATTACAGGGAAATTATGTACCGATATGCTTTTTAAAAAATCGATTACTTTAGGTTCCTATTCTATTAGTTACCTATGTGTAAAATAGTCTCAAGCCTATTAATCTAAGTCCATTAACAGGAATTGCAAAGAAGAATATGGTTAATCGAAACGGTTTCTACAACAGTGCGTCTGTGATGTCATATGAATGCAACACAGGTTCTCACAAAGTATTTGTTTATTGAGGTTTTTATTTGAAATTGCCTATCAGTTTCAGTTTCAATTTCTCTTCAATTATAAAGGGCATTGTGGTATGGGGGTTGGGGGTAGCGTGTCTGTCTCACATTCAAGAAGTCCGAGGTCAAAACTCGTTCAGAGTGAGTGATCCTGAAAGATGAGTGTTGCTAACTCTGAGCTGTATGTACGGGGGCTGTTAAATAAGGAATGAAAACATTTTTTTGACAACGTATCTTTCCTCATCCTCATAATTTTGATGTTCCTTCTCAAAATAATCTCCCCTGAATGCGATGCACTTGTCCCAGCGTTTCTGCCAGTCTTCAAAAACATGCTGGAAACAATTTTCTGAAAGATCCTTCAAAGTCGCCTCCGGAGCCTTCACCACTGCTTCTGATGATGGATAATGCCTCCCACGAAGGCGTTTCTTCAAGTTAGAGAATAGAAAAAAATCGCATGGGGCTAAATTTGGACTATAGGGAGGGTGAGGGATGCACTTCACGTTGATTTTTGCAAGATATTTAGCAACAACATTGACAATATGCGGCCGCGCATTATCGTTGTGCAGCATACAGCCTTCCTCATGGAAATGTGTTCTTTTGCGCCTGATATGGACTTGCAATGTTTTCAGGACATGCCTATAGTATTGTCGAGTTATTGATGTGTGTGTGCAGGTACAACATGATGATAAACCATTCCATGAATATCAAAGAATGAGATGACCATAATTTTCCCAGCTGAAGCAACCACTTTTGCTTTTTTAGGGGTTGGTAGTGAGGTATATTTCCACACTGAGCTTTGCTGTTTGCTCATAGGATCATAATGATGTAGCCATGTTTCATCAGCGGTGATTACGTTTGAAAGAAACTCCGGATCTTCCTCTGACATCAACTTTAACTGCATGTTACCTCCATTGCAGCGGTAGGCGATACTGAACATGTCTGAACTTTCTTTGGTTCTCACAGGCGGGAATCAGGAGTACCAACAATGAAACTACTACTGCGTGTTTGTTTTACATTAAGCTAACAGAATAAAATAAGATTAAATTTTAGTGCGAAAAATTATGAGCGTAAAAAATTATGATCATTCTTTATTTAACAGCCCTCGTATTCTGGACTAATTTGAGTATCATCCGCTTTATTCATCGTCCGATATGATCTAGCCGGTGAAATGTCATTAAACCTTAAAACTAAGATTATACAACAGAGTTTTCATGGATAAGTGAAGCGCATATCTCGCTGTATCATACATTAAAGTGCATAAATAATATGCAGCGATTTATGTCGATAAGGATTTACACACCATCTATAACAATCCCAGCCGTTCACCCCTTACTTGCTTCTGGTACTCCATTTAATGTTTCTTTCCGCGCGCTTCAGCTTCCCTCTCTGAACCTAAAAACAATCTGTGCTCATTGATAAGTTTCTGACATTTGAAATCAAATCAGCTATGAGGTGGACCCTATGCTCTCCAGCGAATCTGTTGAAATAGTTTGGTACTCCTTCCCTTTCGCCTAGGGTTGTCTCTTATTCTTAACTAATGCATTTTCTTTTTCTGACAGCTTATTGTTTCCAGATGTTATCTGAAAAAATATTGGAGTATAATTCCTTTCATCATTTTATCTACTCAAAAATTAACCCTAATTAACAAAATTATTGCTCAGCCATATTCCTTCCATCGACATTCATTAGATATAAATCAAATTTCTCTTATGAGAGATGGAGATGACGTTTCCGTATTGTAGTTTTCTCGTTCGCGAGACATCAGGCTGGTATATCCATCAGGTGTCTGTCCCAGATGGAGGTGGCCGTTAATGTGTCTGAGGTGACCATTATGGCGTCATTAAATTCTTGGTTATGTTTCTGCGAACACAGATTAAACTCCGTTAATTGTAGCCCTGATGCCGACATCGACATTTTCTTGTTCAACTGTCATGGTGATGACGGGAAAACTTTCTTGTCGGAATCACAGTTGTGCAATCGCTTTGTCACCTGAGAGTGGAAAACATCCTCGTACTTCGTTGTCGAAAGATTCATCGGAACAGCCTGAAAATAATTATTGTTCTTCAATTTAATGGGGTTTTGATTAACTTTGGGTTCCCTTATGACCGCAGGAAAATTAACATGCTTACCTATTAAATATTTTTTGTAATGAATAGCTCTTCTATACTTGCCGTGTGGGCGAAAACTGGAAGAATAGAATTAGACTAAAAAGAGGCACTCCTATAGCCGGGTATTGAACTACGGTTTTTCTGGTTTCTGTACCCTTATTATAACCAACAGGACACTACAAAGAGTAGAGAAGTTATTGCTACACCTAACAATCTGATATGTATATTTCACCAGGAATGCATATTTTGAATACCCAGACACAAAAGAAGAAATTTTTAGAGAAGATTCGTCACTGTGTACATTTAACTTTAATTCAATTCAGTTTTATTTTATTTGTCCAATACCATATGCATACATGAATATAATATTTTCAGAATATAAATATGTGTATATCTATTGAATGAATAAATCAATAGTACTGTAACGATTTAAATTATTGGTGGAATAAAATGGTCTTTCAACTAACCTCTTTCTTTTAAAAATACTCATGCTCAATGTTGTGAATTTCGTGGCTAGTTTGTTGTATAATTCCACACGCTTAAAATAATAAGTCTCCTTAGTGAAGGCAAATCTACAATTAGGCATATTTAACGTATATTTATTTCTATTATCAACATTATGGGTGTTTGATCTTAAATTGTAACTATTCAGATGAGCATGTGTATATCGCAAAACATGTACATAGGTTAGAAAATGCACAAATCAAAAACAGTATTTTCAATTGGTAAAATAGTGGCTTACAATGTTCATCTTGTTTCTTTCCTAACATTATCGTAGTAGCACCTTTTGTCACAGATATATTTATTGAGACATGAGGATATTTACGAAAATTTCTAGTAACTGATTTTTATATTGAAATCTTCTCAAAAACGGCTCTAACGGTTTTTAATGTAATATCTGCGTTTAAGAAATTATTATGATGAATGAAATGTATAATTTTTATTTTTTCTGAATAGCCTCGGAGAGTTCTCTTCATCATGAAAGTGTTCTGAGTAACTCTAAACCGAAATAACTCGACAAGACCTAAATGTGCCAAAAATTTACTAAGAGCTCGTTAAACCACAAATTTATATCAAATACAACTTTTACTTTTATAGGTAACCATTTTTAAATGTCTTATGTGTGATATTTTTCTGTTAAATACACAGAGCAGAAAACTTTTATAATTATTCTCGCACCATACCTAATTGATGCATCACACCTATGGATTGGAATATGTTGCGTACCTACTGGAAAAGATTTCTCAAATAAACTTAAGTACAGATGTGCATGTTTCAGTAACGAAATATTTTAGGAACTAATAATGTAACTATATGAATAGAAAATTATTTAATATAATTACATTCAGTGAATTATAATTAGTATTATCACTTTAAAGAACTTATAGGTGTGACATGAACTGAGTAGAACAAATAATTTTTAGATAACATAAGCAGTAGTAAATTTGAATTTTACTTAATTATAGAGGACAGCTTCTAGTTACAAAAGTTATTTCTTTTTAATGTTTAAATCCTTTTATATCAATTTATAAACGTTAAATTCTATAAGTCTGGAACACTTATCCATGTGACTTTTGACCAAGAATGTTACTACTTGTGTAAAGCAGATAATAAAAATTTCAATCCAATTAAACATACATCATAGCATTTGGTTTTATGAGTTAACAACAGAAATATGTTACGACTTTTTCAAATTTAAATTAATAAAAACTTTTTAAACTATTTAGATTTGGAGTGCAATGAATTTTGAACGCAGTTTTCATAGATCGAATCCAGGCATAAAGTATTTTGATTACGCTTTTTGTGCTATTATTAGCTACGCATTAGAATTCATGAATAAATTGTCCATCCTATAATACCATACTGCGGACAGGACTGAACTATTTACTAACAAATTATGCATAGATCATAGTTCTCAATGCACCACAAATTTGGTTATTTCAACTTGCTATATTCCATGTAAATTTTATCTGCTTCTTAATTACTAGAAATCTACTTCGATAAAGTTATTTAACTTCTGAGCAGAAGGACCTTGTAAACAACTGAGCTTATTTTCTTTTACCTATGCAAAATAGTTCAATATTGACATTTTTAGCACATCAGCTCTATCACACAGTATTACATGTAGACATATGAATTCTGTTTTACTGCACATGTTTTCAGTTTAGGAATAGTCAAAAATAAGTTTGAAAGTCACTTGACATCGAACATGTTCTTACAAAGTTACTGGAAATAAAGATACTAACCTTTTAAGATTTTAACCATATAAAACAGAAAAGGTAAATTCACTAAGTCTTTATTTTTCTAAAATGTTTAAATTCAGAAACATTTTTAGATATATTCACATTATATTCACATTATAAATACGGGTTCTATAGTACATGAATGTGCAGAAGAATGTAGCATATTAAGCTTTTTATATTAAATTCTAATTATTATAAAATAATTATTCAGAAGTTTCAAAAGTTACTAATATATTTATTAAAATTGGATACTTGTTTTAAAAACGTTAGTGTACGTTAATTTTATTTCATATGGTTTTGAAAGGAGGCACAAGATATTTGAAACAAAAGTGAATAACCAACTGCAGCGTGTGTAGAATGTTTAGTATGGAAAAATACTGCAAAAGGATTTGTCAGAAAACAATAAGCAAAGCTGTTGCCCGTCTGTGCACTTATAGTTTCAGTCAGTTATCAAATTAAATTAAACAAGTAGACAAGCAATATATCCTTAAGGCTTGGAAATCGCAATATCTTATGAAAATATTAGTTTGTGAACATTACACTATGGGCAGATTTCATTCATGTATAACATTAAACTGAATGAGGTAATATGACCTCATGATCTATGAACAGAAGATTCAACGTTTAAAGCAAATGAAATAATAAGAACTAGGTTCCGAAAAAGGCAAAGGAAATTAGAAAAACAAAAGTATTAACCGGATTTGGAACCAAGTTAACCTACCAAGGTGAACTTCTTGCTTTTAGAGTTATCAAGTTCATCATCGTTAATTAATTGTATTTCTAATATCAAACAACTTCGTTAATCATTATTACATCTTAAAAGGAATAAAAACTGACAAAATTAAAAATAAATAAGGATATGCCCTTAGTTTCAACAGTTCCTCGACGACCTTGCATATTTTATTACAGGAAGATCATGTGATTTGTATGATTTGCTTGTAGCCGGATCTATTTTCAAGAAGTATGGTTTACTACTGTAGTTTGACTTAGAAATAAATTGACTTGATGGGACACTTTTCTTAATTGATTTCTTTACTAGAGTATGTGTGACATTGCGAAGAAAAGTATAAGGAAATAAAAATACATTTAAAAGTTTGGTTAGTGGACATGCTGGCTGCCATTGCTCATACGTAAGGAGGGGATACTTATATATTTGGGCAGTCTAAATTAAACTGAAAGATTCTGGAAGAAATTCTCTGAAAAGTATTATTGTGAATTTCGGTATACCTAACTGGTCATGCTAGATTTAGGTCAAATAGAGGATTTCCCCCTGATTACATTAAGCTATATGATAGATAATAAACAGAAAAATACGCTACTCCGCCCCAAAATTTTGTATCCAGTTTTCATTGCAAATAGACGTTTTGCAGACTCTGAGCAACAACAAAAACATTTTTAGAAAAAATGTTTATGTGTCTGTATGTGTGCCTGTCTGAGATGAACATAACTCTAAAACTAACATTCCTAAATATCTCACGTGGTAATTTTTGTGCAGGATCTTTTTTCCAGAAAATTGACAATCCCCAAGGTGTGCTCTACATTAAAAGAGGATAGGATTTAGAAGCGATTACATAAGAATCACTTAATATTGGATATAACTGTAGCTTAAAATCTACTTTATTTATTCATTTCTGCTGTAGCTATATTAAAATATTCAATAAGCAGTTTCTTCATATTTTTATATAGAATAAAATAACGAATATAGACGAACAATCTGTACATGGGTAGAGAAAGTCATACGAGTGCATCACATTGGCATTTTCTTCTTTCCTTATGAAAGATACTGCGGTGTGCTGGAATTCTACGAGCAACTTCGCGTAGTTGCTGTAATACTGTGAAGAAATTCAGTATTATAATTATATAATGTTTACGGGACTAGTGATGTACATATATGGTCTGAAAAGTTTCTGACCTAATAAAGATAATATATACTTTTTAAGGATTTCTTATTATTTTTTTATTTTTCAATATAGTCTCCTTGTAACTCTACACACTTCTACCAGTGATCCTCCCATCTCTGTAACCAATCCAAATAGTACTAGGCGTTTTTCTCTGCAAAATAATTTTTCACGAAGGTGATTGCCTCTTCATTTTAAGAAAATCTCCGTCCTCCGAGCGCAATTTTCAGACGAGGAAAGAAAAAGAAGTAGATTGGGGCTAGATCTGGTGAGTAAGGCGGATGTAAAGCAGTTCAAATTGTAATTCATGGATTTTGGCCATTAAAACCACTGAGGTGTGAGACCGTGCGTTGTCTTGGTGAAACAGGACTTTCTTTTTCTGTAAATGTGGCCGTTCTTCCGCAAGTTCTGCCTTCAGCTTGCTAAGTAATGATGCGTAGTATGCTTCTGGTATGGTTTTTCCTTTTTTGAAGACCATCGATTAAAATAACTCCATGACTGTCCACCCCCCACAAAAAAAAACTCCATGACTGTCCCAAAAACCACCCAAAAACATTTTTTGAGCCGGTTCCCTCTTTGAAGTCCACTGTTTGGATTGTACTTTTATTTTGGACGTATCATGGTGTATACAAATTTCATCTACAGTAATTAATCGTCGCCAAAACTCGGATTTGTTGCGCCTAAACTGAGCCAACAGAGGGTTGGAAATGTTCATTCGAACACGTTCTTAGTCTAACGTGAGCAAACGCGGCACCCATCGCGCAGACAGCTTTTTCATGTCAAAATGTTGATGTAATATATGAAAACCACGATCGTTTGACAAGTTCATAGCCTCTGTTATCTCTCTCACTTTAATTCGGCGGTCGTCTAGCACTCTTTGGTGAACTTTCGCGAAGTTTTCGTTGGTAGTTGCTGTTTTTGGACGTACCGAACGTTCAACGTCTCCCAAGCTCTTACGGCCACGTTTAAATTCAGCTGTCCAATTTTCACTGTGGTAAATGATGGTGCATAGTCTCCATACACAGAATCCAACTATTCTTTGATTTTCGTAGGCGTATTGTCTTTTAAAAACAAATATTTAATGATAGCTCGATACTCGATTTTGCCCGTTTTCATAAAACACTCACATCAGTCCACTCAAACGACTATTATATAACAACTGAGCGTCCAAAGTGGCTGAAAGTTTGGGGAGAAACTGTCAACAGACGAATAACGAAAATCACTAGTTTTTATTTACGAGTGCTGCCATCTTCATGTTGAGGTCGCAAACTTTTCAGACCACCCTCGGAAGTTCATGTTTATTAGCGAGTGAAACTATTTAACGCCCGAAGCGTTAGCGCCTCGCTAGTCCATTACGTAATTTTATCCATTACCTAAGAAAAAATCTACTTGAGCTATAAATTATAAAAGTAATAAAAATTGTTTTACAAGTGATATAGAACCGATGGTTTGAGTAAGTGTAGGATTATTTTGGAGGCTTTGAATAGCAAAGAATCGTAACTATCGTGATGCAAAAATAACAGATGTTAAACTGTATATCAAAATGAGTGACTAAGGAGACGAAATTTTGTACCTGAAGAAATTCAAGAAGAAGCTCGAATTTTTAATCTTAGTTTGCTGCCACAAAGCCCATCTGCAATTTATGACAAACCATATTAATGTTTTAAGAAATTGCGCAATTCAAAATGTGCTAGGAATATTTGCGAGGAAGTGGTTTTAGCATATTTTTCAGAGAAATCACAGGTAATAAATTTTTACATTGTAGATCTCGTATGTTTTGTTTCTTGTTTTTCAGACAACTAAGGAAAATTGAACATCGGACTTAGCCATCTACGAGATATTCGGTAGTCAAAGAGATTATAATGCAATTCCTTTGACACTATATTGGAGTAGGCGTTTGTGAAGAATAACGTGCTTTTGTATCACAAATTTTAGTTTTATTCTTCTGGTTGACCTACTATATCGACTCTGGTAGAGATAATTCGACCCTTTGCAAATATTTTTTTTTGTCTAACAGTAAAAGGTCAACCTTTCAGTAACAAAAGTATAACGTAATGATGTATTTTTTCTCATGGTGGCGGATAAAGGTAATTTTATTTATAGTTGCGCTTTGAGTAGCGTTAAACCTGATTGTGTAGTTTAGTGTTCATTCCAAGTTTAGATACACAATGACATACACGTTTTGATATCGAAGTTTTGCCTGGATTACAAACTCCTTCTAGAAGAAAATTAATAATTTATCATCCTGGTAGATGTTTTGCGATAAATTAAGTTGTAGAATTCTTTCTACAATTAACTGAAAACTTTGGAGATAAAAAGGTTTCAGCAAGTTGTAATGCAAAACTCGCCTCTAATGAACATGATCACGATGATTAATATGCGTCCTTCAAATCACTTGCATTTACCATTCGTGGCATATGAATCGAGCTGCCGAATCCCTAGGGCGAGGCAAGACCTTGGAAAAAGTCAAGCGCTCTGCTAGTCTGAGAGGCGATAACGCTCGACCGCATGATATCCCTCCAGTTCGGATCAAGGGTTACCTTGCTCTGCAGCACATCCATCCATCTGTCCGGATCGAAGCACCTATCTTTCCCCCTGCTGATCGGAATTCCTCGGACAAGGCCCGGGGCTCGACCCCTGATTTGTACCTGTCACTCAGTGAGAGGTTTGACGTGGCATGGGAAGATGCCAGTGCAAGACTGGCTGTTGTCCAGAACGAGCAGAATCGACTTTTAAATCTGCAACAAATAAATAGGTACATTGTTTTTCTACATAGGTGCTTACTAATAAGCAATACTTGTGAAAAGAGCGTTTTCATGAACACTCGTGTATAGTATGAATGAGTTACATATTTAACATTCATTTGTCAACAGCGACGTTCTCATAATTAGGATTAAAGTTTTATGTATCAGCAGAAGAATAACATTTTAGTTTAGTGTTTTTGTGTAGTTTTGTAGTGCATCGCAAAATAATTATATTAGTTCATTTAAAAATCAACTTAACATTCTTCTTTCTTTTGTTCTCGCGTGATCATAAAGACTTACAATGGAGCATTTATATGTATATGCGGTATTTGAAACAAGAGAAAGCTAAGCTAACACAAAATCAACAATATAACATAAAAATAAAGAAGAAAATCCACAAAGGAAGTAATTGAAATAAACAAAAAAGATGTAAAAGGTATCGAGCTCGAATCTCGAACAGGATGTAGTTAAGGCTATTTTCAGGGTTCTTTCTTATCCTGAAAGATGCATGTCGGGTAACTCTGAGTTCTATGGAGCCTGGGCTTATTTGAGCAGTTTTTCTCAATTCATTCATTGTTCGATATGACTTACGTTGGAGGACGTTCACTAAAAAATAGAAAGGGATTCAACATAATCGATACTTCTTAGAGTAAGGTCGCATCTAATCTCTAATGTACTTAAACATTGCCAATTTAAACCATAATACATAACTTAAAGTTAATATCATACATTGGGTTATCTAGTTCGAAGTTTGGAAGTTACAGCTTCTCCATATACGATCTTGTATAATTTCTGTTATTTTAAGCATTCTGCTTCTTCTCTTCTCTCTCAATCTCACTTTCTCTTCAATCTTTCTCTCCAGTTTTTCTCTAAGACATAGTGAAAACAAGGTGTGGAATAGATGTGCTTTCCTTTACTTATTCTGTTTTGCTTTCTTCATATTTGAATTCCTCTTAACACACCACTAGAAGAATTTTTTTACCGTTTTTTAAAACATTACAGTAAATAAGCTTTACAGAGAGATAAAAAAAAGAGTGGATGGAGGAGAATAAGAGAGATCGAGAGAGAGAGGAACTGAAAATAGTAGTGATGGATGGAGACAAAATGGGGAGAGGGTTAAATGCAGTGATGGGAGCAGAGGAGAGAAGAAAAGAAAGAGGAAGTGAAAGACAGAAAGTGACAGGATCCGCTGCTCGTGTAGCAGAAATATTGAAGTTTTGTAAGGTATATTGTTATAGCTAGGCTTCGGACATGACTTTAGATTATCCCCTCTTATGTTGCTATGGGATTTACAAGAAAACCGAGAGAAGAGGGGCACCAGTTCTACCCATTTTGTATTTCAAAAGTTCATATTGTTGCATTTATTTATTGCAGTAAAATAAAAAACAGGTATACTCAGTAGTGTCTTCTGTCGCAGTAGTTAGTTTCTCTGTATTCTTCAGTAAGCTAAGGGAAGCATAATAACATTATTGTTTTCGTGCTGGTAGCTCTTTGTTACTCCGAATATGACCATGGTTTGGTGCATCTCTACTGATTGCAACACTTTTGAGGTTGTTTCCTATACCTCCATCGTTGATCACCTTTCTGTTCACTGCATAGTTTCTGAATTATGGGATACATTTCTTAGATTAAGCCAGTCAGCTAAGTTGAATGCCAATCGGGAATTCTCTTGTTGCGACTACCAAGTATGTAAAACCCGAGCGCGGCCATCAACTCTAAAAGGTGCGGAAAACTGACAACAGTACACTTATGAAATATGGAAAAGATACGAATTTTAGAAGCACTTTAGTACCGCCTATTTCTTAACTGTCCTATTAAAATGCTGACTTATGTGTTGTAAAATCCAATTTCTTATTCGTATCTGACCGTATTTTTACTCAAAACTTTTTTACCTGCATTTCCGACTCTAATTTTCACGTGGATTTTACGTGTCTCAAATATATGTTAATGGTGTGATTACCTGTTAATTGCATTTTAGATAATTAATTTTTATTAATTTAGTTTTCTAGGATTTCTAATTACCTCAGTAACATCGGCATAAATAATTGATGTTTATTTAACACGGAACCTAACTTGGTAATGCTATTTTCTCTAAACAAAATTGCCACTTTTCTTATTATATAATGTAGCCTTTTTAATTGGAATTTATTTACCGCAATTATTTATATAACACTTAATGATGTCTAATTAAAATTGTTAACCGTCCCCATCAATAATTTATGTATCAATATGTAAACAACTCCATTGGAAAGTAGTGCGCAGATGCTGAGTTAAAGTAGTTGGTAGTTTTAAGAAGTTGCAACAATAGTCTTCGTTTTTTAAACAAAGTCATTACAAGTATTTAACTAATACCCTTACATAGCTTTCACATGATTCTGCAGTGTTCACCACTTTGCATCGTTTCTTTTTTTTATAGTTCTGTATACTTTGTTTTACTTTTTCTCAGTTATTTCGTTTCCGTGATCACTAAAACCAGTTTCTCTACGTCTTCTGACCTCAACCTTTCTAACAATATTTAGTTGCTTTCCTAAGAAGTGCGTTCTGTTATTGTTGTTTGCAATACATTCTTCTGTTTAACTCGTTATAATAATAATCTTCGTCATAAACAGCATGGTTGAAGCCTAATTATTGCTTTGTTAGGAAGTTTATGGGATTCTATCTTTTCTTGGTCCTTATACAGGGTGTTTTCTTAACCTGTATGTATTTACCACAGCTGCAGTTCTGTTTCGTGGATTTAATCTCCTTTAATCAGATAGCCTTATGACATATGAATGAAATGGCTGAATCTTTTTTTTTTTTTTTTTTTCAAATCATTTCGGGGCCCATAGAGTTAAAAGCTCCGATGCATCTTATATGAGAATGCTCCTAAAAAAAACATATTATTTGTGTAATGCTCTCTAACATCGTTTCAAGCTCTATACCACTTGAACATTCCCTATATTACAGCTAGTATCATTAGGTTTCATGCAGAAACTTCTCTGACTCTCTTTCTCATTTCTAAACGCATCTCTCTTCTCCTTCATTCGTTTGGCTCACTCTTCATCTCAGTTTCGCATTCTTTGTTGATCTATCTCCACTTTCTCTTATTTCTTAATTTATGTGCCACCATTTTTCTAAATCTAGCTGTTGCTCCTTCTCTAGGGGGCAAAGCATACATGATGATGTGCTTTCGGAAGCCTGAAATAAAACTATATTTTACTTTGGTGATAACACACACGAATCACACTAAACTATGCTTCTTTTCAAGCATGCAAGCCAATTAAATTTACGCTGTCTCTCATTATTGTATACTAACAATAATGAACACTTTGTATATATTCTGAAATACGTTTTTAGATAAATGTATTTAATGTCACTTAACAACAATGGCCCTATAGCGACAACTGTTTAGATGGTACAGTATTTTGTATACACTTGTTCAGTACAGTTAACATTACAGGAACTATTGTCACAAACTATGGTTGTGGTGACTAGGGAGAACAGCTAAGTTGGAGTTTAGGATGCTAGAAAATAACAAACGCTTGGCTTAACAATAACAATATAGTTATAATTAAGAATTTGTATCTGGTCACAATTTGCGATATTTGGTTTACAAATGGAGGGGCTTTGTAAGCTAAATAGTAACAGAATTATCATGATGAATTGAATAATAATTTGTAGAGCTTACCTTGGGAGATGTGTAGTTGTGTGAAAGTGGGTAAGCGAGTGGTCGAGTCCAGGATGGCATGCCGAAGGTGTCGGCCGGAATCACGTGCCAAACAGAGAAGAGAGCCCCGGAGTGGACACTCGCGTCCAGTTATATAGTTTTAGACATTTCCGGAAACGCTTTGCAACATGGCGACGACAATACCAAACATATCCTGCCATCGCCCTAATTTCGAATTGAAGCAGCCAATCAGCAGAGCGCATTTGCATTATTCCAGAACATCCCGTATGACGTGAGTAGGAGCAAAGCTCCATGTTGCTATGTGCAACCCTGCACGTACACCAAGGGAAGCTGATGTCATAGTAATTTCCACGGGATTTGTCATAGAAAGTAGGAAACCGCAATCTTTCTATTATTTGCGCAATTTTAGCAAAGCTTCTGTACTTTAAGAAACTCTAAGTTTAAATTTCTACTAAATCTCAAGAGTCCTGAATAAACTATTCTCAAATAATATAAATTTCAGCACTCGTCAATCACGCATGTGACACTATTAGGTTACTATACAGCATAAACATATAAAATGCCATAAGTTATATAGACAGTGTCTTAAAAGTAATGTTTTTTTAAGACAAAACAAATGTGAAATGTGTTCTGACAAGCAAGTAACAAATTTTCAAAGTATATACCACCTTGAGCCATCGTTGAGCGAGGTTTATTATCCCACGTGGGATCAGTGCCTGGTTTTTGATGCGAAGAATTTGGCGACACCCACTTGCACTGCTTCAAAGTTGCCAAATTTCTTCCACATAGAAGATGGACTATGAATCAAACAAAATGATAATCTAATGGTGCGATTTCAGCGCAGCATGCTGCGTGGGGTCGTAGTTCGATTACTCCCAATTCCTGAATTTGTTCCGTGGTTGTTCGTGTAGTATGGGATGTTTCATTTTACTGTTGCAATAGAACTCTATTTCGCTTAACTAATACTAGATATCTCCGTCTCAAAATTTTATGAATTCGTTCCAGTTGTTGAGACGCATTAATCCTCCACCCGTTTGGAACAAACTCCCACTAGATCACACCTTCAAAATTCCACCAGACACGCAATACTTTGGGACCGAACTGTTTTTCTTTTTTTAACGATGACTTTGGCAGGTTGGCGGAGATTAAGCCACTGTTTCGAGTCATCAGGGTTTCGTTAATATACCCATTTTTCATCACAGGTGGCAATTCTCCTGACAATAAGCTGCATAAGCTGATGACAGATATCCACACTACGTTCTGCTGTTGAGGTGTCACTTAATGAGGTACAGATCTACAGCTTCTGAATGATTTTTCAAGTGTCGTAATGGGGCGATTTATGATATATTATGATGCACCAAGTTCCTCCGAAAGCCTTCGGGTAATCTTTGCGGATTTTCTCGCAGAAATTGACGTGTATCCTTAAAATTTCTCACTTTAGTTCTTTCAGAATTTTGCCAATCTTTAGCGTTTTCGCCTCCATTGTTGAAACGTTGGAACCATTGTTGTGCCACACGCTCACTAATAATACCTTGTTCTCCATTTTATATATCCTTCGAACTGCGGCAGTAGTTTTCCAGTAGTGTTTTAGAAGGACTCTAAAGTTCAAACTTTATTATCTCCAATTTGTGATTCTTTATTGATAACTGAAGACTGACCGATGCAATGTACACAACACTAGCCTTGGCATCCTGTAAATAGCATAGCCAAACCAAAGAAGCCTAATACATTTTCCAAAACACCAAAATCGGAAAACCGGCTTTACTTATGGGATCACCTAATATATTCATAAATAACTGAAGAATCGAGTGTGTCTGTGGTGTTTTAGGGGCCCATTTCGCAAAGCACTATGGTCTTACTTGTAGGGAATGTATTTTTATTAATTATAACTCTCACTACACAGGATACACCTGGACCAGATATTGGTGGAAAGATTTTCATATTGATGAAGTTAATTTACAGTCTTGTAGAAGTAAATCCAATGACTTTAGACTCTTTGGTTCATTTAGTAGAGCATGAAAATCTGTAGGAATTTTATGAAGAGTCCTGTAGGTTGAGTAGCCGGTGCATTGGTTTACAATATGATTTACTGACAATGGTTGGTGGCATGAATCAATATGGAGTCTTCTATCTGGAAAATAGGTAATCATGGTAAGCTTTGTATGTCCAATTCTAAGACTGGAGAGTAATATTTGTTGTTTTCGTCTTGTATTTTTATAAAGACACTGGGTAGGATACGTGTTTAGTTTCACTTGTTTACTATGTACATTGGTTTCTAGCCAGTGATCTTTCGAGCCTTGAATTATTTTCTTTTTGATATAGCTTAAAACATCGTCCTGTGGAATAGGTGTAGGAGAGTATATAGTTCTTGTTTAGCCACTTCTTTAGCAGCTTCATCAGCCTTTTTGATTTCCTGCTATTCCTATCTCAGCACTATTTGTCGTCTAGAATAAGTTTATTGTACAAATCTGGGAAATCTTTAATTATCTATTTCTTTAATTTTGATTCCATCATGGTTTTCTAAGTAACAAAACTTCTAAGAAACATCATATTTATACACGCTTTTTAAAGCGTTTCACAAAACAAAAATTCAGTTAATTCTTCGACTTCTTTCTTTTCCCCGTCCCATTAGATCCCCATTTATATCAGGCAAGTAATATACTATACGCTAATTTTAAAATTGGTATCTAAGATGTAACAGCCAGTCCATTCTTGTGTTTCAGAATAGCTCGGTCTAAACTGCCAGAATGTTTTCGTATACATACATATCTATATTTCGTATCAATCATTTCGTATACATATCTACAAACGGCTATATCACCTTGTAGGTACTGCTACATATTTTTATGTTAAGTCTGATAACCTGACGCTATAAAGACTGCTATTATGTTTAATTATTTTCGGTATTGTCTCTCCTCGTTGAGTAATTTTTTGTGTCTATAATACAGGACCGTTTTTTGCAACTCCGATAGGCTATAAATAAAAGTTAAGTTCATAGAAAACAATTATTTTATTACAAAAGTTTAGTACACTTGTTACTTTTCAACACAATCAATGAAAAGTCTGAGACATTTATCGTACCTGTGGACAAGGTTTGCAATATCCTCTGCAAAAAATGTTGGCGCCAATGATTTCAAATGAGCACTGACGATGTTTTGAAGATGCATCCGTTGTTGTGATTATCGTTTGGTTTCCATTGTGTCGTTTTGAAATCAATTGTTACTTTAGAGGAATCCTGTATCCAATACTACACTGGACACACCAGTAGAAAACGGCATTCAAAACAATGGATGCATCTTCAAAACAATGTCAATACTCATTTGATTTGAAATCAGTGGCAGCTGCAGTTTTTACAGATGATATTGTAAAGCTTGTCCACAGGTACGATAAATGCCCCAATCTTTTCGCTGATTATGTTGAAAATTAACCATAAGTGTACTAAACTTTTGGAAATAAAATAATTGTTTTCCATGAAATTGTCTTTTATTTATAGCCTATCGGAGTTTGAAAACAACGGTCCTCGTATATTTTGGAAATTACGGAAACAGATACATCCTTATTCTATTTGCTTTGTTATCTTAGTTGAAGTATTAGTGACTCCCTTAAAACAGAAGAATGTGACAATTTTTGATAAAATATTAACGCTTTAAGTCGTCAGAGAAATATATAACCGATAAACAGAGCTTGGAGAAATTTCAGTTTCCATTTCTAATTAATACCTCTCCTTTCTGATTGCTTGTTCTCAGTAACATGGATTTCTTCATTGACTTCTTTGGTCTAAGCTGAATTTAGGTTTACCGTCCGTTGACCTTCGAGAACGTAGCTATTAAAAGCCCATTAATAACAGAACTCTTTATTCTAAATGTACATATTTAATGCCGGCTATTAAGTGTTAGCGTGCCATTAATCATTCGTACATCATTAATGCAGAACGGCTCCAGATTAACATAGCGATGACTTGCATTTAGCTATGTGGAACCATAATTTTGGAGGTTAGAAAGCGTTGTAGCTTCTATTCTCTAATCTAAATTGGTTAAATTATTCTGATATTATGACTTTACTATCGTATATGGGGAAGCTAATTCTCTCTTAACAGCATTTCATTCATTACAGCTATCATGTTTCAAGCGTACAAGACAGAATAGATAAATGTATTTTAGTTTTCGGTTTTAGTATTTCAGGTTTGTCTCCTTCGAAAAATTATATATGTAGTATATACCCCATGATTTTTTTCTACTCCGTATCGTTTTTTAGCCAACATAAAATCATCCTTACGAAGGATAATTCATTTTAATGAAAATATACATTTGTTAAAATAGCTATATTGTAGAAGGAATAACGTAGTCAAATGTTTAAGAACTGGGTGCCATATGAAAACAAATGAGAATCGACAATACTTAAAAGAAAGACAAATACTTGGACAGTTCGAATAATAATGGACATAACGTAAATATCTTATACTAAAAAAAATATTTGAAATAAGTTGTATGCTTTAGCACATCTATTTTTTTGTGTGGTATGTTTTCAGCTGTTGCTTAGCGTTTACGAGCGGTACAAGACTAGATGAAAGTTATTCTGAAAGAAGAGGTCTCACATGCTAATCCCAGAAAAATAAATATATCCATTTTATTTGTCATTTTAATATATCTAGTATAGGTTATTTTAATCCTACACTTAAGAACCGTCTTTTGGCAATCTACAGTTTCGAAAATGTTTACCCCAGGAACAGCTGGAGGATAGGCATTTTTCGTGAAAATCTTTGAATCACACTTTACAAGGTTTTCGAGTTAAATAACAAGTTTTGCATTTATCAAATTTTTGGTTTTTGAATTCTGCTGTTCTTAACAAATACACACATTCTCTTTCACTCACTGGCGGAATGTTTTCTAAAAATAAAACGCCTTTATGCATTCAAGGTGCTCAAAACAGGTAACTTTTGTGAAATGTGGGTAGAGACAGTTTAAGTAGAATGCAATTCCTTCATACCTGCTAAATGCATTGTAGTTATAATTTAAATTCATGGAAACCATGGTAATGAGAGAGTGGAGAAACAATCAACCGATTCTAATATTTATTTAACCAATATCAAAATGAACGAATTAAGCTGCACATACGACACAATATATTGTATTACATTTGCTATCTGTAATCGTTTTAGAGAAAGTCTATGTACTGGTTTTGTAAATTAAATTAAATTAATAATAAAGGGCACCTTGGAAAACCTCTAAAAAAATTATTATGCGTCAAAGCTTATGATTGTTATAGCTTAATCAGTTATAAAGCACCGAGGCGATATTACTAGCCAAAATGCATAAAATTTCATACATGCAGCTTATCATTTGTTTAAACAACATAAACAGGCAATATTTTTGTAAAGTCTGTTGGAATATTTTTGAGGAAATCACAATAGCAAATTTGAAATAAGTGAATTCCCTTAAAAAATTTCATATCACCTAAGCTCATATCCTATAAGCTACACCAGGGAGAAACGCACGAACACACACGCTTACCTGCAAATAATTTTCTTTAATTATTCTTATTTTTGTGGCAGTACATCCCATGGTGAAATTTTTATATCGAACTTTCGGACAACAGTTAATACTTATTCTAAAAACTTTTAGAAAACAAGGTGATTGCAGGTTTGAGCAAATGTATCATGCTGCTGAAAGTGATGTGAATAAGAGTATGAGCCTGCTTGACAATACTTCTATTTATATTACTGAGGTTTAATTTTTCGCCCTTTAAACATGATAGGCCATATAGGCCGCAGAATGAATGATGCTCAAACGATTTTAGGCTCCGCCTGGAAGAAGCGGCAACTGGGCAACTCACCCTAAATTAAATTGAAACCAGAAGCTCTAGTCGCATAAGTCGCACAAACCACATCTGCCACCGCAGAAGTGGGCCATTGCTCAGCTACTCACCTCCAACCCAATAAATTGGTATAGGCTCTTCTGGTGGCAATGTCCCATCAAACCAGTAGATCACTTTTTGTAGAACATTCACACTTACGACTACCATTGGCAAATCTCGGAGAGTTTGGCAAAGGTGGTGTTAGTATTGCTGTACTTTCCTTGAATATGTACATAAATAGTTATATAAGGTTTTAAACACAGCTGTAAATGTGTGACAGATGGAATTAATTTATTCAGGAAATAATGCTAAAAGACTTCAATCTTCATTAATACAAGTCTTTTAAAAATTAATTCATAAAATTCATATTTTACGAGGCTGTAATTACCACCTTCATGTAGTCATGATCGTAATTAGAGCGCTCATTTTTATGCTTCACTAAAAATACTGGCCTTTCTTTAGTGTTTGACTAGGATATGATTGGAAATTCTTATACAGATATTAATTTATAATAATTTTATGGGTGCATGTGACCATATGCTATTTTATAGTCAGTGTATACTAAAGATGGCGGCAAATAATAGCACTGCACAATAAGATCAAACTAAATATACTCAAATATATCAGGTTAAATAAAAAGCCAAAGCATTACACAGCGGCTATCCTTATTACGATTTATTGCTGTATCCCGATGGTAACTTAAAGTATATTAAATAAAAATAAATACAAACCAATGCAACGAGAATACCTGTGTGACACAAACTTAAATAAAAATAAAATCCCAATATCATCGTGTTGTCAGGCATTACATATATGAACTGCATTACGAAAGCAGAAAATGTTGTCTTCTCTGCCTACCAGTGGCGCCCAACATGTCGTAACCTTGTACTTGGAACAAAAATCTTACACTCCATTCTTTCGCACTCTTATGGATCTTTCTGATAGGCATTCATTCCTCGAAAATTGATCAAACTGCACGAATGAACACATTCAGGAACATAGATAGACGTGTTTGTTTCACATTACTTTATTTTACTCTTCCGTCACCTGAACTATTTTAGTAAAGAATTTACAAAATTAGATTTTAAAATTGAAATTAATTACTCTTTTCCACAAATCGTGTTTAGGGTAGTATATAAGGGTAGAGGCAGACTAAAAATTTCAATGGCATAGCCAGGATTAAAACCATGGCTCTTCCGCTCTCCGAAAGCTGTTAACAATTGAGTTGCCATGGCCAACATTCCACACATGGCACTAAATTCCCCGACTCATGTTTTTCCCGGCAAACTACTAGGTGTTCATAAACACATGGGACAACTACTTTAATGGTAACTTACTATGCTCTAAGTAATTTAAAACCCGGGGTTCTTCAAATCGTGCCTATGGCATTAAATTTTTTTAGTCTGACTCTACGCTTCTATATTTTAAAATTGTTTATTACCATTAAAGAAACCTCTTTGAGAAGCGCTATCATCCTTAAGTAAGAAACGCAAATTTGGTAGCAGTTTAAAGTATTATACGCAGAGTAGATAGTAGCCAAATTATTATTTTCTAGTTCTTTCGTGTATTTAGTACCTGATCTCAAATGAATAAATGACCTAGTAAAAATATACAAACAACCTCTGCAATATTGATGCAATGTTAAGCCCAAACTGGCTTCTTGCAAAAAATAAAACATTCATTATTGTTACGTTACAGAGAGACTACCAAACAAGGTAGGACTTAGACAAGGTTACAAATTAAGTCCAGTACTATTTTATTTACTTATTGATATTCTAGAAGTAATAAGTAAAAATGTTACGCACTTACCAATTTTAAATAACACGGAGATACCAGGTCTGATTTTTGCGGATGATTTAGTAACAGCTTCCATAGCAAGTATAGGCTTAAAGCAATCCTTGGAAGCAATAAAAAAGTTTTGTAAAGAATAGGGTTAGAAGATAAATAAAACTAAATCTTGGATCATGGTGGAAGAAATAAGATTTTAAACTAAAAAGTCTAAAAAATGGTGTAGGGAAAGTTCAGAAATTGAGGTGATTAAGAGTATTGATTACCTAGGAGTAAGATTATCTAGTAATGGCAAATGCAGTGATCAAAACAGGAAAGCACTGACCGATGGAAAAATGGCTATGAGTGATATAAGATCATGTATTAAATGCTAAATATGCCAGTAAAATGGTTATAAAGGGTGTTTGCTTCAATTTTAGAAAGAATAATGCTATATGGAATAGAAATATGGGGTCCATGTACGGGATGGAAAGCGGTAAGTGTTATACACAGACTATTTTGTAGACTTGCTTTAGGCTTACGTAGATCCTCACCGAATGAGGCGGCTTTAATGGAATTAGTAAGATTAGGTTACAAAAGTAGGATGAAAATAATTTTGATATATTGGCTCAGAATATGGTATTTAAATGGAAAAAAATACCGTTAAACAATGTTTGGTGTCACAAACAAAAATAAAGGGGAGAGACACTTGGATATATAAAATTCGAAAGATGTTACAGGAAATAGGTATAGGTTCATTATGGTTAGATAATGGAAAAATGGAAAAGGGATTCTGGAAAGAAGTAAGAACAAGAGATGAAGATATTGAAAAACAAGAATTATGGGCTAATCTTAATAAAAAAAGATCTCTGAAATTATATATAACATTGCAAAATGATTGGGACAGAGAAAAGTATATTGACATTTGTAATAAAGTAGGAAGAGAAGGGTTGGCATTGTTTATAAAAGAGAGTAATATACTTAAGGGGTATAAGGAATGGATATATTCAGAGAACATGTCCAATGTGTGAAACAGATGATAGTACTAGGAATTATATTTTTGATTGTCAAAAAATATTGGAGACGAATTTCTTTTGCATAAGTGGGAAAACATACCAAATGAAATAAGAGGCAAGAGAATCTAAAGATCAGAGGAAAACATAATAAAACTGGGAAAATTTATTGGCAAGGTAAGACAAAAATGCCTTTGGAAAAGAGGGAAGACTGATGAGAAAAATTAGGAAAAGTATTAGGTGTAAAGGGAAACAAAAATATGGATCCCAAGTTTTAAGATGCTCTATTATATACACAACCTGGGTTAATTATAATGGGGCATGAAATAATGCAACTCCAAAACGAGGAGTATGCAATATTTTGTATTTATGGTATACTAATTATGTTATATATGTATGAAGATTTATATGCTAGGTATTGTAATAAGAAATAGGAAATAAACTACCTAACTAAAATTGTTACGTTTTACAGGCTACCCGTGGCTCCTAAATCAAAACTTCCAATATGATGGACTGGAAGATCCTACAAGGAACTGTTGCTTGATATTCCAGCTTTTAAAGTAAGCGAAGCAGAGATTTATTTACTTTCATGATTTTACCAGTATCATGCACGTTCTGACTGTAATTTCAGTTAGTGTTGTTAAGTTAGAAAATAAGGTCGTAAAACAATTATGGACTAATTTAAGTAAATGTAGAACTTATTTTGACGTTCATTTCATTTCATATTTGTCTATTTCTACAGTATAAGGTCATTAAAATTGATTGCTGTGTGAGATTAATAAAACAAGAAGTAAAATCACTGTTGATTTAAACTTCAACGTACAAAGAAAAATACTTCAAGATAAATTTGATCTGCATATTTGATCTCTCCATGCTTGAACAAATCTTTTGAATGCTCTGCTTGTGTTTTTGTGTTTGATTTGTGCACGAAGTGTCAGGTTAAGTTGTGTTTTCGTCGATGTGTTTGGCTTCACGGTGTGTGTTCTTGGGGCTGTCGATTCACTGTCATTAATCATGACATGTGAGTGGTCAATATGTTCCCTTGTCATGATTCAACACACATCCACTTGCAAGATAAGACTCGCAGCTTGTACGTACTCCGTGCTGTGCACCGGATCCATAGCCGTGAGAACTTTGCTAGAGGTTAGGTCTCCAGGTGAAGTAAGTCAAGTCAAAAATAGATTCTTACTTCAACAGATCTTTTAACAACTTGTGATGTATATCATCTGCAGGGACAGGAGCCCAGAAAAAATAAACATAGTACAATAGGCACACCCAGACACACTTAATTGACAACCAAAATATGTAGTGTAATTGAAATTATTGTCTAAATTCGAACTGCCGTTCTTAATAAAATGCTATTACATGTTCAATAATGTACAACTCAGATCAACGATCCCAAAAGGTAATGTTTCTTAGTAGGGAAGGGTCCCGATAGTCACTTGCGTGGTATCGACATCCAACGATACTTCACAGAAGTCGCTTGATACCTTTTCGATATTACGGTGGTGATTCTGCAAATTTTATTTTATTTTAAAATAACAAAACATTATTTCTGCAAGTAGGACATTACATAGCCCGAAAAACTGCTAGGAATGTTGTCAAATTCAGTGCCAGTTACGAGTTTCCAAGAAGAAATCATTGCATATTTCTAAGAGGTTTGTTACTTGCCCTTTCTATTAATTTGGATCAAGGGAAAACAAATTCAAAATTTCCAGAACTAAAATTTCTGTTTTCCACCTGCAAAAGTTATCTCTGAAAGACTATTTAACACAGCAGGACTCATATGTGACAGTAAAAGTAGACTTGACTCCAAAAGAATAAAATGCTAGCATTTTTTAAATAAAACCTTATAAAAATGAACTGTTTTACTTTTAAATGTGTAATGTAATGTCTAGAACTAAGAACACTGATGTTTTCAAGTTTAGTGTCATTAAACATGTGCTCCAATTTAATTTCACTAATTCTCCCAATTCTATTTTATATTGGAACTAGAAGTAGAAATGACCGTATCGAGTATCCAAGTATGTGGTGTCGTGGAGAACATCGTGTATCGGTATTGAGTATCGATTATCGAGATAAACTGGTATGGACCCATTCCTAGTTTTTAGAGCTTTTACATTCACGATAGCTGGGGGGTGCTTCATTTTTTTAACACTATAAAGTGTACATTAATAAGTGAAACACTTAAGTCCTTCAGGAACCTTGTTATACCTATATAATTTTCAACATTTTCTAATATGGTAACACTTCTAAAACTTATACCATCTTAATATTTAATATACATAATTATGAGGTCTTTTAGGCATGAACCAATGAGTGGTCGGTCTGCGGTTCGAAATTCACAAGAACCGTCCTCCCGTATCTTAATAATCCCTTTTATATATCTCCATTTATGTATTGAATTATTCAATTAAGTGGATATAAAAGTAATAGTTAGGATTTGCAGGAAACCAAACCTCTGAAACTAATGTTTCGATATTCGGAATGTTTTTATATGAATTAACAGTTAAATTATACAAATTTTAAGAGACACTAAATAAGAAACTGTGAATTAAATTTAATTTAACATATAAATGCTTCCACCTTAATTGAAGTGAATTCTTAGAACTCCTTAACTGCTAACTTAATACCGAGAGGGAAGCGCTACGACCCATATGACCTGACCTATTGATTGCCTAGTTGCTAGGAACCGCCCATAGTCGTTACATATTTTGTTTTGCCCTAAGTATCTTCAAGAAGTCGACATTGGGATCTCAAAAGGACATAAAAAATTTTATCACCATGTAATGGATATTTCATATTTTTTTCTTATTTTTGAGAATTTGTTCTGAATAGTTCTAGAAAAGTGTAATTTGTATAAAATAGAAAGTGAAATTGGGAAGGCCACATGGACATGGACCAATGGGATTAAATTAATTTCAATTTTTCTAGAAGTTTCATATGCAGAGATTCGGGAATATGGAAATAGTTTTGGGGTGAATCCTCGTCTGATCATTAAAATGTAAAGACGTATTATATGTGGTGCCGATGTGAAAATCTGCAGAACCTTGAAGTGCAAAGATGCCGTGTTAATAATTTTATGAAAGTACATAATATACGGAGTTCAGCATTGTGATTAAATATATTAATGGTTTTCGTGAATAAATTGCAAGATTTGGAAGGACGAGAAAAATTGTTATTATTTTCTGAAAATTACCACGGCCAGAGGGAGAGAAGACTCACTGCTCCAGAGCGCCGAGGCATACATCTACAATAAATGGGGCCCAAATGACCTTGTTGTCGACGGGCCCTTAAACGCCACATACTCACTCACTCTACAATAATTCTTCAGATCTTCACAAAAAGTGAGAATGATTAACCATCATTCATCCTTCGCGCCTTTTGCATCAATTAACTAAAGTACATTACATGTATGCATTTCACATTGTATAAAGTTTAACTGCTAAATAACATTTTTCAAATGTAACCATCTTTCCTACTTAAGAAAAAATCGACTTGAATTATGAATTACCTAAATATTAAAAGCTGATTTACAAAAGATTTAGAATCGATGTAGTATGGGAAAGATTATATTGGAGGCTTTGAAAAGCAAAAAATCGTAACTATGGTGATGCAAAAATAACACTGATACTTTGAGATCAAAATGACATGTATGATGGAAGTCTTTAAGTGTCGCTGTAGGCTATTTAGAAGATGGTGTAGATGAAAAGGCAAGTATTGCAACTCAGATTATTTGTGAAAAGAAGGAAGAAGATGCATTTCCTGTCATTAACAAGAATAATTTACCAGTCATTATCGATTGTAACTTGTGGGTAGTTCCTCTTCAACTTACACTAGTGGATCTGTATTCAATGTTAACAGTTGTACCGTTGGAATGGAGGAATATAAAAGGCTGCATGGAAGAAGCTGCCAAAGAAGCACTAGGTAAAAAGAAAAATATAAGAAGAAAGGGACTAAGAAAGTGGAATGAAGAAATTGCAAAGGCAGTCGAGAAAAAAAAAAAAAAAAAAAGCTTATCATAGATACAATTAAATACTGAGGAAACTAAACAAGCATATAAGGCAAAACGAAATATGGCTAAGAGTTTGGTGAGGAAGTTAAACGATGCATCTTGGAATAAATTCATAGGAGATGTGTAACACGACTTACATGGAAGACAGCTCTTTGCATATAAACTGCTGAAACATTTAAACCAAAATGAGAAAGATACGGCATATCTAAGTATAATACCCAAGTCTAAATGGTTAGAACATTACAAAGCTTTATGGTATGATGAAAATGCGGAGATAAATAACGAAAACGCAGAAGGCAACGTCATATATGAAGGAGATTTAATTTTAATTGTAGAATAAGAAGAAGCACTCATAAAAACTAAAAATAGGAAAGTAGGATGGCCAAGATGGATTAAACGCAGTGTTATTTAAATAAGGGGGGTTATTGCTTAAGCTCCGACTGCTACATTTCTATAATTTGTGCTGGAAGAAGCAATGTATCCCAGCAGATTGGCTTATAGCCCAAACCATCTCTATCTTTAAGAGAGGGAAACGAAATGACTGTAGCAATTACAGAGGAATACGTTTACTTGATACGGCCTATAAAATATTTGCTAAAATAATAAACAAAAGGTTGCAGAATATAGCTGAATGTCTTCTCTCGGAAGAACAAAGTGGATTTAGAAGAGGCAGATCCAGTGTAGATAACATTTTTATTGTTAAACAACTAATTGAAAAACATTGGGAGTTTAATAAAGAAACGCATATGGCGTTTGTTGACTTTGAAAAGGTCTTCGATATGTTAAACCGATGCAAAATGTGGCAAATATTGGAAGAACGAGGATACCCACAACAATTAGTAAAAATGATACAATGCTTCTACTTCCAAACAAAAATAAATGTGAGGAACAATGGTAAAACTTCTAAAAAATGCTTACTAATCACGGTGTCAGACAAGGGTGTACTTTATCACCTACACTTTTTAGTATTTATATTGACGACCTAGTGTGCAGATGGAAGCAGCTAGTGAATGTAGGTTTTAAAATTTCAAATAAAAACTTTTTAAATATTTTATTGTTTGCTGACGACTTGGTTATTAAAATAGCGAGTCTGCCCTACAAAAATCTATTTTTAAACTTAGTGAACTTTGTAAGCAATATAATATGACAATTTGTTTTATAATATCAAAGGTAATGACATTCATTGGGAAAGAGTCAATTAGAACAAAAATAGTTATAAATAATCCTTGCGTTGATCAGGTAAGCCATTTTAACTACTTGGGAACTGATGTTAGTTATAACAAGGAATATGATGTCTACAATAAAATATGCAAATTTCAAAAGTGTGTGGAACAATAAATAGAACATTTAGAAACAAAATACGTAAAGAAAAAAAATAAAGTTCTACAAAGTTATGGCTGTACCTATACTGAAATACGGAAGTGAGACTTGGACGTTAACTAAAAAGCAACAGAATAAAATACAGGCTTCAGAAATGAAATTCTTGAGAAGTGTGAAAGGATGCACGAAGAGGGACTTAATAAGAAATGAAAATATAAGAGAAGAGCTGGACATTTTTAGTATGATAGGTTAAAAGAGCTCAAACAAAAATGGAAGCAACATGTTGAAAGAATGCCAGATAATAGACTTGCAAAACAAATATTACAGTATCATCTTAAAGGTAGGAGATCGGTGGGCAGAACCAGGAAACGATGGCTGGAGGACTTCGAAGGTGGAACAGGCACTTGATTGCCTATGCCATGAAGTGAACAAGAAGAATGTTAATTATGTAATGAAACCAGAATAATTAAGTACGTATATTTCTGTACATTGTATATATATATATATATATATATATATATATATATATATATATATATATGTTTATATCTTGTTTTTCAGATAAAGAAAATTTGAACATCGGACTATACAATCTACGAGGTAATCGATAGTCAAAGAGATTATAATATCATGTCTTTGACACTATACCGGAGCCCTCTTTAATTTATATGATGATGTAAACAAAGCGCTAAAATCTATTACTCCGCAGGCGACTGTGACTGGAGGGAATAATTGCGCCATTTTATCAACCATGTGTCAAGTATGGGCTGTCAACGAACTTGAAAATTTTTGCTTTACCGTTTTCGATGTTTGAGTAGCTTATGTGATCGAAATTCTACGATAAGTTTAAATGTAAATGTTTAATATTCTTTTCCTTTCTACGATAAAAGTGATTCAATACTTATAACTGTTACTCAAATATTTGATTTCATCACATAACCTCACCTTATTTATAAATTAAAAATTAAGGCACGGGTCTCTCTGCGAAGTAGCAGTGCTAAACAACTGCCTGCAGCTACTTGGCAATTGCTTGAAAGTTCAAATGGCATGTAACTGAAAAAAAATGTGACGTAACTAAACTGGAATCTGACTGATCTTTGATAATTCTTTCACCAGAACATATATCATCATGCTCAACAATTATACTTACTCTGTTACTGTTCACAAATTGAAAACCTATGTCGCGAAGAACGGCGTAGAAGCTCCTTTTTCAAAGCTCGGCTAAATGGAATCATTGTTTACTGTTTGAAGCACTCTTGTAATTGCTGTGGCTCGTTTCTTTCAAAGAAGCTATGAACCTTGCGACCAATAACAGTTTTAACAAATTCATCACATTCCCTTTCCACAATTGGCTTCGTTCATTTTCGATGTTTTCCTGGAGTGGGGAGTCCGCCCGTTTTCACAGCCTCACTTGGAGCGGCTTTGATACTTGTCGCTGAAACACCGGTTAATTCTGCTGACAATTTAACAACATCCACAATTGTTAAGGTTGGGTATTTTTTCACACAACTTGCAAAACACGTGCAGTATAATTTACTCTTCGACTTTTTTTTTTTTTTTTTTTTTTTTTTTTTTAGGTTTCCTTTTGTGAAGTTTTACATATTGCACGGAAGCCGTCAAGTGCAAACTGATTGTCTTCCCACTTCCTTTTAAGGTGCGCAAGCGCAGCGTGCACTCTGATTAATATATACAAATTTAGCTTACATTTACCAAATAAAATACCAATTAATCACTTCTTTACTATTGTATTTGTAATAATGTGATGTAGTTTATACATTTTGCATTAGATGTAAAGTCCTTAAAATTGATATGCGGACTATATATTTTATCCGCAGAGAGTTACAAAGCTAAACAGCCAATGATGTCACACACGTACACGTGCTTCTACGAGGGCTGTTCAATAAATAATGGTCATAAGTTTTTTACGTTCATAATTTTTCGCACTAAAATTCAATCTTATTATTATCTGTTAGCTTAATGTGAAACAAACACGCCGTAGTAGTTTCATTGTTGGTACTCCTGGTTCCCAGGCAAGCTCAGACATGTTCAGTATCGCCTACTGCTGCAATGGAGGTAACACGCGAGGAGCAATATGCAGCTTTGAAATTCTGCTTTCGTCTCAACAAATCTTCAGTTGAGGCCTATACAATGTTACAGGAGGTCTATGGAGAGTCTGTTCTTCCCTACAGAATAGCTCGAAGGTGGTTTAAAATGTTTAAAGAGGGGAGACAATCAATTTCAAAGGAAGGTGGACCCGGTGCACCAGTTACTTCTACGGAAGGAAACATCAACACTGCTGCTGCCATTGTGATAGAGAATCGACAAATTACCTTAAGATTACTTTCTGAAATCCTAAACATTTAGATCAGATGAGATTGATTTGCGTTCAGTAGGTTAACTTGTAGCCAGAAAAGGCTGTGAAGTTTGAACATGTCCTGAGGTATACATTTTAATAGCATATATATGTACAAAACTTAATATAAGACACATATTATAGTATACAGACAATATGAACAACATTATGGAAAACAAAGCAGGGATAATTTATATAGGATAGAAAATCAAACACTTTTTAATTCAGCTTGCACTTGCCTTAGGCCAGTACGTCTCAACCTTTTTGCAGTGGATACCATTCTTGTTATTTCTTAAATACATATTCATTAAAAATAAACTTTCAACATGCATCAAAAATGTATTGGTAATGATTTGTCATTGGAACAGTTAGATACTACTTACAGAGCTACAGAAGCATTATCAGGATAATTTGTCATTCAGATAATCTTGTACAGAATAAAATGATTTTGAGCAAATGTACTCTCTAACAGCATTTTTAAAAGCACCGAAATTATCAATTTTTTCTTTAATAACATTAGGAAGTGCGCCAAATACACATCTTTCTGGAAGCAGGAAAGTTTAGCACTGGGGTAATGGATATTATACTTTTGTCTAGTGTTTATTCTCTGAATTATATTATTTTTTGAAAATAAGGCAGGATTGCATACAAAGAATTTTAATATCGAGAATATATACATGCAAGGAAGCGTTAATATCTTCAATCTTCTAAAAAGATCTTTACATGAGCATCTATTGTGTGTGTTAGTAATGACGTGTTTGTGTGCGATGGGTTCCAAAACTGTTGAATCCGAACAAATGGACATTCGCATGCAGGTCTGAATGCAGGTAAAGTTGATGTTAGGGGAAGATCCGGAGTTTCTTTCAAACGTAATCACTGCTGATGTAACTTGGCTACATCATTTTGATCCTGAGAGCAAACAGCAAAGTTCAGTGTGGAAATATCCTTCATCAACAACCCCACAAGAAAGCAAAAGTGGTTGCTTCTGCTGGGAAAGCTCTGATCATCTCATTCTTTGATATTCATGGAATGGTTTATCGGTATGTTGTACCTGCACACACATCAGTAACTGGAAAATACTACAGGGATATCCTGAAAATATTGCAAGTCCACATCAGGCGCAAACGAACAGATTTTTATGAAGCAGGCTGGATGCTGCACCAGGATAATGTGCGGCCGCATATTGCCAATGCTGTTGCTGAATATCTTGCAAAATCAACGTAAAGTGCATCCCTCACCTTTCCTATAGTCCGGATTTAGCCCCATGTGTCTTTTTCCTACTCCCTAACTTGAAGAAACACATACGTGGGAGGTATTATCCCTCGCTAGAAGCAGTGGTGAAGGCTGCGGAGGCGATTTTGAAGGATCTCTCAAAAACTGGCTTCCAGCATGTCTTTGAAGACTGGCAGAAACACTCAGGGGGGAGACTATTTTGAAAAGGACCATCATAATTATGAGGATGAGTAAAGGTACGTTGCAAAAATAAAAAATAAAAAGACCTTGTATTTATGTTGCCACATAAAATTAGGACTAGGCGTTCTTGAAGAATAAGTATTTTTGTCTCAATTTTTATATGTATTCTTCCGCTCAATTGATTCTGATAGAAATAATTGGAGATTATTCACATCTAACAATAAAGGTCCTAGTTTTTTTAGCAACAAAGGTATCGCGTAATGGTGTGTTTTCTTATGGTGGTGGATAAAAATACTATAAAGTAAACAATAAATAATGTTAGAAGTAAATAAATATATAATATTTAAATGTGACAGTAATCGAGAATACAGCACTTGTTTCCTCTTGTCTCTCATCCTGGTTCGCAAAGCCAGTCTAAATTAAATTAGAAGCCCTCATGTCTTCAGAAATAGTGTACACATTTCTAATTTGTTGTCTGTGAACGAATGATGGAGCAGTCGTGTAACAATCAAGAATCGATCCATGGAGGTCACGAATCGATCTCTCGACGTCGCTACCGCTCTCACAAGATTAATGAGCTAACGTCTGGAGCCAATATGACGTATGTCACTGTTACACTCATTGCGACACGCTGTGAGCCCTCCCGTGGACTTTCTGTGTTTTTTCTTATTAGATCAAAATAAGGGAAGGGGCAAGGTTGGTATTCTCATTAGGTTTCCCTCTGCGTGTACAGAAACATGATCGATACGTGCTATTGCATGATTCGATTTGTTTCGACATACATAAAAATAAGAAACAAAAGTGTTTAAGGCACATATAGATCTATTAGCTTTGCTTGTGAAGTGGCTCCGATGGTGCATTTCAAAATAAAACAGCCGAAGCTCACAATGTTATTTAATAATTATAAGGCAACCAGATGGAGCAAATTATTATTTAAAATTATTTTAATTTAATCTTTAAATTTAACTATGCAGCTGAAGCACGCTAACCTTTATCATACTATTAAAGGTATATCTGGAGTTTACAAAATCTACAATGTTCAACGAAATACAGCAGACTCTACTGTTTACAGATTTAGTTCATACTTTCGAAGTTCATTAACATCAATGCTGACGCAGCAAAGTTGGCAAATTGTTCTTGTGTAAAGGCATTCAAACTACTTTCTTCTGGTGGATAACAGAGAAAAGCATTACATATAGCTGTTAATCTGTCTATTCAAAGGCAAATTATTATTGTAGGATTGACAAATAATTTGCTATTATATGATACACCTCATTTTCACAATTTCATTTAACAACTCAACTAAAATAATTTGAAATATAACCTTAAATTCCAGGGTTTGTGAGTTTCTATCTGGGCAGAGTTAAGTTACCTATATAACGTTTTTCAGGAGGTTTACTTTATCTTTAAACATCAACATTAGGTAACTCTAACTCAATGCTTAACTGGCTTATTTTAGCATCATTTTACTCAACTTATTCACGGGTGGATACGACCTAATGGGTTAAAGGACGTTGAAGATGACACTACTATTATATTAAGCTAGCAAAATAACTGAACAGTAGCTGTAACATAGAGAAAGTACATTCAATAAACCTGTTGCATATGGTTGCCTAGGTGTCAAAATGAGTCAAACTTTATGATGTCTAATCAAGATGTGATGACGTACAGGACTTGCTTCATAGCTGTGATGGACCTGAAATCAATCAAAATTAGCTAGTGGGATATTAGACACAAAATTTCTCAGGACATTTTTCGTATTTAATATACTACTATTCACAAGATATTAGGCAAAAGTGTACTGTGATTCTGTTCTTGCATCTTACCAAATTTTCTTCTAGCAATAAACCAAAAGATACAGCAACAACAGTTATAATAAATTCGATACTTTGCACCTCAAGCATGGTGCATCCAGAAACCTTCTTGTAAATTATCTGTAAAGTTCACTTTCATTTGGATGGATTTAACTACAAAAGCCATGACAAAGAATGGACTAACACATTAGCCAGGAAGCCAAATTTCACCTGCCTATCAATAGTATTCAAAAAATTAGTTACATGACCATATTTCTAGAGAACTTCAGGACGTTGAAGGAACCTTATTTGGAAAATGTTGTTAAATTTGGAAACTGTATCGGTTTTCTTCCATCTCAACACAGATTTAATATTCTAGTGATCCAACTTTACACTCTGCATTCTTCAAGGAACAGCCTAACATTGGTAAAAATGCCTAGATTCTTACACAACTTGACCAAAAGCATTCCAGTACACTTTTGTTTAGTTGCCTTGTTTGATATAAGAGTCTTACGCCCGTCTCCGTAGCGTAGATGCTAGCATGTCTGCCTCACGTTCAAGAGGTCCCGAGTTCGAATCTCGGTCAGGGTGAGTTACCTGGATAAGGTTTTTTCCGGGGTTTTCCCTTATCCATAAAGACGAATGTCGGGTAACTCTAAGCTCCATGGTCCCCGGATACATTTGAGCATCATTTCACCCATTTCATTCACCGTCCGATATGACTTAACGTTGGAGGACGTAAAATTAAAAAGCAGCAGTAAGAGTCTTATGTATAACTGCTGAATAATAATAATAATAATAATAATAATAATAATAATAATAATAATAATAATAATAATAATAATAATAATAATAATAATAATAATAATAATAATAATAATAATAATAATAATAATAATAATAATAATAATAATAATAATAATAATAATAATAATAATAATAATAAGCACCATGAAGGTTACAATGTTTGCAGATTATATAAAATACAAATATTTATTCACTTTATTTTATATATAATACAATTATTATAATAAATTGGTATTATGGTTATTACTATTAATATAATTATGTCACATTGTATTATTGTAGGGGCCATATCGGTCGATTGATGAAAGAAAATATGCAGAGTATTTCTGAAAACAAAAGAGCTAAGATTGATGGATGTCCATTCTTGGAATGTAACTTAGATCTTGAGAAAATATCATTACAAGTAATAGATCTTGAACGTCCCGTGAACTTTGGTCTAGTTCGTCCTCGTTCGTTTGATGTTGTATCAGGTTGTCAATTAATAAAGTGAACAGCGATAGCTTTGTTTAAAAAGATTACAAAGTTTTGAACAACTGAAACCAATTTTAACGGATGTCTATGAAATGGATGATGATAAAAAGGAAACGTCATTTGAAATAGTTTAGGTGTACTAAAGAAATCACTATACTTTGTCAAGTTTGATTGACCTGTAGTTATCTTATATTTACCTGTTCCACAAAATTACTCAAAATTCATTATGAATGGGTTGAAATTCATAGGCTATTTCCAGAAAACTCAAGGTATACATTTTAGTTTTCACATACTTTTGGTTTTTTAATTTACACCCTCCAAAGTTATGCCATATCTGGCTATGAATGAAATGGATGGAATTATGTTCAAGTGAGCCTATGGTCCAACACTTTTCACTCAGGGTAAGGAAAAACCGCAAAAAGAAAGAAACCTTATCCAGCTAACTCGCCCTAATTGAGATTCGAACTCGGAACTTTTTGTACCTGAGGCAGTCAGTCTACCGAGGTGGGCAAAATGCCTTTAATGCATGACATTGTAATTAAAACTTATAGAGCCACTTTTGACATATATGGTGAGTTTGTAACAATTATGGAGTGCGAGCTTTTAGTGCAAGTAATTCTGGATCTCTGAGTTCGACATTTCTGTGACTGGAACGTTCGTCATTACGCTGCGAGGAAAGTGAAGTATTAGTTTGGCACAATTTCGTATTAATGAACTAGCCAACTCTCACTGACAGTTAAACTGGGTTATTAAGTGAGAGAAAACCTGATGAAATGACAATGTTTGAGCCCAGTGTCTTACATGAATACTACATCAAGGCTTTTTTTACTCCAAAACTCACTCTCAATTTCTGTTGAAAGATTCTCTGTAATATCTGTTTTCTCTGAAGGATTCTATTTAGGGATGGATCAGTACGTGTTTTGATTTCTAGTTCTAGTTTCAATATAAAATAGAATGTCAGAAGTAGTGAAACCTTCTCTGAAGAGACTTCGACCGTGCCATTGAAGATGTCCACCGCAGTTGTGGACAAAACATAGGTATGGACGTTCTTACACCAGCAGACCACGGCAAAAGAGCCCGGAAGTAATTCCTTGTAATATATGAGTCCTGCTGTGCCAAATAGTCTTTCTGAGAAAACTGTTGCAAGTAGAATACACAAATATTTAGCGGCCTTTTTTTTTTTTTTTTTTTTTTTTTTTTTTTTTTTTTTTAGTTTTGAAAGTGCACTAGAAGGAAGAGGTGACGTCTTTGTTGAAATATTCATTGATTTGTTCTCGGGAGCTGGTAGCTGCCTCTGAATTAGACACATAATTTTCTTACCTAATGTTGTTGTGCAGGTATATTATGCGTTGCAATTTCTCGGCTTTGTGATTTTAAAAGAAAATAAACATTGCAGAATTACTGCCGAAGTATCGAAAAAGTATCGAGCGAATTTTCTGAAGTTCCTTAATTTTCTGGTTCGATGTCGATAGCATGGAAGCATTCCATCCCTAATTATAATAATTTCGATTAATATATGGTTAAAATAAATATTTTAAATTAAAATGTATGACTTAAACCATCTGTAAATATCATTTTAATTTCCGTTCACTCTATCTGAGCACTATATAATTTTCAAATATATCAAAAATCAATCTTCTTGACCTTAAGTACTTCCCAGATGTCAGCTGCTTGAATTTGCAGTAGTTTTATCAGGAGATTGCGCTCAGTTTATTTATGTCCTGTAGCAGGTATTCTTAAAACGTTGTTTGCTGTAAACTCAGAATAAAGCATGGAAATAGGGTACATAATATAATAATTTCCGTCATTAATTTTATCATTATTAATATTTAATCACATATATAATTGCTTTCTCAAAAATACCTTAGTGCAATCCAATTAAAACAAATTCCTGAGAATATATCGGAAACATTTTAATGGAACAGTACAAAGAGGTTTACTCAGTTCTAAAGGAATATACACTTTTCACTATAAGTTACATATATAATTTGAAAGCCTTAATACTTAATCTCATATGGGTTCACACGATATTAAAAATGTAAATACTCCGAAAATATTTCAGCCACATAGTTATTTTAGGTAAAAGAATTGTTTATTATGAACCATTACATGCAGACGAAGTGTTAATACAGAAAAGTAAAGATGAATTAGAACGTGCTATATATGAATTAAGGTTAATATGTAAGAACTATGATTTAAATATCTCTAAAACAAAGATAAACATAATGGCTTTGGGGGCTAAGCAACGAGTAAAATCTAAAGTTATTTTGGATGATTTTTTTTTTTTTTTTTTTTTTGGTAGTTTACGTCCTCCAACGTTAAGTCATATCGGACGATGAGTGGAATGGTTGGAATGATGCTCAAATGATCCCAGGGTCCATAGAGCTTAGAGTTACCCGACATTCGTCTTTCAGGATAAGGGAAAACCCCGGAAAAAGACCTTATCCATGTAACTCACCCTGACCGAGATTCGAACTCGGGACCTCTTGAACGTGAGGCAGACATGCTGCCACCAGGCTACCGAGGCGGGTGTTATTTTGGATGATCAAACTTTAGAACAGATCTTGAGTTTCAGATACCTTTGATGTGAAATAGGTTCGGAGCAAGCAAGAGCTATTAACCTGAAACTGTCAAGATTTCAAACTGTATGCGGGACATTACACAATGTTTTAGGAAATAAAAAAAGAAAGTATACAAGAATTAAGCTTTATAAAGCAATGGCAAAGCCAGTACCTTTATGTGGGAATGACGGCTGGCCTATAACAAATGAGATGAAAGTAAGATACAAGGAACGGACATAAAATTCTTGAGAAGAACTAAAGAATGTACAAAACTAGACCACATAAATAATGATGTAATAAGAACAAAGCTAAAAGTTAAATGTATAAACGAAGAAATAGAACATTAAAGAGTTAGTTACAGAGCTGTTAGTCCTTTGAATGAACTATAACAGACTTCCGAAAGCCTGGAGGGAGGAAGAAGAGATGTGAACAGACTGCAGAAGAAATACACATACTATGAAAAATGGAACAATGTGTCCAATACTTGGAGTGAAAATTATGATGATGATGATGATGATGATGATGATGATGATGATGATGATGATGATGATGATGATGATGATGATGATGATGATGATGATGATGATGATGATGATGATGATGATGATTGGGATTGGGATTTCATTACGGAGAGGATTCGGTACGTAGGCTATCATACTGGGCCCATTGTTCCTATGCCTCCAAGTGGGGGCACCCCCAAGAGGAAGGATGGGGTGAAGGAGACAGAGAGTGGCCGACCCAGTGAGCCACAACAGTACAGAGGGCAGGGTCCCAACAGTTTACTCGGATAGAGACTTCCCCCGACAGGCCAGGACAACGAACTCGCTCCCCTACAGCGAGACGGCAACGAGCCCAGCAGCCGAGGCCCAAAGGTCCCAGGCAGGCGATCCGAGCCTCAAAGTTCCCTAGCTGGCGATCCCGAAATGGTCCCAGTAGAGGAGCGGAGACCAGCAACCGACCTACCGGAGGAGGAAGTGGTTTTCCTTAGAGCATACCATCCCGCTATACACCGCCGATACACCCGCCGACACTTCCACCCTGAAAGAGACCACCAGATGAGAGATGATGTGAAATAATAATGGAGATGAAATGGAGCGACAGGAAATTCAGGGGATGTAATTAATCCACCCAGCATTCGGCTAGCAACCCGGGAAAACCCCGACAAAACCTTTGGTCCAGGTATGTCAGACACGGGAATCGAACCCGGGCCTCCCGAATGCGGTCCACAGACCTAACCGCCTGAGCCATTACGCTCGGTGATGACGATGATTATGTTTTTAGAAAAGAACTCAATAATTCCTTTCTTTTTGCTTTCTTTAAGTCACTTCACCTGAAAAATAGGTGGTTAATTTTTATTTTCAAAAATCGCTCCAACAATATTAATCAAAAGATAACGTTTACAAGCTCTATACAATTAACGAAATGTAAAAATGTCTTAAATTTCTATGTATTATCAGTGAAGTCCCTTGTATATCTTTGTATAGCAAGTAAAGTACAAGAAATAAACAAAGCGAATATCTAGTTTCATTAAAATGCACATTTTATCTCACTTTAATTTGTTTTATCGTTAATCTTTTCGAAGCATTCCTTGTAATTAGTTTCAATTTTCAAACATTTAATCATATATGATGTGTTTCAAAGGTAGAATCGCTGTATATTCCTGGCTATGCCATGGATATATTGCAAAAGTTCAAGATGAGCATATAAGCTTTCAAAGACTTTACCTTATTTCGATTCGGCAAATATATCGTCTTTTATGCTTGCAATGAGGATGCAATGAAACATTTCATATAAAACATAATAATGTTTTTATATAATATATTTCGAATAGTTATAAAGGTTTTATAAGAATGTTTTATAGAAGAGAGGTAAAAACAAACGATATGACTAGAAAAAGTGATATAATGCATAAGTTTATTTCAGGTGTGTACGATCAGCATGAAGTTTGAAGTAAGAAGTAATCTATGAGAACAAACATTGTAAGGATTAACTTTTACCTGATTTTAAAAAATTTGAAATTTGTATCTCTTTTGTATATGCACTTACCTAAGAATATTTCAGCTTAAAAAATTCTACCATCACAATCAGGCTGAAAACTAAGTAGAAACAAACCTAGGATTTCTTTAGAAAGGGGCTAACACATTTTCAAACTTACTTTATGAATAAAATTCTGTCAATAGTAAAGCATTGACTTTTCTAGAATTTTAAATATCATATATGATTTCCACAGATCATCCTTTTGATCGAAAGTTTAATTGAGATTCTGAGGGTGCTTATAAAAAAATCGGTTGAATGACGATTCCTTATAAATTAAGTATTTAGATTGTTTGATTGCACAGTTTTACTTTAAGTTTTGATCCTATTATTTGAAAGCAAAATTCTTATTTATTATTTTATTGTAAAAAGTAACAGTTTCGACCTAGTTTTTTGTGTTTCTTCTCGGGTTTGTGCAACATCTGGCATATAATCTAAAGCTAACCTAATTTTACTCACTCACTCTTAATTTACATTGGTTTGAGGTATGGTACAGGAATGACAGCTGTTAGTTTTGATTTTACCAAAGCAAACTAATAACTTTAACCTTAAAATAGCAAATTTCGTATTGTCTCAGGTCCTCCATTAATCATAACTGGTAGCGGACGTTGTGTTATTGTAAATCGTCTGATTTTTCTTTTGTGAACTTTTGAAAACCTTCGTTCAACATTCTGTTAATAGCGGCATTTGTATAGCAGTAAATTGGTTATTTCTTATCTATTAGAGATGTTAAGGAATTTCAGGCTTTGCTAACACGCAGGACTATCAAGATGGCGGATCAGGTTTCCCGGCGTATCAAATAATTGAATGATGAATACGGCCGCGCGAGTTTCCTCCAAGCCATGCTATTTACTGTGAGGGATATCATTACACAGCACAGTGCTGTCATCTAGTGGGCTTGACAGGGACTCTAGGCGGCGCGCATCAATACATATCATTATCTCCATAACTTACCGTCCCGCTACCGTTGCGCCTAACCGGTTTCATCACACGCGCTGCGTAGCTTTTGGGCGCGTTCGGACACCTTAGTATTCAATTAAGTCACTGTTATTAGTTGGCGCAGCTCTTTCCGAAGGCTGGTTCTTCGGATGAGGAAGTGTTTAAGGCATTTTACAGTTACTGCTATAGAATCTGGATTGTGCAAGTTAAAATAACTTGAGATCTACCTTTTCTTAAACGCTTCAAGCGGTTAAATCTCATGCATCCATCTACACTGGGTTTAAAAACCCAAAGTGTAACACTCACTTGATTTTCTCATTCAAATATCATTTGATATACATCCTTGACCACCTCCACATACAGCTCCTAAAGCTATGCCCCGCATTGGTATTCGTATAATTATGTAACGGTCACTACCACTCAAAACCTCTTCAGGACGTTAAAGTGTGCTCGTTTCTTGTATCCGCTTCATTACAGTCAAAACTTAATACATAACTATCAAATTCTACCAAGTGTCTCCACCCTATCTAGCTCCCTCAACACTTCAACTACGTCAAATAATTTGTAACAATGTGACTGTCTCTATGCACAACCATTTATTTCTCTATAGCTTTTAAAAACTGTACTTGTGAAAACGTTTTTGTCTAGAATCACACAGATAAGCCCTGCTTTCGATTTCCGCTTTCCCCTTCTACTTATAACAAAATTTGCAATCAAATTATTTCTGCATATTCAGATGTTCGTACTCCATAATCTAGCGGTGACAGGCGAGCGTCTGATCTCAATGGTCGCGAATTATATAAAATTGTTTCGAGCTTACAGATTCTTAGCATACCTCCTACCTTTTGAAAGGAAGTAGAACCATTTGTCTCTTTAACCTAGACGTACACAGCACAGTAAAGTGCAGAGGTTCCACTCCCGTAGGACCAAGGACACGCGCCTCATTCTACCCGGGAGCGAAGGATACTCTGGGGCTCTTTCCATAGGGCAATACATTGAGTCTAAAAAGCCCCCCCCCCCCCGCTGAGCACTACGTCTAGACTGGATGGAAGTGGATACGCCAATTACGCGCTTCAACCCCGCAGGGAAGACTACCGAAAACCTCGTCGGGGCTGCCTGGTGATCTAGCACATCTTCTACTAGCTCTGCAGGCTAGTATCCGGGAGTTATGAGGCAACCCTCTACCCCCTCCGGGCAGCCGTAGCCTCGCCGGAGTTACCCAATTCCCCCCGTGTCGGGAACACACTGCCCCCGAGTCCAACCCAATTCGAACAACTCCCCTACGGGAAGAGCTCGGCAGTTCGGCCCGAGGTTCCTCTAGTAACGTCAGAGGTACCACGAGTGCTACGGGTTCGAGGCGCCCGCACCTCGGCAGCTGAAGGTGACTGATGCCCTCCCCTACGGGAACGTACACAGTACAGTCAACCTTGATAGGAAAATTAAAAGGTCTTTCATGGCCAATATAGAAATGGGGTTGAGAACCATAGTTGCCAAGGCGCGTTATTTGGACGACTTAATGGTTGGATTCTTAACGTAGTAGGATTGCAGAAGGCAACAAATGAAGCCCAGAAATTCTGTGAAGAGTGAGGAATAAAAATAAACATAGATAAGTCGAAAGTTATGGTTTTCAAGAAGGGAGTTAAACTAAACAAAGACGAAAATTGGGTACTAAATGCCAAAAGGGTAGAAGTGGTCAATGAATTTGAATACTTGGAAATAAGGTTGAATAACAATGGAAAATGGGGAACACGCAGAATACAAATTGAAGCAAAAGGAAGGGCGGCAATGAATGGGATAAGAATCTGCAAATATAAGCTAGAAATGACAACCAAGTGGTTAGAGAGAATGTATGAAGCACTAGTTGAATCCAAAATGCTGTATCCAGTGGAGATCTGGGAAGAGGGCGCAGAGGTAAACAAAACGGTAGATCAAATCTACAGGTTTTGTAAAGAGCTACTAGACTTACCAAGACCAGCACCTAGGGAAGTAGCTTTCGTAGAATTAGAAAAGAGAAGAAGAAATGGAATAATGATTGAAAGAATAATAACATTTTGGTATATGCTTTCGGCCAAATAAGGGGAAATTATGAAATTATGTATGAGGCAGCAAAAAGATTAGGTAACTCAAATAGTTGTTGGACAGAGATAGGAGTAATTATGGAAAAAATGGGAATGGAAGATATATGGAGATTAGAGGAAAGTATTACAAGCGATGTGGGTAAATTGGTAAAATGCTGAATAGAAGATATAAAATACTGGAAATATGAGAAGTCTAGAAAATATGAAATCATTACCATTTTATATGCAAATAAAAAGAACCTTGGGACGAGAAGCATACGTAGATCACTGCAATAGGCAAGAGAGAGAAGGGCTAGCTTGGATGAGAACAGGAACAATATTTCTAAGAGGGATAAGAGGTAGGGAAAAGGGAATTTTTGAATTGTATGGGGGAAAGGAAAGCATAGAACACTATATAACAGAATGCGAGATGGTTGCAATGGGGAGAAAAAAGATTAGGGAGGAAAAAATGGGAGAAAGTAGAGAAGAGGATAGTAGCCATAAAAATGTTAACGGGAAAGGAGGAAAGGAAGGTATAAAGTATTGGTGCGTTCTTACATAAAGTAAAAGAAAAATGGGCAAGAAATGTAAAGAATATAAGAAAGGAAGATAGGGAGGGGAGAGAATGGAGCTAATTAAGTAACAAGGCGGCACGGAGGTTCAGAGCTACCTGGCAGAGCAGAAGACCAGTGTGTCATGTAAGCCAAGGTAGCAACTAGATAAACACAAATAAATGTAGCCTAAAGTTGTAATTTGTAAAATTTTGAAATATGCACAGTAAATAATTCGTTCGTTCATTCATTCATTCATTCATTCATAAATGCTCATTTGTTAATTTCGTAATGTAAGAAATTTGAATGGCGACAGTAAACTACGATGATAAGATTTTCAAAAGTACAGTTCAATTATAACGAATACTTCTGTGTCACAGGAAAAAATATTTGAAATATGTGCTGTGTTGTTCTTATCCAGGCATTTTAATTTGTGCCTTTCCGTGCAATTCTTACCTGTTATGGCACTTAAAATTTATTACATAAGGCACTTAAAGATTTAAATTAAAACTCTTAGGACGCCAGTAGCAGATTTATTAAAGACGAAAATGTTGGAGACTGTACCAAAAGTGTCAGTCTTAATCATAAGCCTGATGTATAAATCTTCATGCCAGCGACAAATGAAGTAATCGAAGTGCGCAGTCAGATTTTTTTTTTTAAATCATTCACTAGGTAGAGGTTTGGTCGAAGCATGGCACAAGGTAATTCCGACAGCTGCTTGTCCTTTGATAGTTATCGTGATTCAAAATTTGAATTCACATGAGCCACTCAGTCAAGGATTTGCTCTCTGACTTTAGGTCACAACGATAAAGTCATTCTAACGTGCTAAAATATTTGTGAAGTTACAGCCTCATTTATGTTTGAAAATATCGATAACAATGTGGATTATAAACAAAGTGATCTCGATACAGTGTCCTGGAATGTTGTTAATTTATCTCATGAGTAATGTCGGTTATTTATTTTGGTGTTTTGGAAAATTTACTGGCCTTTTTTATATATCAGTCTTCAGTTTCTAAAAAGGGGTCACAAATTGGAGATAACAAAGTTATCTCTTAGGAGTCCTTCTAAATCATTAGTAGAAATAAGATTATAAATCCGCTGTCGCAGCTCGAAGAGTATGGAAGCTGAAGGAGAAGGTGTCGTTAGTGAGCATGTGACACAACGATGTTTCCAATGTTTCAACAATGGATACGAAAACACTAAAGATTTACCACGTTCTGGAAGGTCTAAAGTATGGAATATTAAGGATATACGCCAAGTTTTGCGAGAAAATCCACATCAAGGTACCGGTAGCTTTCAGAAGAACTTGGTGCATCAAAAGATACCATACATCACCGCATTAAGTCACTTGGAAAACCATACAGAAGGTGTAGATCTGTACCTCATGAACTGACATCTCAACAGGCTGAACGTAGTGTGGACATCTGTCGTCAGCTTATCCGTTCTAACACGTATGATAGATTTGTCAGGAGAATTGTCACTTGCGATGAATACCGAAACTCCGAGCCTTGAAATAGTGGCTTGATCCCCGCTAACCTGTCAAAATCATTGTTAAAAAATAAAATTCTGTTCGGTCCCAAAGTAATGAGCGTCTGGTGGAATTTTGAAGGTGTAATTCACTGGGAGTTTGTTCCAAACGGCCGGGTGATTGATGCGGATCCTTATTCTCAACAACTGGAAGAAGCTCATTACATTTTCAGATGAAGATACCCAGCATTACTTAATCGAAGTAGAGTTCTATTGCATCTTCCTATATATATACAGCAATAACAATCATGGAAAATATTCAGGAATTGGTAGGAATCGAACCGCCACCACACCCAGCATACAGACCGGATATAGTACATTCAGATTATCATCCTTTTCGATCTATGGCCCATTTTCTACGTGAAAGAAATTTTGAAAGCTTTGAAGCAGTGCAAGTGGGAATCACCGAATTCTTCGCAACAAAAACCAGAGACTGCTGCCATCGTGGAATAATAAACCTCCTGAACGATGGTTCAAGACCATAGAATGTGATGGTCTATCGATTTAAAATTAGTTAATTTCCTTTGAGAACACATTTCAATTAGTTGTTTTTCTCAGAAGGCGACATTACTTATGAGATAGTATGTATACAGTTACTTCATGGCACGACACTCACATTTATATTAAATCACTACAGCGATGTGTACCATGTATGTATGTATGTATGTACGTATGTATGTATGTATGTATGTATGTATGTATGTATGTATGTATGTATGTATGTATGTATGTATGTATGTATGTATGTATGTATGTATGTATGTATGTATGTATGTATGTATGTATGTATGTATGTATGTATGTATGTATGTATGTATGTATGTATGTATGTATGTATGTATGTATGTATGTATGTATGTATGTATGTATGTATGTATGTATGTATGTATGTATGTATGTATGTATGTATGTATGTATGTATGTATGTATGTATGTATGTATGTATGTATGTATGTATGTATGTATGTATGTATGTATGTATGTATGTATGTATGTATGTATGTATGTATGTATGTATGTATGTATGTATGTATGTATGTATGTATGTATGTATGTATGTATGTATGTATGTATGTATGTATGTATGTATGTATGTATGTATGTATGTATGTATGTATGTATGTATGTATGTATGTATGTATGTATGTATGTATGTATGTATGTATGTATGTATGTATGTATGTATGTATGTATGTATGTATGTATGTATGTATGTATGTATGTATGTATGTATGTATGTATGTATGTATGTATGTATGTATGTATGTATGTATGTATGTATGTATGTATGTATGTATGTATGTATGTATGTATGTATGTATGTATGTATGTATGTATGTATGTATGTATGTATGTATGTGTGCATGTGTGCATGTGTGCATGTGTGCATGTGTGTATGTATGCATGTGTGTATGTATGTATGTATGTATGTATGTATGTATGTATGTATGTATGTATGTATGTATGTATGTATGTATGTATGTATGTATGTATGTATGTATGTATGTATGTATGTATGTATGTATGTATGTATGTATGTATGTATGTATGTATGTATGTATGTATGTATGTATGTATGTATGTATGTATGTATGTATGTATGTATGTATGTATGTATGTATGTATGTATGTATGTATTTATTTATTTCACTGCAATTGGGTACTACCCGGTGGCAGAGTTAAGAATACAGGTCAAATTACAAATACTAGATTTACAACAATAACACAATAAACAATACAAATATGATATTATTTTAACTTTAGTCACTTAAAACATATCTCATTAATTCTCTATTTATGTATTATATACCACTGTAATTTAAAAGTTTAACATGGACCATTGTTTCAAATTCCGCTCTTATTTTTCAGTAATGAATTCCCATTTTTATTTCGAGTGGAGGAAAAATCCATTTATGGATTACCACTGTGTTGGAGAGCACAGTGGGGTATGTGGGCTTCACCTCAAGGGTACTACTCCACTAAAAAACCTCCACCGGATTGGGAAGGAGAAATGTGCTGCGGTACCGCCTTAAGCACCCGCGCATTCCAGGAGATGATCATAGCTGTCTCGCAGTGCGATTCAGCAGAGGGTGGTTTCTGATGCAGGGATACAGGCTTGACATGAAGCCCAGCCTGATCCACTGCCTATTGTGGGTGGTATTTGTTAGGATTCCTGGTGTTATTTGTTGGGAAGTTTAGGGTAATTTATCACGCCGTAACGCTATGTCTTAGGTTTAGGTGTTTCACTGTCGCTGCCAGTAATACTTGCAAGCTTGTCAGTTGTGGTCTAATATACTTATTTGCCAGGTACACTGGTTCAGGTTTGGTAATACCTAAAAGAAAACTGTATCACTTAAAGTTCTATTAGGTATGTTGTTTTTGTGTTCCTCCATTGCTAATATATCATTTCTGAGCTGTGTTTTTTCGGGTGTATTCGAATTACAATTTTATACTATCCCTCTGTCTGCTTCTTATTTATACATAAGGTATTATATAAGAGTATGTTTAACGAGAACTATAACATATATTAAACAGATAATTTTTAGACCGTTAAATATGCTTTAAATTGGTTTCTGCGAATTTAATTAAATTATATACTCATTTTACATTTTACAAATATCTTAATATAATATTTTCACAAAATGTTTATCTTTTTTAACATTAAGGAACACTTTTCTCAATAGCGGCAGTACAAATTAAAATCCCCCCTTCTACTGACACATTTACTTTCATCGCAAAAACTTTCGAAGAAGCACACAAATAGAAATATGAATATGTACAACGAATCAGAGAACTAATACAGAACATAACCAATGGAAATATTTGGAAAACGTTGATAGGAAATGCAGAATATAGTAGGCGCTCTTGATGACGAAGTTGTAGTGCTTTTTGTTCTCAATATCCATAGATAAATTACAAAATAAATAGACATACAGCTCAGTTAACATACATTGTAGTTAGGATGGCACACACTTTCAGAAATATGTAACACATTGTGCTTAAATAAATAAATAAAAAACATGACTGGCCCCGTAGTTCAGTCGGTAGAGCACCTGTCGCCCGTGGTGGGGGTCCCGGGTTCGTTTCCCGGCTATTGGGGGGGGGGTGAGGATTTTTCTCCGTCTAAGATAACTCCTCATTTTCCCCAGAGTCTGGAAGTATGAATGAGAGTGTGAATGTGAACCGAACAAGAGTTAACACCTTCGATAAATTCCAAATTAGAACGCCGAAATGACCATAGCAGTTAAAGGCAATAAATGGAACAAAATAAATAAATAACGGGATCGTACAGTACTCTGAATATAAAATAATGCGTGCGCAATTTGCATAAATTAAGAACCTTTAACATAAATACAAGTTTTAAGTGATGTGATAGTAAATGTTTGTTTGGCGAAATGAGTACGCGATTGTTTAAACTGTGAACTTTAAATTCACGAGAGAAAAGTTCTAAACCGAGGCTAGCAACACAAAGTAATTAATTAATTAGTCAGCAACAAGATTGATTCATCTTCAACCCATAGAAAATTCATATCGTACATTTAAATTTAATATACAGCATTCTAATATTTTTATTGGTTAATCATACTGTAGGTATAGCGAAATGGTTACGCTCTTGTTCTCGGTGTAGCCATTCAGTTCCATTCTAAGATCACTGTGACGTCGGTAACAGTTACAGCGTAATTTTGAGAATTAATTAAGCATATATTTTTAAAAATACTTAAAATATAGAAACCAGGTTTCGTGTGTTTATCATTTTATTCATAGAAAACCCAGAATATCAGTGTGAGGTACAACTTTGCTCAAAAGTGAGATCTTACACTCTCATACCATTGTTCTGTTGAAAGAAGTTAGATCGGCTCTGCTTGAATTTCAGATAAAGGTAGTTGAGAGCATTAATGAATATTACACAGTATATAAACACTTCAAACTAATGATCATCATCATTTGTGTTTTTGAAACAGTTCACTTTTATATGTCTTTGTTAAACACACTAGCATTCTCACTGTTTCGGGATCAGGTATACTTCCTTTTTAGTCACATGTGACACCCGCTGTGCTAAATAGCTTTAAAAATATGTTGCAATTGGATTACACAAATATTAAGCGTCTAACTTTCTTTTTCTTCTTAGTTTTAGTAATTTTTAATTTGTTTTCTAGTAATCAGTGTACTAAAAAGAGGAGGTGACAAATGGTTGTTAAGATATGCAGTGATTTCCTTTCGGGAACTGTTAACTGGCAGTGAATTTGACACACGATTATCTTCTTAAATAATATTAATGTGCAGGTATCACATTACTGGCAACTTCTCGAGCTTTGCAATGTTCCACTTGCAGCAATAGTATCTTATGAATTTAAACTAAAATAAACATTGTATAGATATATGCAATGGTGCTTTATCTATATGTATAGATAAAGCACCAAACGAATTTTGTGAAGCATCGTTCGATATCGAGGTATCACAAGTTTTGACGACAGATCAATAATAATAATAATAATAATAATAATAATAATAATAATGATGATGATGATGATGATGATGATGATGATGATGATGATGATGATGATGATGATGATGATGATGATGATGATGATGATGATGATGATGATGATGATGATGATGATGATGATGATGATGATGATGATGATGATGATGATGATGATGATGATGATGATGATGATGATGATGATGATGATGATGATGATGATGATGATGATGATGATGATGATGATGATGATGATGATGATGATGATGATGATGATGATGATGATAAATAATGTTGAGTATTTAAAATAGCTCTTCTGTTAACTTAGGAGTACATGTTATACTACTAAAAGGTGCGACATTTAACCATTATTATATTTCATGATTTATTCAGACATAATTAACGTCTTGACAAATATGAGCTACTCTTGAAAATGCTAAACCAATATGGGTAGAATAATGTACAGTTAGAAATAATCCTGTTATGATTTGAATAATTAAACATTATAACATTTCCTATTTATGTCACATATTTGGTATTGCTCTTACGTACTGTACAAAAGGTGTCCACAATAATTGATTAATTATTTTAAGTTTAGCAGTACTCATTTTATCAGCTGTAGCTATCTTTTAGCATGGATGATTTAAATTAGAGCCGCTGGATCCGCTTTATGTGGAGCACCATCAGTAACAAATTCCTCCTCCCGAAGCCCCGCGCACTGACTCCTCCTTTTTTATTATATATACACAGCGGATCGACCGGGTTGTGGGATTCCTTTATTAGATGCTGTATTACTACCAGTATTAAATCGTCGTTCACATAAAATATCGAGATGATCTTCTCTCGACCATTAAAAGAACATGAATTTTTAACCGGTAGTGGTCGGAATGTAGGTCGTGTGGTGTACGGGCTCATTAAAACGCTCCATTGACTACAACACTCCAAAACCGCCTTGTTGATAAACATGCTGTCTAAAGACAAGGGGTGAGCTTCCATATCACATATACATCTGCAGCATTACTTGTATTTTTAACACCAGTTCCTAAGGAAACGTCCACTAAATCTTTATTTAGCATTTCCAAAGTATTTTGTCAATTATATGAAGTATTTGTGGAAGGCACTGTGCCCCACTGTGTATCTTAATTCCTCTATCGCTTAGCTTCATCTGTTTCCAAACAATGTGCAGAAAAGTATGGAGTACAGAAGCAGTAATCAAGAATTTTGAAGGAAAAAGCGTACACAACAAGAGCGCTGCATGAGCATAACTGAAATTAAACATTTTTATTTGACATTTAAAATGAAATGTAACTTGCGCAATACGTGACTAAGTACTACCTAAACTAATAAGTAACCAACCATTATATCCAGTAGTGAGCAATGTCGATGTTTATGGTTTCCTGTGGTGTCTTTCCTTATTTAATTTGTGTGACACACCGGCTCAGAGTGACCAATCTCTTATTTGTTTGGGTTCACCATTAGTATGAACAAAGAAAGATGACCTATGAGCAAAACCGAGCGCTAAAAGCTGAGCTGTAAGAACATTTTTCACCTTAGTGGCTGGAAGGCTTGCTTCGTTACGACTGTACACAACATTTTCTATATGAGTTCGTTTATTGTTCATTGGAAGTCAGAAGCCTGCCAAATGTAACTGTAACAAATGAACAATAGTGAGTTTCAATGGAAAAAGGGGCAAATGAAAGAAACAATTGAAACGTTAGAAAAAGGAAAGATGGTTGTTGGCTGTAAAAGCAAAGACGTTTAATAATTTCCTAACCAGTCTAAATCCAGTATATCACATCGCAAAATTGCATGTCCTTACGTTTCAGAAATGTTAAATGCACAAAATTGACTGCAATGTTATTATAGTTTTTTGTTTGTAATTTACGTCCTCCAACGTAAAGCATATCTGACGATGAATGGAATGGGTGAAATGATGCTCAAATGAGCCCAGGGTCCATAGAGATTAGAGTTACCCGACATTCGTCTTTCAGGATAAGGGAAAACCCCGGAAAAACCTTATCCAGGTAACTCGCCCTGACCGAGATTCGAACTCGGGACCTCTTGCACGTGAGGCGATACGCTACCACCATGCTACCGAGGCCGGAGAACTGTACAATGCCAATGCAGGTAAATACATGCACACACAAGTAGTGATACAAAACTTAAAACTATCAGTGTTCTTATTTTTAAAATTTGCATTGGTCATATAAAAGGAAAGTAGTTCACATTTATAAGTTTTTGTTCCAAAGTACTAACGTGTTCACTCTTTTGGGGGTTAAATCTACTAGGTGCCTTCAAGTTATAACACCTCTTACTTATTTTTTCAGGAGCTGGACCAGATAGGATCTTCTGTTCTTTTTTATAAGTACACGTGGAATTTTGTGAATAAATGACAGAGATGGCAACACTGTACAGTACATAGAACTCTAGTGGCAGCGAGGAGTGTAAGGAGTGTTTTTGATACTTAAAATTCTGACATTTTCATCGCAAGAACAGCGTGTAATCATTCATTTTATCCATTTTCGTGGCGTGACACCTACTCAACATCGTGTGACAACAAACCAGGACAGTCAAGGCTTCGCACCATCCGGTCTGATGACATGATTCAGCGAGTGGAGAATGTTGTTTTGGAGGATCATCCATTGAGCATTCTCAGATCTTCATGCAGGATTGTGTGCACAGATCACACGGAAATGCCTATTTTGGAGGCGATGTTTTCTACTGTCTTGGTTTGTTGTCACACGATGTTCTGCCTTCACTGAACTCTCGCACCCAGGAATGCACATTAGACACATCCATGGTAGCATCACCACATGCCTCACTCAACTGGCGATGAATTTCAATAGGTGTCATATCACTAAAATGGAGAACACGAATGATTACACGCTGTTCTTGCAATCAAACGTTGCCATTTTAAGGATGAAAGCAGTCCTTACTCTCGTCCCTCCCACTAGAGTTCTGCGCACTGTACAGTGTTGCCATCTCTGTCATTTATTCACAAAGAATCCACGTGCATTAAAAAAAAACAGAAGTTCTTATCTGGTTCCAGTACTGAAACAAAAAATAGGAGGTGTTGTAATTTGAATACACCTCATCCTTCTTTTTCTGTCACATATGAGTCCTGCTGTGTCAAATAGTCTTTCAGAGAATACTGTTGCAGGTGGAATACACAAATATTGAGCGGATAATTCTTATTTGTTCTGTAAATTTTGAATTTTTATCCCAGTAGTCCAGTACAGTAGAAACAGGTGAAAAACCTTAGTAGATATATACAGTGATTTCTTCTAGTAACGGTAACTGGCACTGAATTTGACACATGGCTAATTTCTTGCATAATGTTACCATATAGCCACCAAATTCCTGGCAAATTCATGGGTTTTGTAATGTTCTACCTGCGGAAATAATACTTTGAAGTCGTAAAATAAAATAAAATTTTCCGAATTACCACCGAAGTACCGAGGCAATAGAGAGCTATTTTTTGTAGTGTCGTTCTTTGTCGATACCATGCAAGTATCGTGAGTATCGAGGTATCGCAAGATACATCCCTAGTAATCACTTACAGTTAAGAAAAAATCGTGTTAGCTCAAGTTGTTAAGAAATGCGATAGCCTGAACAAATAAACATTTTAATTTAAATACAGTAATGATTAAAATGGCATTATCAAGGACTTCAAATGCCCGCCTTTGTAGCGTGGTGGTAGCATGTCTGCCTCACGTTCAAGAGGTCCCGAGTTCGAATCTCGGTCAGGGTGAGTTACCTAGATAAGGTTTTTTCTGGACTTTTCCCTTATCCTGTAAGACGAATATCGGGTATAAGTTCCATGGACCCCGGACTCATTTGGGCATCATTTCATCCATTCCATTCATCGTCGGATATGACTTAACGTTGGAGGGCGTAAATTACAAAAAAAAAAAAAAAAAAAAAAAAAAACCTTCAAATCATTCATGAACAATTCTTCTAAAGGCAGCCACATTTTAATAAAAATAAATATAAGTGATTCTGCGGTTATTTTAAACATCCAGTAATATAAATTACCTCAAGCAACCATGCATTCTTTTTCAAGGTTGGTATGTTGACTGTTATCTTCTCTTATTACGTGCAGACTATTGCTGTGCCCTTTTGCACTCTGATCGTCTAAAATGGCTAAATTTTTAAAATGAAAACTGGAAGATTTTAATTGTGGAGACGGAAGATAACTTACAAAGAGCCATACATGACTTAAATAATATTACAAGAGAATATAATCTTCAAATTTCATATGAAAAAACCAAAATAATGGCTTTTATAGGAACGAACTATTTGAGAGCAAAAATTTGCATAAATGATAAACCCATCCAACAACAAAGTTATTTTAATTGTCTTGACTATATTCTGTCATATACCAGTAATAGAGATGTACAAAACAAAATAAACAAATTCCGAACAATATGTGGCACAATAAAAAGCACTTTTAAAAATTGTAATCTTCAAACTTTTTTAAAACTGTATAAAATAAAGGCGATCCCAAACCTACTTTATGGGTGTGAAAACTGGGTCTTGACTATCTCAAAACAGAAGAAAGTGGAGGCTGCTGAGATGAAATTTCTGAGTCAGGTGGCAGGTTATACACTCATAGACAAAAAAAGAAACGAGGATATTAGAAGAGAATTGGAAATTCAGAGTCTAAATGAAACAATCACTGCATGCAGGCAAAAATGGCAAGATCAGGTGCAGAGAATGACCGAAGACCGTACATCACAAATAGTATACAAGTATAAACCTGTAGGTAGAAGAAATGTTGGCAGGCCACGAATGAGATGGTCCGATCAATTTCCTTGAAGTCGGAACGGGCCACAAGGCTTATACCGTGATGATGATAATGATGATGATGATGATGATGATGATGATGATGATGATCATGATGATGATGATGATGAAAACTGGAAGTCTCACAGGAATAATTGTTTGATTCATATTCTATTTTGTGAAAGTTTTCCACAGTGCCGTTATTAAATTATGAAAAGTAAATATATATATAAAGTATTTTTGAGGCTAAAAACGAATGAACAAATAAATATAGGCTATATATGCGAGTTTAACGACAAAATAGTAGGGCAACATTTTAAGCTTTTGGAAAACTAATAATCCATATGTAACGCCTGTGTTACGTTCGTTAAATGGAATTAACCTACTATAAAAATGTCGAAAGTGGCCAAAAAGTGTGTAAGCTGCATCAAGGATAAACTCTCTGTTACATTATTTCCTGATTTCTCACCCGTTCCCAGAAATTATGCATATTCAAAGAGAAGGTTAACATTTTTTACGCTCGCGCTGGTGGAACATTGAGGTTACTCAACTTGTCCACGGCAAAGGTCAGGTGCTCTCTGTAGCCTTTCACTGCCCCCTCAGTTGTTTACTTCATGAAGCAGAGTTTGCAGCTGAAATATTCACTCAGGAGTAAACAACCATAAAAATAAATGACGCACGTTTTCCGTAACGCTCGATGGCATCGTTCTGACATTTGCGTACTAACATGGGACGTATATCAGTAGTGGGAGCTGGCAACCTGCTCAGAAATTATTCATTGTTAGTGTTCCAAACCTGAATATAAAGGGGGGGGGGGCGTCAGTAGGTATACGTTTGTGTAATTGGTGCATTTGTTGGAGCGACAAGAATAATTTAGATTGGTTATTTATTTGACTGTTAAATTTGTCCAGCCTAGCTCAATTTGTGTCATTTTTTTTGTCTCGGATTGCAAAATATTTTACAAAACGAAACTCGATTTTAAGGAAATACTGGGAGATAGAAAATTACAAGTTGGTTCGAGAGAAATGGCGTGACGTAATTCAAACACCTTCTAAATTAAGGATCACTATTTATAGGTTACACAAAGGGCTAGAGCATAGAGGGTATGTTATTGATATGCCTCCCCATAGGGAAGAGATTTCCATCCCTTCAGCTGCAGTGATATGAGCGCTTTGGACTCCTGGCTCTCCTCATAGGAGAGTTGCTTGAATTGGGTTGGTCTCGACGCGGCAGTAGTTGCTGCCAGGGTATTGGGTACTTTTGGCCAGCTTTACTGCAAAAGCGGGGTTGAAAGATGCCTAAAAGGATTTTCAGTACTAGCGTGGATAGCTATTAGTATGGCGTACTAGATAGGGTGTTTCAACCGAGGTTATTAGTAATCCTCTCGGTTGTGTTAATGCATGTAAATGGTGAAAGGGTAAGTATTATCCTAATGGAAAGGTCCGCGTTGATGGCTTCAACGGTTTCCTGGTGTTTAGAAGCGGACTTTGGACTTCCCGGTAGATCTCGTTGAAGTTTCTGCCGAAAAATAGACGCATATACACTGTTTACAAAGCCTGAAAATCAATTGTAAGTTCCTCAGATTTATCTCCAAATTGCAAAACAATTATAAATATTAGTAAAGAATTTAAATTTGCACGCAGATCTTGGAGTGCGGTGATCTCATATCTAAACTGAAACCTATTTCGACCAAGAATGTAACTTGTTTATTAGATCTATATCGTCGTTAGTAGTTTTTTGAGGTTATTTTGAAACAAGGTAATCGAGATGAATTATCAGAACAATGCCGTGATCCGAAAAGGCACACTTTAAGCTGACGAGCTCTGTAAATATGTATAATTGTATCTCCTACTCAACAGAAAGCTTCCAAGTTACAATTGAGGAACAGCTAAATCAACCCAATATTAAGAGTTTGGGCTGCTCTGCTATAGGAATAGTTGGACGTATTATTTTGAATACAGGTGAGAATTTCACTGCTAAAAATACAAATTCAACACGAATGATGGCCCTTTTTATATAAAAGATTAGGTTTCTTGTCACAAAGAAAGAGTTTCTACATGAACAATTTCTAATTAGGAGGACGAAGTTTGACTAACTGGTCATATAAACGCGGTTTCTTTACTGGGGTTTGCTAAACATAAAACAAATATCGTTAATGACATGTTTCAGTTCATAAGAGAAGCATAATTAAAATCTGATTCAAAGAAAGAACTATATACAAAGATGTGCTTGAATGCTACAGGCAAACTATGAGAGTGTAAATAGAAAAACATCAACGGTTTTAACATTTAATGTAGCTATAGCGCTGTTAGAAGTTATGATTGCTAGTGTTTCAAAATAAAAGGATATAAAATAAAATTAAATTTAGCTTTTCTTTGTATAGTTCACATCTCGTTACTGTGTTCCCAATATCCTTTTTTGTATATAAAAGGTTTTTGCTCAACATCATGATCTCAAATTCCAAATAAAGCTTTATCAAACTGCAAAGGCAAATGAAATATTATTTTAATTTAATGTGCTAGGAAATACCTTGAAAATAATATGAAGCACTCAGATTCAGAAGTTGTTAAGTCAATGTTTTTGATAAATCCTGTTAAACACACGATAAGCACTCTGAGTACCGGTTCTGTAATAGTGCTAAAAGATTTGCGGATCAGAAGAACATATTATGACCCTGGCATGTTGAATTGCCATCAATTTCAGAAATAAAAGTTAAGTCAGCCTTTTCGAGTTATTTGTTAAGTCAAGTAGTTACCGCATTAGCTGTTTGGTGGTGCAACTATACTGTGCCACACAAACTTCTTGATATCAGCTGTTGATGCATTTTAGATTAGACGTTTAGACATTAGACAGTTTTAGACATTCCTCAAGTACGATTTCAGAAAGTTCATCTGTACTTCCCAATACCAGGACACTGTTTCATGCCTATTGACAGAATTTTTGGCAATATTGAGAAGAAACGATCAGTGGATTAAATCTTAGTCCCTTCCACATAGGGAAAGCTGATCAAATATTCACTACAAAAGAAGCCCATCGATGTTGTCCATGTCAAACGTTCACAGACCGATAACGGGGAACATGATAGTACTCCAGTTGTTGAAGATTTTTTACTTCAAAGATGTCCTTCGACCATGTCCTTGTAAGAAGTATTCCTGAATTCACTTTAATCCAGGGTGTGTATTTCCAAAGAGGATGTGTACCAGAAGTTCGTCACTCAATGTTTCCTTACTTTAACGTCCCCAGTCTCTTTTGAGGGGAGTAGTGAGGTTGCAAGCGTTACACAAGACATTTGATAGTGCGAAAAACACACCAGATGGGCTTCGGAAGATTCAGAAGGCAAAATATTACGATGTTCGTTCACTACTGGAACATGTCACTCTGCCAGAAGGTACCACATTTTATAACACAATGACATGTAGAAGATGATGTAGCACAGATGGAGTGATGATTTGATGGCAATGTTGTATGTCAATCCATGAAGTGTATACTGGATTAGTCCATAGTAGAGATGCATTGGTGAAAATAAGCTAATAGTTTATCCATGGCTAAATATTATAATATTGTATAATGGAAAAACTCTAACATTAAGAATCAGAAGCTGCTAAGACAAGTGGCTTAACAACAGTTCCTCCATTTTGAATTAAAAGTTGTTAAGTTCCAACAATAAAATATCCTGTCCTACATGCTACATGTATCAAACGTGACAAACACTTCAACACAGTACTTTGTACCTACAAACGGACACATCACATGCACTTCTTTCATTTGTATTATTATTTTGGTATTTAAAATTACTTTTGAAACTTTGAGCAGATCTCCTGCACAATTTAGAAACAGTGACTTAGCAACCTCTGCTTCTGACTGCTTCATATAATCTATTTTAAAGATGAGGTTCAGGATGTTAATCTAGAGTCTTAGGATGTAATTGGTAACAGCTAATGTGATTCCTGTGAGAATGATTGCCTTAATGCATGCCACTACTTAAGGAATTTCGGCAAATATTCTATTTAAATGTAGCCTCAACTCTTCAGAGCATACTTTCTCTTGTAGATATAAACGTAGGCCAGGTATTCCTTTTTACTTTATTTACTTTGGTAGATAAGGTTTTGCATTACACCCAAAATTGCCATACGAAGATATCACCAAATTTAATATGCCTCCCTAAATATCAAACTCGATATTTAGATTTAGCTCCTCCACGGTTTTCACACTAAGTTTAGCAGTGGTTAGTACCGAATACAGTTCAATAGTGAGTTGTGACTGATTAGACTGATTAGTGATTTGTTTTGAGTTTGTGTTACATTTGCATAAACCTAAGTGTTTAGCAGCAATTGGTGTTTTTATTTTAGCAATATATAAACAATATAATGATGAATAAAGGAAGAGATAAATTTAATAAGCATTCTAAATACCTCTTGCTATTCTTTTACTGCATAACCGTTCTAAGATATTACCGTAAAACGGTGAAAAAGCGCAAAAGAAGATAAGGATTATAATAATGACGTGACTACATGGAAATCCACTCTCCACCTCAAAAGAATGATTGGTATCTCAGGAACTTTGATATCAGATTATCTTACAGCTAAGTCTTTCTTAGGCGGTTATATTATCGTGTATTAACCTGATGGAACACGAAGCATTATGAAATCACATCTGTACAGCGAATATGCAACGCTCGTCATTTTGCAATGTAGATTCCTTCCAAATGACAATTACAGCTAAGTACAAACATTTTACATTACGGGTTTAAAAAATGGGTATAATTGAGTTTTCGAAAAAAAGGTGCTCATCTGGCTGCTTTGGTATTCTGATAGGAAGAATTGTTTTGTTCCATTTCCTTTCATCTTTCTCTGCATTTTTCATACTGGTGGCCTTTGCCTTACATACTGTCATATTGGCAACGGTGTTAATTTATACACAGTTGTAAATGAATTATTTTGGATTACATTTTATACACCACACACATACATAATCACATACATGGTCTCATAAGTAAAGACTTTCTTTCATTTTGGTGTTCTGGAAATTTTATAGGATTTCTTTAGTTTGGAAATGCTATTTACAGGATGCTATGGTTATTGTTGCGTGAATTGCGAACATGTATCAGTCTTAACTGGTTAATAAAGAATCACCAAATGGAGATACCAAAATTTGAACTTAAGAGTCCTAAAATACTACTTGAAACAAGATTATAAAGCAGGTGTCTCAGCTCGAAGAGTATATGAAGTATAAGGAGAAGGTGTTAGTGCGCGATTGGCACAAGGATGGTTCCAACTTTTCAACAATGAAGAAAAAAATTTACCACGTTCTGGAATACTAAATTATGAAATATTGAGCATACACGCCAAGTTTTTCGAGAACATCCATAAAAAGAGTATCTGTAGGCTTTCAGAAGAAATTGATGCATCAAAAGATTCATACATCGCCACATTAAGCCATTTGGAGAACCATACAGAAGCTGTAGATCTATACTTTGTCAAACTGACACCTTAACAGACTGAACGTAGAGTGGATATCTGTCATCACTTTATCTGTAATCCCATGGATGATAGATTTGTCAGGTGAATTCTCACTTGTGATGAAAAATGAGTATATTACCTAAAGCCTGATGCCTAGATGCAGTGATCCCTCACTAACCTACCAAAGTAACCCTTAAAAAACAACAATCTGTCCAGTCCCAAATTAATGTTGTGCGTCTGGTGAAATTTTCAAGTTGTGATTAATGGCAGTTTGTTCCAAACGGGCGGGCGATAGATATGGCTCTTTATTCTCAACACCTTGAACAATATTATTGAATTCTGAGACGGCATTAGTTAACCGAAATAGAGTTCTGTTGCAACAGAACAATTCAACACCCTATACTGCACTAAGAGCCATGGAAAATATTCAGGAATTGGGAGGAATCGAACTGCTACCACATCCACCATGCAGCCCTGATCTCGCAACATCAAATTATCATCTTTTACGATCCTACATTTTCTACGTGAAAGAAAGTTTTGGCAACTTTGAAGCATTGCTAGTGGGTGTCATCGAATTCTTCTCATAAAATACCAGAGACTGGTACCATCCTGGGATAATGAACTTCGCTGAACGATGGCTCAACACTATAGAATCTAATGGTCTATACCTTGAAAATTAATTAATTGCTTGTCAGAAAACATTTAAAATAACTTTTTTAAAAGAATGACATTACTTATAGGACAGTATCTGTAACTGTGTCTCTACTGGTAATAAGGCGTGTAAATTGGCCGTGATCCGCTTGTTTGCTAAGCGGTGGATCTCCTTGCGGCTACTACTAAACATGTGATAACCAGACCATGAACTTCAGTCGCTACATCTCTGTCAAACTTTTTGTAAAATGTAAAAGACTATAAAATCCCCAAATTCAGAAGTGAACACACTCATATCAGCTGTAACCTCGTCTAATTTATGACTATCCCATCAAACTTCCCACATAAGCCTGTTATTTACATTTAAAACACAATTTTTAGTATTTTAGTCGTTAACTCTTAAAAATGCCATCCCTTTCTAGTTTTCAGGATTAGTACACGTGTATTTTAACGAATGTTCTTGATATTTTAACGACTGAATTCTAGTTATTTGAACTTTAATGAGTTTATTGTCGATCAAAGATTCACCGGAGGGCCTAATTATCTTAGCTATACAGACTTAAAAAAGGTTTATTGCTAAAACCTTAAGCCTAGATAATGACTTCCAATCTACTGGCAAAATTGTAGCACGCGATTCTTACATTGTTTTGAATTTAATACATGATAATTATGTATTATAATTAATCTATATTCGCATCACTTCTTTATAAGACTATTAGTTTCATGTATCACAGCTTACTTAATCTCACCGTTCTAAAATATATTAAATATATATGAACAGAATAAGTGTAGCAATAGATAATATTACACGTATTTTATACAGTATTTTAGTACGAGAAGTTCAAACATCAGCTATCTAAAATTATTTAAAATATTGCAGTAGATTCAGTATAATACAATATTTTCTAAGCCCTTTGTTGCAAATTATTCACAAATATATTCTTATGCTATTATTCAGAAAGACTCTGATTAAGGATAAGCAAAACCTATCGAAGGTAACAAAAAAGCAGTTGAAGGAATTTATATGATGCGAAAGGAATTCTTGAGCTGAAGAAAAAGAGTAATCCTTGTAATATTTAAATTATTTTATTTTATGGCTCACGTCTTGGAAGTGCTGACAGGTCTATTGAGATACGGTTTGAAATCGAGTTATGTGCACTATTTCTTTACGCAATGGTTATCTGGATTTACTTGCAGCAGCGATTTCTAGCTTCCAGTTTTACGACTTGTTTTAATTTCACATCTGCCTTGAAGATTGCCAACACTGCTTGTCATTGCTTATACCATAAATCTTTTAATCCGATATTGGTTGTTATGGAGCTTGTTTGAAATCCATTATTCTTAATTGGTAGTAAACTAATTTATTTTTCCAGCCTAATATTATCGACAGCATTAAATTATTTCTTGAGAACCTTTACAATGAGAAAACGTTATGAAAAATAGCTGCATGAGTTTAATATGTTTACGTTGATATTTTGTTTGCGTTTGTACATTTATCTGTACATCAGCAAAGATGCGAAACAAAATATTTGTAAAGAAATTAAAGACTTAACTATATTTTACACAGATAAATGCTTTGCCGATCTCAGATTCAATATGAAATAAATATATAATTTCAAATTAAATCCTAAAATTTAAGTCAAGTTTTCCTTATTGTAATTACTTATTGTGGACCATTCTTGTTACTTATTCAGTAGGATAACTAATTTCAAGTAGTTATTTCCAAAACGCGTACTTTTGCTGTGAGCTTTAGGTTATATATATATATATATATATATATATTATATATATACTGGCCATGCTTTTATCATGACCCCTGCGAGAGAGTGAAGTTGTTGCTACAAGGTTCTGCCATCTTTCAGGTGGTACCTTCCGGCTAATGTCATATCAGGATAATAACTTTTACTGACAAAATGATAGTGGTAAACAGAAAGATGGTGGTTTAGGGGTGGTAATGTGATATCTTTCTTTTGGGGGGGATAGGAGGGGTGCATAATGAATTGGAGAGAGGAAACTTGTTGCCTTTTTAGATTATGGTTTGTGGAGGAGTCTGGGTTGTTTATAACGTTCCCGGGGATCAACCCTGCGAGGGAGAAATGGAGAGAGAGAGAAGGTCGAAGAGCAAGCAGATTTGAATGACAACCCCTAAGATTCCTACTGGTAGACTTCACTTGGGAGAGGATCAGACGGACAGTCCTTGAACGAAGGCCTGAAGAAATCTCTACAAAGAGCGGATCCACCGTACGCCGAAGACAGTCATCTGGTCCTATAACCCTGAAACAGATTAGTATGAAAGAAATAATGGTAAGGATAATATTCCCATAGAGGTACATAAATATGGAACAATAATATTACAACTCCGCACACAACACCTACTTAATATATGTTGGAGAACAAAGAAGATCCCAAAAGAATGGGAAGTAGCTGAAATTATATCTACCAGGGCTATCCAGAAAGCAACAGGCGTTTAGGCCTATCGTGGCAATGGGTGGGGCAGGAGCAGTCATCTTGGTGTCACAACGTTCCTACATGCAGTACGCATCCAGCTATTGTAGCGCGAGCACTGCGATCCTTACTTTGCTCTATATGAGTCGTCAAAATGTGCCCTGCAATAGAAAATCTCGCCACTTGTGAAGGTCTGTGATTCCGTTTGCGTTGCTCAAAACAACAGGACAATTGAAATTTAGCGTCAGCTTTGTGATGTTTACGGACAGTGAAAGCCAGTGAGGCTATGTTGCACTGATTTGAAAAATGGCCGTACCAGTGTTCACGACGAGGACCGCAGTGATAGACCTAGCCTTGGGACTGATAACCGGGCAATACAAATCCGTGACAAAATTCTCGAAAACCGTCATTTCACAATTACAGAACTATCGGAACATTTTCTCCAAATTTCGCAGTGTTGGGTGCATAAAATTGTAGTGGAGAAGCTTGGTTTACACAAATTTTGTGCTCGGTGGGCTCCAAAAATCCTAACGGAAGACCATAAGAAACAGAGCCTGGCTGTAACAATGACCTTTCTCCAAGAATACAACACAAATGGTAATGCATTTCTGGAGCGCATCGTGATCGGGGACGAGACTTGGATGAAGCATGTCAACTGTGAAACAAAACAGCACTCGATGGAATTGGCGCACACACATTCTCCCAAGAAATCACGAAAGTGTTTGCAAGCGCTGTCAGCAAGAAAGTTCATGGCTATTATGTTTTGGGACTCCAATGGAGTGCTCTTTGATTTTCTGGAACATGGAATAACAATAAACTCAGAACGTTATTGTGAAACACTGAGAAAGTAGCGGAGCGTCACACAAAATTGGCGTCGGGGAAAATTTGATACCAAGGTGTTATTTATTCACGACAACGCACGTCCACCACGGACAATCGTGCCCGTTCACTCTTGGATGGTTTTGGATGGGAGACATTGGACTATCCAACATACAGCCCGTATTTGACGCCAAGCGATTATCATCTCTTCCCAGCGATGAAAAAGTGACTCGGTAAACCACGCTTTGAAAATGACACCGATCTGCATGGTGCTGTGTGACACTGGTTGAAATCGCAGGCGGTAGATTTCTACAGAGAGGATATTGAAAAACTTGTGCCACGGTATGATAAATGTTTGAATTTGAAAAATAGCTTAAGAGTGTAACTTTCAAATGTATATAATAAACTTCGAGTTTTTAATTTGTGAATTGTTTATTTCAAAACGCCTGTTACTTTCTAGACAGCCCTCATATTTATACAAAGGAACAAAAAGTCATCATCATCATCATCATCATCATCATCATCATCATTATCATCAACTCTTCATGGTTTAGGAGAGGTCTGTTCTGGCCTCTTACTTCTTACCATCGTTGTAGTGGTCTTCCTGTTGTTCTATAACCCAAAACTTTGTATTTGTAAGACACTAATAGAATGCGAGAGTTATCCATTCCTTGTAAATTGCTTTTCCATTTTTCTCTATTTTTTTCTATTTTTTCTTGCAATGAGAATATATCTAATTCTTTCCTTATGTCTTCGTTTCTAATAAGATCTTGTCTGGTGCATCTTTCTACTGCTACGAGATAATTTATATCTACTGCTTGTATTTGGCTCCAGTATTTCTTTTTAAGTGTCCATGTCTCCGAACCGTATAAGTAGTAAGACTGGAACAGCCATTGTCTTATAAAATTTTAGGTTTGTATCCTTTCGGGTTCTCCTTTTCAAGGTAGGAACTGTTGCTCCACATATGTATTGAAACTTGCTTTATTTAGTACTTATTTCTTCATTGTTCATTTTATAAGTTACATTACAGTCCAAGTCATTAAACGTTTCCACCTGTTCTAACACTATATTATTTAACACTCCATTATTATGAGGCTGTTCAGTATGTAAAGGGACAAAGACATGATTGTAAAAGTTATACAGGTATACATATAAATTATACACTCGAATTATAAGCTGTGGGATAAAAATAATTGAAACGCGTATTAGTGAAGATAAACAAGGATTTAGGATAGGCTGAACTTGTATAGATAATGTATTTACTATAAAGCATAATACCTTATTTATAAGTTTTTTCCCACCTGCTCCCAAGCAGAAGGATAAGTGCAATGAATTCGCCTGCTAGCAAGAAAATTCGAGATCCGGTTTGGATTAAAGAGCTCCGGGTTAACGAGGTTTCACTGTATAAACGTTGACTTTTCTGAAGTATTCTATATTACGTCTGCAAAACTGGTAAACCATAAGGGAAAGACCAAATCCTACTGCACAAAATACTGTAGGTAGTGTGTTGCAGCACACAATCTGTGCTAAATTACACATAAGTTCCTTGTTACTGGTTTGAATATTCAAAAACTAATACCTTTCCTAAATAAAAATACGTGATTCATCTGTTCTCTTGGTCCTGCAGTGAACAATCACATGGTAATCAGCATCAGACTGGACTATCGCTTAAGCGCTCACATTCCTATTTTTCTATAAGGAATCATTTCTACATAATATGTACATTCGGATTGATATGAAAGGGGGGGAAACAAAGGAATTTGCTTACAATTGAAGATCTTTGAAATAGCGTAATGAAACGTAAAATATCAGATTTGTTGACGAACACATTGATATAGAATAAAGCGTTATTATAGAATAGTCGGGAAATATGGAATACCGAGATTTGGTCTCTGTTTGCTGCTGCTATCATGTAGGAGTGCCATGAAGTATTCAAGAAAGTCTCCCATGATGCACTGCAGTAAGAGCTGGCAGCCATAACTTTTGAACCAATAATAGGACACACGTGCAACTTTGGGAGAACGTAATACACAATTGGGATATTACGTTACACTATTTACATCTCACCAGCATCTATACATGTTTGCACTCTCTTACCATATTCTCTGAAGTTTTACGGAGAGTATCCTCGGTTCGAATGGATTCCTTGAGAACATCAATTGTCCGGACCTATTCTTGTACATTCTATTTTGTAGATGCCCGACAAGAACAAATCCGATGAGGTTTGGTCAGGGTATCTGGGGAGGCCACAGACTTTTTCAGATTATTCGATTATCAAAGAAACTGTTTACAAGTTCCATTGTGTCATTAGAGTTATGGCACGTTGCTCCATCTTGCTGAAAGTAACCTTCTTTCAAGTGTATAACGTTCCATATGCTTCTTTGAAACTATACTGTTCGGAATTAAAGTTAAACATGTGTTCTCAGTGTAATATTAGTAGCTAAGTAATAATTATTGCTTAAAAAAATATAAATATAGACTACTTTAAATCCAAAATATTTTTAAAACTTAATTAATTGAAATGAAAGCAAAACCCACTTTTTTGTTATTCTAGACTTGGTCTACGGTCTAAGCCTGTAAACATTTGTGTATATGTTTGTCTATTTTAAGCCAAATATTTGAAAGCAAATTAATTTTTCAATGTCTTAAACTATCTATTCTATAACCGGACTATTTCATATTTACTTGCATTTGTAACATTCTTCTAAATATATTATTTGTATAACAACACAATGAATAGCAGTTATTTTAACAAGTGACAGTTCATCTCAATTAGTTTTAGTATGTATTTATGATTTGGCGATTTTTATTTAAATTAGAAATATAAATGGTATTCCATAATACCCTCCTCTCACGCACTAATCTTGACGTTTCACTACCGCCGAGCGTTTTGCCCTCTTTTGTGTAGTGTTTTTTACCATAGCATTTTCACAATGTTTCCACACTGTATTTTACCTATGTGTGCCAAATTGGATTGAAATTGATTTAAGGATATAACAATGTATAAGGAAAGCGCGGGACTGCACACTCACATTTCCCTTCATACATGCATATGGATAGTCACCCTTTCACTGAAACAAGCTATGAAGGTTGTTACATTGTCCATTGCTGACAGCTCAACATTTCCGCAAATCTCCACTGAAGTGACCCTTGTACAAGGTAATGGGCACCTTAGCATTTCGCTGGCCACATGCAAGGCTGACCCTTCGTGCTAAGAAGAACAACGTTTAAAGTAATATTAGACCCCCATTTCATGACTCGCCTTCAGGCTGCAGATGCAGAGAATCATAGAGCATTGGGGCAGAAATGATGGGGTAGGTGTGGGAACATGGTTCGTGATGACCCCTCTCATTTGACATTACAATCATAGCACCGCGAGCGCTAAGAGCTTCCGAGTATATAAACGAATCAAGCTCCAAAGTGGGCTGGTTTCAGGATCGAAATGCAAATGCACATGGAGATCTCTATCTGTGATAAATGTAAATGAATTTTCTCTTATAACTGTCGTTATACTTCTGGGATATTTTACTACCTGTGAGTGAAGGTGTTTTAAGAGCGTATAATTGTAATATTTAAATCCCTTTCCTACCACATGTGTCAAAACAGGCGGTGGACACCGGCGATACATGACATAAAATGATAATTGTGGAAATGCCGTTTAGGATATTTCTATGTTCGATACATTTGAATATTGCCTGGTTATGTGAAATCGAACACTTGAAGCGTTCAAACTCTAATGCAGGGCATATCAGAGGAAGTCAACTATGTTTTAGGATTTAAGTTCCCTGTTTCAATTAAACACATCTTGAATTTAGTATAGACTGGGCCGGGTGATGATCTAAGTTAAAGTTGTTGGTGCAACCGAAATTTTACTTCGGTTATGCGTTTAAAATGGGAAGAATTCTTTAAAATTAATTATTAATTATTATTAATATTATTATTAGTTTTATGATCCATTATTAATGATTAAAAGATTAAATATTAGGTTTATGATTAGGTAGAGTTTTATTTAAATATAGATTAAATTATTATTTTAATTTATTTAAATATTATAGAATTATTATTTTTTCGTAGCGAATCAGATGTGTTTGAGCCTTCAGCGTTTCCACGTCGTTACACCCACTCTTTTTATATATCCATCTCTTTCGCACACTTGCGAGTGTTAGTGTGAGTGAGTGAGTGTGTGGTGTTTTAGGGCCCGTCGACAACAAGGTCATTTGGGGTGTTCTTGGCTCTAGACGTAAGGGAACAAAAACTGAATTTTCCAAAGTTTTATAATAATGCAGTTTTTGAAATCACAATTGCAACATGGATATTCGTATATTACGCCCATGTTTTAAGTATATAGTTTTAAAATATTTATAGTTTATGAATTACTTAGTCCTCTAATCCAACGAAAATTCCAGATATGCATCCATATAACTATGACTGTTATATACGTGAAGAGATAATTCGTCATTGTCATTGTCTTCAACGTCTGTGTATTGAAAATTTATGATGATAGCTTCCAAAATTTCGTCACATGCTATTTCCTTCCAAAAGTCGTCTTCTTGTAGTTTATCTGATGTCTGACACAGTTTTCCCAGCCTTGTCACATTCCTTGTCAATTTCTTCGTGAATAACTCGTTCAACTCCAGTCAGTTTAAAAGTATTATTTCTGTTTGCAACATAATTTGAAGCCACATTAACTCAATTGGATTGTTCTTGTAGTGGTAACGGGGAAGGTGGTTTATAATACCTCGTGTCTCATTTCTATTGCAAGCTGATCCAGCTGATACACTTTCCCTGTTTTTAAACGGAAGAACAACTGAATAATGCTGCTTTGAACTCTCTAGACTAGAGATTACGAAATCATTCATACACAATGATCTAATGTGACAAGACACGTTCTGCTAGGCCAGTAGGAAGTGTATTGTTTCCTCTCGTTCGAATTCAACACACACGTTGGCTTATACAAAGTACTTCTTTTATCACTTCATGTAAAACGTTTACGTTTAAGTTCTGAGTAATTACAAAGATAACCTACGCGCATATATGCCCACCAATAATGCTATTCATTACATTGCTTATGTCGCGATACATTCTTATAATTGTATTTGTATTAGGAAAACTATATGAGCTAAATTATGGGGTATTTACTGTTATGTTAAACTTCCTCATGGATCAGTTTTTGCAAAATCTGAATTTTTGTCTTAGCGCAGATAGTATTTATCAGAGATTGATTAGGTTGGCGCTCGTCACACCACATAGGGAGAATGCTATACGACAACAGCGCAGGACTCTGATTAGTTGCTCACCTAGTAGCGCTCAAGGACAACCATCATCTCATTTGAAACAGATAATAGCACTCTTTTGTTATTTCTCGTATATGAGATGTATCTCAGTGTACCACACATTTGTCTACAAGGTTCGCTATTGTTCATCGCCCCTAGACGACATCTGCGCAAATGTATGCTAGAAACAGTGAAATTACAAAAGAGAATAATTTTGTTGGCTTAGATATGCTAAAGTATTGACAGCTATATATCAGGTAACCATAAATGCAGTGCTGTAAGCAAACATCCCTTAAATAAGTTAGTTACTAACACTCCCCACATGGCAACCTTGGCCTTCGGGGTAATCTCACCCCACCAAGTGATGACCGGACCCATTTCTCAGGTGGAGGCACCCAGAGGGCGGTGTCCATTACCTCCGATGATAGGGTGATAGTGAAGATGGCGGTGAGGTGAGAGGACCTACAGCTTTTACCGTGGACTCCCAACCACGTTGGGCATAGGGGATACTTCACGTGTGCTAGACAGAGGTGAAGGCGTGGATAGGGCCGACTTAAAATCGCCAACCCCAGAGGCGGGAATCGAACTCGGGACCCTTAGAACGGGAGCCGCGAACGAAACCACCGCGCTACCCCGGCGCCCACATCCCTTAAATAATGAATGCAGAGTCTGCTGCTTTCAAAGGATAGCTTTGGCTACCTGCTATCTCTTCGGAGACGCTCACTAAAAAGATGGATTTTTGGACATTTTATTTGTAAACAAAATATGTCACATAATACATCACACTACCATCACATGCAACTGTCTTTTATTACATCGTATTGGAAATGCAGTATTAAATTATTGTTACTTTTCCTTATCAGGGTCTCACAATTACTTGTGCATTATTCCTCTTGCTTTCTCTTTCTCATACATGGACTAATGAGAAAGTTTAATGTTAAGACATTATAGGTTAGAAATTCTTAAACATGATTCAGAATTAATCTTTGCTTGTCATATAAGTGAACGTATTTTAATTTTCTGCTTTAGGTATCAGATGTAATAAATAATTTTGTATAATTTTAATTATTTAATATTATGTTATAAATTAAATACAACCACCCGCATTTGCAACAGTTCTCGTACTGCATTAAACTCTTTTACAATAATGCTGAATGATTCAGTACTGCTGAAGAAATTGTATTTAAATTCAAATGTAGTTATCTCCAGCTGATCATTCCTTTCGCTTTAGTCCCTTGTTAATTTTACATTGTTGTTATTCTAATTTATACAACATTAGAGTTTGTTAATAATTCATGTGATTTGCTAAGGGATAGAGAAAGTGGTCGTGTGAATGCTACACATCAAAAACGTTTTAGAATTCAGATCATAAAATGACGTGAGAGCAGTTGTATTTTCTGCTGGTTAGAAATAAGCGGCACGGAAACAGGTTGTTAAAACCTTTTTCTTTTTTCTCCTTTCTTTCTCCTACTTCAGAATCGGTCAGAAATGTAGAAAATGTATGTATTTGAACACCGAGGTGAAGCTAGGGGGCGGATTAAAGGAAGGTAGAACTGTATTTTGACTTTCACCAAACCCTTCTACTGATTTGCCATGAAATGTCCATGCCTAAAAACTGTAATTCTGGTCTTGATATACCCGGCGCGCCTCAAAGGTGAACTGTCAGTGACATACCAAGATCAAGAGGTAATTCGCTCTTTTGGAATAATTTATGACGTTTCCGGCTTGCAATTCTTCAAAGGATTTAGCTTCAAAGTTCCACATTTATTTTCCAAATGGAATATCTGTGTAAGGGACAGGTAAAGTAAGGCCCAACTTTTTTAAATTCTCATTATTTTCTATAAGGTATGATGGCTAGTGAATCAGAAGTTTTGTTTATTCTAAATATGTAAAATATTACTCGACAGAGAGTTGATATGTATCGGCATTCAGCGCTGCCATCGTTCATTATCGGATCTTATCTGGTCGATTAGAAGAGTGAAACAGACTGAATACAGTCAGTTACGAAACACAGATAGAACGATTGGAAGCTGCCTGTGTCTATATGGTATGTCTATATCGCCTGTCGATGTAAGACACGTTGCTGTCCAGAAGACATGATCATATCTGAGCAGAGTACACATACACTGGACTCACCTTGTATGTGCGAAAAGCTGAGGTAAACATCTCTGTGTTGCGAATTTTTTCCGGTACGCCTTCTCGCTTTGCCACGTAATACAGAATGATCGGCTTTACTATTAATATATTAATGGCAGTCGTGCTTTCTTACGGGAAATACCTCATTTGAGACTTTTGTATATATACGAATGTTTCCGATGCACTCTTCAACTCTCCTGGAAAGGAACCACAAAATAAGCAGGGAACCAGAAACGAGATTGGCAACCATGATTGAACTTATACATATTTCTAATTAGACAAGTATAGTTTTGATTATAAAATTGCGTTGCACATTACCTAGATAAAACCTTTAAAAATATGTCAGCTGTAGATAGGTGAGAAAATCGTTAACAAACTGTATTGCATATAATATTCCTTATCCTCCTAAGTATAGTGATAAGTGCTGAGAAATACAGTACGATACATATAAACCTGAACTATTTCAATAGGCCATAACTTTTTAACGAATAATAGGACTCATATGCAACTTTGGGAGAATTCAATACACAATTGGGAGATTACATTACACTATGTATATATCAGAGAAGATGTTGGAAGTGTCTTGTATCAGCATATGCATTTTTGTACTCGTCTTGCCATATTCTCTGAAGTTTTACGAAGAATATCCTCGCCAATGTTACTTATTTCGGTTGGAATGGATTCCTTGAGGACATCAATTGTCCATGGCCTACTCTTGTACAGTCTATTTTTAGACATCCCCACATGAAAAAATCCGGTGAGGTTCTGGGGGCCACAGACTTCCACTAATATATTGAAGATACCCATATAAACTTCGGTGTCTACAAACTTATGCCGTGTCTATGAACTTCAGTGTCTAGTAGTTGTCGATTGTCCCAAAGCCACTGAGATCATTAAAACATATTTCTACATTCTACGAGCTGTTAAAGGGAAGTTATGGCTTGTTCAAATGGTTCAGGTTTATATGGATCGCACAATATTGTGACTTTATGGGTTCGTAGAATTAAAAGTCCAATTTGCAGAAATTCCAAATGTTCTTTATTTGCGTAGAAATACACTTCGTAGCAGCAGAATTACATCACACACATAACACCATCTACCAAGTTCGATGTCCACACAAACAGCGTTCTGATTAAATCAGCTCTCGTTACAACACTCTACAATTGTTTACTACTTACGACTGTCTATGACTCCAATCCTGGCGAGTCGTCGCTCCCTTAAATACCTCATCTGATAATTCCAGATTGTTCCAGAACAATAAAGAAACCGAATTAAGATGTCACCAGAAATTTCCATTTATCTCCGTTCGTTTGTTTCGGCAGACTTTTATCTACGGCGCTATGTTTTTCTGCTTATGCAAGCTCTTTATCTCCGTGAACACTATCCGTCTGTTTTCTATTTGCAACGAAACTTTTTATGCCCGTTGCCGCGACAATATATTTGATTATGTGTTTTGCACCTACTATTGTTTCTTAGTAAGTCTACCAAATTCGCAATCGTCAAGTTGCTTACATTCGATTAGAAGAAAAATTTTAAGTGAATGAGTTGAGTAGTTTCTTAGGGAAACTTCTTTTAGGAAAATGTAGTATTACTTAAATTTCACTGTCTATTTATTTGGTTCCATTACGTAGTTTTTGTTCATGACTAACAACAAAACTCTACGCTCCTTATTCGTCTTTCACCTCCTCTTATGCCCCTCCCCATCTGTTTCTCCCTTTTGTCTACTGAAACTTCCTCATTTTTCGCTGTCCTTTTAACGCTTCATCCATCCTCCCGCATCAAATACCTTAAATGCAATGTTTTAAATGAGAAGATAAACCTTACTTGTAGGGTAATAATAAACATTAAAACGCAAGATTAGCAGGATGTAAACTAATTATTGATCCTTAATCTGACACTGTGATCGGGGCTATGTAGTTTCTTTTGCCATGGTACATAATAAATAGCGAAACATACTGTGAATTTGTAGGTTCGTGGAATTAAAGGTCTTGTTTGCAGGAATAAAAAATGTTCTTTATTACAATTAGAAACACGCCTTGTACAATCTTGACAGTAGCATAATGTCATAACATACACAAACGCAGTCATCAAGGTCTCTCGTTGCTTCACCAGACATAAACAAACAAAATAATTCACTTGCGGTATCTTCAAACAGCTGCACACACAATTAACAACTGCCACTCGCAACTGACTGACTCAACTCAACTCCATGCTGGCGGGCTGTTTGGAACAGCCCGAAGGGTGGTCAAATCGTGTACCTGCTCTGGGAAGAGCTTAACCACGTAGTGGCGGGATGTGGATGTTGCAGAATGACGGGTGTAGATTAAGTGGGGGTAGTGTAGGGAGGTAGCTTGTTGCTTCTCAGGGAATGATGAAGCGGGTGCTACAGACAGCGTGCACGCTGGTGGATTAGTTAATAAACTAGGAAGAAGGTATGTATAATTTTGAATTTTCCAGAATACATTTTTGGATTAGCTGAAATTTAGTTTAGGCTGGAATGGAGATCATGTGGTTACCGGTAATGACCGCAAGACATGCGGGGTAACCGGTATCGCTTTAAGCGACGCTCACGAGGTACATAATCCCCAAGGGATCTGACGAGGGCGCTCTGATGTTGGGACAAACCCTCGAGGAATTTTGTCACCCGGCGCCTAATTTCATCCTCCACATATAGGAGGGATGAAGCCTCGTGAAGTAGTCTCACGGGGAACCTTGTGCACACAGAATAAATAATCCGAAGACATTTATTCCGTGCACGTTGGAGCAGAACTAGGTGTGAGCTTGCGGCCATACCCCAGACTTCGCACGCATAGAGTATGACAGGGAGGACCAGCGTCATAAAGAGGCGCAACTTTAGGGAAACAGACATCGCAGACTGAAGCACAGGGTATACTGATGCCACGGCACCACACGACCGATGAGCTTGCTCCTGGATGTGCTCCCGAAAAGTTAGGCCCTTATCCAGCTTGACTCCCAAGTACTTGATTGAATTCTCCCACCTGATCCCTTGACCGAAGTAGGTAAATTGGGTGAAATTGGCGGGAAAGCGGAGCTTGGTGAACAATATCGCTTGGCTTTTCTCCGTATTAATGGACAATCGCCAAAGCGTGCACCAATCCTGGAGGAGGATTAGGTAGCGTCTGACTCACTCACACCCTGCGAGGCTTTTTATACCTCCAGTAATTGTTTCTAGAAATCAGTGGAACGCTCGATAGCAATCACAGTGCAGCGGGAAGTTCCAAACTATCTCTGTCTCTTTCTTTTCTGCCCGCGCGTAGCTCTCTATCTCTTTCGCACGCGCCCAGCAATAGCTTGTCGCAACGATTCAACAATGCCTCGGCAACAATACATTTTATCCAAAGTTCGCTCATGGTAAAGTCTCTCATAAATGTAGTTATAAATACGGTTAGGCAAAATATTGGTTTAAAGGCTAATAATATCAAGATATTCTTATGCCATTTTGTGGTGCAATAGAAGCTCACACATTTCTTATGGCATCGAGCTGTGGGCACACACATCCAAATTAAACTTCTACAGAATTTTTCTCCTGCAGAAAAGAGTTATCAAATACCTGACAAAAATAACACGTACGAGTTCATGCAGGCCATATTTTAAAAAATTAAACATACTTACTCTTCCCTGCATATTTATTCAGCGAACAAAACCTTTTGTACATAACAGGAATATAACTTCCACAAATTCCGATGTCCACACATATGAAACAGTGGGAAAGAATAAATATATAGTTAAAGGTCACAGGCCAAAACTTTTTTAACATAAGCCCCAATACTTTAGTGCAAAACTACTTAATAAGCTTCCGGAAAGCCTAAAAAGTACTGTGTCAGCTGCTATGTTTAAATGTTGTTAAGCAGAGCCTATTACAGTATAGATGAATATTATGATGACAACTTCGATGATTTTGAATAATTATGTTAAATATATATAAATGTGTGTATGTGTGTGTGTGTGTGTGAGAGAGAGAGAGAGAGAGAGAGAGAGAGAGAGAGAGAGAGAGAGAGAGAGAGAGAGAGAGAGAGAGAGAGAGAGAGAGAGAGAGAGAGAGAGAGAGAGAGAGAGAGAGAGAGAGGATGAATGACAATTTTTTTACATTTATAATCGTTTAGTTTTAAGAGAGAGTATGTATTACAAATGACATGGCTTAATTGTGTTCAAACACAGTATTAAGTTGCAATAAATATGAATATGAATTGAAAATGGTTAACCCTTTTCCCATAGCCGGTCGTATCCTAATACTATATCAAATGACATAACAATCAACTAATAACTGTAAATCTAAAACAGGCTCAAATGTGGGAGCGCCAAATTATTTTAAAACTGCTTGATCTAAACCCACTTCACATATTTTATTTGCGATAAAATTTTAATCAAGGATTTCTGAACGGATAAATACGAAGAAAGGGACAAAAAATAAAATATGTAAATTTCAAATTTCAATGGATAGAGTCAACATGCAAAATTCAATGCCATGGCCGTGATTTGAACCATGGATCTCCTGGTTTCCGTCCAGTCGCTCTATCCATCAAAAACCTTAGCCTATGAACGGCTAGTGTGGAAAAATGATTAATTTCCATCAATTAATTCAAATTTCAAGTTATATTTATTGTTAAGGCTGTAAAATTTACTCACTTTATTTCATTTGAAACGTTATAATCTACTCTCTTAATAGCAACGTAAACAATATTTCATTATATCTCTAAATAATAAACTACACTGTTGTAGAAAGAGAGAATATAAGCAGTTTTTGGATACATTAACAACGGAGTTAAAATATGGAGCTCGCAGAGCGTTTTCCCACGTAGGATTTGCCCTGCACACCTTCTTCGTGTCTATTGGACACGACAGGGTCCTGGTGGTCTAATTTGTGTCAGTCAAATTACAGATTGCTGAAGGCCTTGCGGTTCTGGAGTAATAACTTAATAAGCGCTGCCTTATCTAAGATCTGCCTCGTGGTCCGTGATCTCTGTAATTTACATCTTGACGACATCATCCAACCGCTTTAATGTAAATATCACTTCAGTAAACGATTTGGGGCGAGGGTGTTCCAGGTTGATGCATTAGATTTCTTGGGAACATAATGTTGGTGAAAGATGGCGAAGATGTGGAGTTTTGACTAGAAAAGTGATGGGAGGATATCAAAAGAAGAAGATGATGAATGTTTGTAAGCTTCATATGATATTACATCCCATATTGGACGACTTTTGTGCAGGAGATAAAGGAGATTAAGAAACCTGTAATAGACTTCAGAGTTATTAGACAACAGTAATAATCATGTAATTAATTATTAGATACATTGCTGCCATATGCACAACTGAAACATCTTACCAATATCGAAATCATCACCAACAAAAGTTCAGTAGTATATCTGTTTCGTTGGTAGAAATAGAACGAAATAGTTAACGTTTTTCTATAATTCAACTAATACCCTTTTAGTCCTTTGAACCTTGATATAAAATAAATTTTAACACTCTCTTAATGTGTACTTTTATTTGACGTAGTGGCATTTTTTACTGCATCTAACATTTTATTTAAAGATGTTTCGATTTAGCCATTACGTAAACCTCAATCAAGGAAGAGCTGTTTTAGCCAGCAATTACAATCAATGTTCATCCTTATTTATTATTCAAATCAATGAAGGGAGAATCCGAGTAGCTGCAGCTTATAGTAAAAGTGAAGACGTTATAATATCAAAAGCTTATTATACATTAATTCACATGATTTCTCTTCTACATTTTACTCAAGTTTAATTGACTGGTCATATCTCTGTAGATATTTTAAGATATAACACATCGCTTTGTGTACTGCGAGCTATTAATTAGCTGTACCACTGTACCATACCATCTTGTTTCCTCACGTTTCTACTCAGGCCTTTGTGATAGGCAACTGTACCACTGCATCTGTGACGGTCATTTATCACAATAGTGTTTTCCAGTCTAGCTGTTTTCAATATTGATGATAGCAGCGCATTCACTACTACCATAGATTTTCGCTTTCATAGATACAGTATCATAAGTAATTTTCACTTTGAATGAAAAAACTATATTTGAAATGTTTTCTGACAAGCAAATAACTAATTTTAGAGTACACACCATTAGATTCTATAGTATTAAGACATCGTTAAATGACGTTTATTATCCAGCGATGGTACTAGTGTCTTGTTTTTGATACGAAGAATTCGGTGACACCCACTTGCACTGGTTCAAAGTTGTCAACATTTCTTTCACGTAGAAATGATAATCTGATGGTGTGAGGTTAGGGCTGTATGCTGGATGTGGTAGCAGTTTGATTCCTCCCAATCCTTGAATTTTTCCATGGTTGTTCATACAATATGAGGTGTTGCATTGTCCTCTTGCAATAAAACTCTATTTTGGTTAACTAATGCTGGGTATCTGGGGCTCAAAATGACATGAACTCGTTCCAGTTGTTAAGAGTAAAAATCTACATCAACCGCCCGCCCATTTGGAACAAACTCAGTGAATCACACCTTCAAAATTCCACCCGACACATAACATTACCTTGGAATTGAAATTATTTTTAATGATGATTTGGTACCTTGGTGGCGATAAAGACAGGAATCAGGGTTTCGGTAATATACTGTTTTCACCAAAAGTTACACTATTCCTGACAAATGTATCATCAATGGGATTACGGATAAGCCGACGATAGACATCCACTTTACGTTCAGCCAGTTGAGGTGTTACTGCATGAAGAACAGATCTACTGCTTCTGTATAATTTCCCAAGTATACTAATGTGGCTATGTGGCATCAAGTGCTTCTGAAAGCCTGCGGGTACTTTTTGCGCACGTTCTCGCAAAAATTTGGCGCGTATTCTCAATATTCCAGCCACTCCAGAACGTTGTAGATTTTTGAATCTTTTCATCTCCATTGTTGAAACTTTGGAACCATCGTTGTGCCACACGTTCACTAACGACACCTTCACCTTCGACTTCTCATAATCTCCGGGCTGCGGCATCTGCCTTATAATCAAGTGTCTTGTAGCGTTTCAGAAGGACTCTACGTGCACAGTGTGTTATCTCCATTTTTTGACTGTTTATTAACCAATAAAGATTGGTGCATACTCGCAATGCACGCAAAAGTGGTCATAGTATTCTGTAAATAACATTGCCAAAGCAAAGAAACACAATAAATTTTCCAAAACATAATATACCTATGTGACCACCAAATTATCTTCTCTACAACAGGTATGAGGGCAGGTATTGCTTCCATTCGAAAAACTCACTGTCCAGTGTCACAAAAAGTATGTTTTGGAGCTCCATGAATCCAAAAAGTTTAAATGAAACAGAAAAGCTCCTTGCTTGTGCTCGTGCACTGGACTAACAATTCTCACTCTGGACTATCATTTACATGGAACATTTTTCTAAATCCTTGACCTTGTAAAAAGCTACCTCTATTTTGACTAAAACATTATATGCTTGAATTATTTCCTTGATAAATTAAATGTAAGTTCTCAAATTCTATAGTAATGTCCTCTGATGTTCTCTTCATTCTTGATGAAGTATGCATAATCTGGAAACAATAAGAGGTAGCACGAAATCTTAGAAAAAATTCTAGATCTCGCTAGAAAAGTTATTTACGAGAAACCCCTTTTCTAAATAAAACATCTGCAATATATTTAGCACTTCCGAATTTTACTTTTAACAAATAGGATGTGTTTATTAATATTTTATATTGGCCATGTAAAAAGAGACGAAGTTTAATGTCATTTCATAGCGATCAACTCTTGAAACATTTAACTAACGCTTAAAGGTATATTATGCAAAGAGACTATAATGGTGGTAATTAAAACGCGAGTATTATGGTCAAGTTTCATAAGACTGTTTATGCTCGATCATGTATTTAAATTAAAAATTTCATTTCAAAGTATTCTTTTCTGATTTGAGTGATATGTTACAGTCGTAAATTGACACGTATGTATACGCAGCGTAGAAATATTAATTACTTCACTATAATCAGCTGTTAACGTGTGACGCAGTTTAACCTAAAATAGACAAACTGGAACAATTTCAGTTTAAGTTTATTGAAATATAACTTGCAATTAATGCTAGTGATAATATGATTTGAGCTGACTTTACTTTGAGTACAGGTTATTTATTTAAATATTTAGGTAGGTAGGTGCTGCAGCTACTCATTGAGGATGACCAGAAAATAGTGGTCCAGAAAATGTTTGGCAGGATTTCAGTCAAAATCGGAGTGAGTAATATTTAACATAAAATGTAATTTACTCATAGAATACTAAAACTTGACATTTTGTTGGTATTTAGAATTCAATGTCACTGTTACTAGTGTAAGACATTTTGACAATTTTCTAAACTAGTGCTAGTACCGTTGTCGATCGAAAGAGAATAATCGATACTTGCGCTTTGACAATGTTACGTGGCCACTTCTATACAAACTCTTCAATATACAAGTGTACTTTAATGAGGCCCATTAAAGTACAGCTATCAGTCGTATAGGTGCTAATGTTTGGCATGGTGAGCATAAAACCTATTGTGTTCCTATATTTCCTTTGTAAATATCAAAATATTAGCATTAAAATAATATTTATATCGGTTAACATGTACTAAGGGAAGTATGTCTTTATAAGAATAGTTTGTATATGAGCAGAAATAGTCATGTGACTACACACATCAAATGAATATTATATATTGAAATATTCACCGTGGGACTCAGAGAAACCGAGCACGAAGAACAAAAAGCAAGAAAGGAGGCGGAGGAGGTGAAGGAGGTGGAGGAGAAAGAGAATAATAAGGAGAAGGAAAAGGAGAAGAATGAGAAGGAGGAGAATGAGAATAATAAGGAGAAAGGGGTGGAGGAGGAGGAAAATAATAAGGTGGAAGGCGTGGAGAAGGAGAAGAATAAGGAGAAAGAGATGGAAGAGAAGGAGAATAATAAGGAGAAGGAAGAGAAGATTAAGAAGGAAAAGGGATGAAGAAAAACATGAAGAAGAGGAGGAAGAACTGGAGGAGGAAAAGGAGAAAAAGTTGGAAGAGGAAGAAGCCTAGGAAGAGGAAGAGCAAGTGGAAGAAGAAGAGGAGAAGGAAGAAGAGGAGAAGGAAGAAGAGGAGGAAGCGTTGTTTGTCACACGAAATTTTAACAGGTAAGCTTGTAAATGAGCGCCTACTCATAAATACCTGAGCTATTCCGCTTTTTCTTAATAACAATTTTTACACAAAATTTCAAAATAGGAGTAACATCTGGTCGCGCCGTGGCAGCGCGGTTAGACCACTCGGCTCTCAGTTTCGATCCCAAGCAACCACAGAGTGAGATTTGTGGTTGACAACATGACACTGGGGCGAGATTCCTCCGGACGCTCCGGTTTCCCCCGCCATCATTCCAAAAATTAACCCATCATTCATCTTTCCTATCATTCATTTCCTACCATCATTCACTTCTGATATTCCTATCCCAGGCATTGGGCTGGCTCCTCAACCCTGGCTTCCTCTTCCAGATTAATGTTTCAGCTCCCTCGTCCCTCTTTCCTTTCTTAAAGTTATAAAACCAAGAGGAATGGCTCAGGCGGTTTGGCCTATGGCCCACATTCAGCAGACTTGGATTCAACCACCGTGTCTGACCTACCTGACCCATGGTGTTATTCGGGGACTTTCTCTGGTCGCCTGGCAAATGCTGGGTAAGTTAATTACATCTCCCGAATTTCCTGTCCCCCTATATCGTCTTCACTGTCATTTCACAGCAGTTCTCAACTGGTGATCTCTTTCACGGTAGAAATGTCGGCAGGTGTCCCGGCGCTGTATGGCAGGATGATATGCTGTGAGTGAAGCAGTTCCTCCTACGGTTGGTCGGTTGCCAAAGTGGCTGCTGGAAGCACTTCCGAATCACAGTAGTGGGGGAATGTCCGTTGTCCTAGCTTGCCGGAGGAAGTTTACATCTAAGTCCCTGCCCTCTGCACTATCGTGTACTCTGCCCTCTGTCTCCTCTCCTCTTCGCGACGAATAGGTACAATACATCAAGACAAGTCGAAGTGCCGAACCTCCTCCGTGGTAATCGTAATCCTAATATAAAACGTGAATAAAAAGTATAGATTTGATCATTATTGGATTTTACGATATTCTAGTTTGCTACACACACAAAGACAAACATACACACACACACACACACACACACACACACACACACACACACACACACACACACACACACACACACACACACACACACTTAAATGTGTATTTTTGGTGAAACATTGCAATGAATTTTAGCAGAGGGTTTAATATTTACGCTGAATAGGAAAAAGTTAATAAAGAATTCTGGTTACATTCTTTTAGAATACGAGTACATTGTTTTACTTATTGTGGTGAAGGTCCATTAGTAGTTTTCCTCTTCCGTTTACGGTGTAGGTATACCTACATGATAATGGCTGACGATAGAATGAGTCTGAAAGTTCGTCAAGGATCCTGTGAAATATGCCATCCTGATTTAAACACATAGTTTAAGGAAGGAAGACATCTTTTATCTCTTCTTCATGATTACACGTTAGACTGTACTGATCTAATAGCTCTCGACTTTAAAGGTAAGTATTAGCGATCCCTTGGGTATAGGGTATTCGTGCAGGGCAGGACCTCACGAGGTCTTATCTGCTTAATGACATAGCTCGTAAGATGTCTGAATCTAACCGTGTGACACAGGGCTCAAGGTTTGCAATTTAAAGGAGAACATCGCATAACTTCCCTGAGAATGTCATGAACAGCGTCACCTCATAAAAATTGATGGTTACAAAATGTGCCTGATCAGAGAAAGCAGAAAACATACGAGCGCTGACATAGCAATAATGCACTTTATATATTAGGGATGAGTCGGTACCAGTTTTTCTCGATACCAATACACGATGTTTTCCACGATGCCCATGCTTCAATACTCGATACGGTCATTTCTTCTTCTAGTTTCAATAGAAAATATAATGTTGGGAGAACTGTGTAATGCTAATAAAATTAAATATGTGCACCATATTTAATGAGACAAAACTTAAAACCAACAGCGTTCTTTATTTTGAAACTATACACGGTGTTTATTTTTATTTGTTATTTCCCGTCCACTGATTGAACTAGAATGACGTCATAGTTGACTGGTAGGTGTATTTTGAAATCTTAGTGCCCCCTACGGAGAAGAAGCTTTAAATTTTGCGGAACAGTAAGCAAATACAGCGCGCTGGCGACTAATACAACCAGCTTCCCCTTTAAATCCTCCTTCGGTATTCGCAATTAACATAATTGGTGCGACAAATAAATATAATTTAAAACGCTGCATAGAGGAGTTTATGCAACGCTATCTAACATTCAGACAAGTCCCTCGGAGCGTAATGTTGTCAAAAGTGTCCAGCTACCGTCAAATTGACATACTTTTGTTTGCAACATAAACGTCTTAAGTTTTATCAGTATACGATATAATTTTGTCACTCTCGCGCTTAATTAAATGTCTATTAATATCGATATCCTTATGTCTTTAAAAACCAATAGGTGCATAAAATATGTCCAAGTTACAGGATCAGTTACCCGCAAAAAGAGGGACACTGGACGCTATAAAGTGAGTGGTCCCAATCTAAAAGCAATAAATAACGTTATGACAGGAAGGCCTCAGACATCTTTGCGGCAGCTAGTTAGAAATACAGCACTTTCCATAGGTTCTTGCCATACGGCAGTCAGTAAGGTACTGCAACGCTACCCTTATAAAATCACACGGTTTCCTAAGTTGCAAAAACAAAAACTGCCGGCCCGTGTAAATATTTACAACTACTTCCTGGAGTATTTTGAGAATGTTTGAGCAACTCGATCTATTCTTCACCTCAGACGAATGCTGGTTCGAGTTGACAGGCTGTGTCAACACACAAAATGCTGGCATATGGGGTTCTAAGCCTCCAAATCAGTTTGTGGAATCAATTAATGTTTAATCAGTAAATGTTCAACATATTGGTTTCATTGTTTTGATAAACCTATAGAAGCAGCTCATATTCGGTTGATTTACATTTGTTTCTTATCCGCCTCCGTGATGTGAGGTAGCGTGTGTGCCTCACACTCAAGAGGTCGCGAGTTCGAATGTCGCTAAGAATGAGTTACCTGGATTAGGTTTTCCATAATCCAATAAAGCGAATGTCGGGTAACTCTGAGCTCTAGCGACCCTAGACTTATTTGAGCATATCACCCGTTTCATTCATAAATTTACTCATTCAGTTATTTATTCATTCGTTGGATATGACGTAAACTGTTGAAAGGACAAAAAACGTATGCTTCATTGCTAACATATTTTGAAACTAATACTACCATTTATTTGGCATTCCTTTATTAAATTATATTAAGTTATATATCTCCACAGAGAAACACCAAATTACAAGATATTGTTGGTATTTATCCGTCATTTATAGTGTTCACATTCATGAAAACAAGCTAGAACAGTTATCGTATATACGCACCAGGCAAAATTACTCACCTTCATATTACGCGGGCAGACCCACCTCTCAAATAGTCATATTTAGCTGCCGGTACAGGGAGACCCCAAAGTTGCTGTCAGCACATCAAATGCGACCGCAATCCGATAGGGCAATAGTATATAAACTCGCTCCAACAGCGATGCTATTGATTACGTCAAATTTCGCGCGGTAAAACTACAGGTAAAAATGAACATTGTGTACATTGGGCACTTAAAGTAAAACAGTCCATTTTTATAAGTTTTGTTCAAAAATACTAGCATTCTCACCCTTTCGAGGTCATCTCTACTCCTTTTTCTGTCATATATGAGTATATTTCAGAGAAAACTGTTGCAGGTGGAATACACTAACATTTATCGGCTATGTTTTAGTTCTGCAAAGTTTGAATTTGTTTTCCAGTAATCCAGTACACTAGAAAGAGTAAGTGACAAATCTTCGTTGAAATATGCAGTAATTTTTTCTTTGGAACTGTTGACTGGCACTAAATCTGACACAGAATTATTTTCCGGCATAATGTAACTGTACAGCTACCATATTTCTAGGGCTTTGCAATATTCTACTTGCGTCAATAATATATTGTGATTTTAAAATAAAATAAAAATTACAAAATGACCACTGAAGTATGGAAAAGTATCGAGCGAATTTTTTGACTTATCGTTCGATGTCTATACCAATATCGTGGGTATCGAGGAATCACAAGTATCAAGGACCCATCCATAATATTGATGCATTAATATTATTTTGGACAAATGAAGTCCTAAGTAGGAACATAGGTGACACTTCGCTTTGAGCACGCCCAGTGGACAAACTTCACATCTTAATTCAAAATGGCACGTAACATATGACGTTCACAATTTCAGGTTTAACAATATTGATAAAACAATTTGTCTCTCTTACAGAGAAGTTAAATGGCCGCATGGTGGAATGTTCAAGTGCTAAAGACTTGAGTCGAGTCCAGGATGTCGTAACAGTTAATGAGAATTCTGAACTCTGCCATGTTATATCTTGAGGAGATAGTAAAAACAAAAATTATTGGCGTTACTCTTATTGCAATCGCCTCAAGGAGCTCGTAGAGTTTTCTATGGGAGTTAACGTATCCCTAATGGCATCCTAGTGATACCGCATTTTCTTGCTTGCATTGTTTTCTTCTTTCCTTAACCCGATATTACTAGCACTTAGATTCTTACACTAGTTTGATAAAAGAATTTCATAAAGACCTCTGAGGTATGAATAAGTCAGTGATTCTTTTTCTGGAACTTTAAGGGCTGCATATAACAGTTGTAGCCAAGTCGAATGCTCTCCTTTCCTTTTAATGTTCCTACAGGTTCTGAAGAAATTATGTAAGTGCCCATTGTATCTCACTATTCATGAGGAGTCCTCCTTCATGGTGTTGCCTATACCTGTTTCTGATATCAAACTTATTTTAAGTCTCTCAAATATACAGTCAGTTCAGTTGGTGATTCTTTTTCTAGGTCTTTAAATGAGTTGTTGTGTTTATCATATTCTAATATATCCCTTTTCTGTAAATGCGCATGCGTCAAGCAGTTTTGAAATGCTCATAATCTAGGATATGTTAATTTTTGAGTGTTAACTCCCCAAAACAGTTAATGACATAAAACTAAAGATTTTATGGCTTCATAAAGGATCCGATAAAACTAAGAGTATTGATATACATACTGTCTACTGCTTTTTAAAGGAAAGCAATTACCTGAAATCTGTTCTGACAAGTAATTAACCAATTTTAAAGTGTAGACCATTAGACTCTATGGTCCTGAGCCATCGTTCAGCGAGGATTATTATTCCAGGATGGTACCAGACTGTGGTTTTAATGCGAAGAATTCGATGACATTCACTTGCACTGTTTTAATGCTGTCAAAAAATTTTCCAGATAGAAATTAGGCCATGGATCGAAAAACATGATAATCTGAAGGTGCCAGATCAGGGATGTATGCTGGGTGTGGTAGCAGTTCGATTCCTCCCAATTCCTGGACTTTTTCCATGGTTGTCTGTGCCGTATGTGATGCTGCATTGTCCTGTTACAATATAATTTTATTTCGGTTAACTAATGCTGGGTATCTCAAAATTTCTCTCCGTCTCAAAATTTCATGAACTCTTCCAGTTGTTGAGAATAAATATTCGTATCAATCACCCACCTGGTTTTAATTACACCCCAGTGAACTATATTTTCATAATTCCAACAGTCAACATTACTTTGGGACCGAAACGATTCTTTAACGATGGCTTTGGCAGGTTGGCGGGGATGAAGCCACTGTTTCGAGGCATTAGGTTTTCGGTAACATACCCATTTTTCATTACAAGTGGCAAGTTTCTTGATAAATCTTTCATTCATAGGATCACGGATAAACTGGCGACAGATATCCAATCGACGTTCAGCCTATTGAAGTGTCAGTTCTTGAAGTACAGACTTCTGTATGATTTTCTAAGTGTCTTAATGTGATGATATATGGTATCTTTTGATGCATCAAGTTCTTCTGAAAGCCTAGGGTACTTTTTCGTGAAACTTGGCTTGTATCCTCAATATGCCACACTTTAGGCAATACATAACGTTATAAATCTTTGGTGTGTTCGTCTTCATTGTTGAAACGTTGAAACCATCGTTGTGCCACACGCTCACTAACACCACCTTCTCCTTCCACTTCACATATTCTTCAAGCTGCGGCAGCGACTTTATAATCTAGTTTCCAGAAGGACTAAGTTCAAATTTTGCTGTCTCCATTTTGTGATTGTTTATTAACAACTGAAGACTGATACATGCCCACAATGTACGCACCATTAGCTACGACATTCTGAAAATGGCATTGCCACACCTAAGAAGGCTAATTAATTTTCCAAAACACGAAAAAATCGGCTTTATTTATGACACAATCTAGAATTTTGTCTTAGGCGCTACTTAATACAAGAGTGAGAAATTTGCAAGACGATTTAAACTATAATCAGAGCTTAATATCACCAGACCTTTTATCTTCTCTCAAAAGCAGTTTCTAAATGTTGTTGCCAAATTATTGACTTAAATTTTTATATATAAACAAATAGTGGGGAAGAGGGATTACATAATTGTAATTATTAGGGGCAAATAGTTCTTGGTACTTAGCAAGTGAGAGAATAAGTATAGTGCTTCAAATGTGAATAAAAAGGTTATGATTTTTTAAAATATAAATGGAAACTTTGACAGAAAATCGTGAAGTAAGTGGACTTATAGGTAATATACTGATAAATTATCAAGTGTCATACACTGCTGCAGAGCCAGTTCTCTCGGTTTACTGTGTGTACAAGAAGTATAATTGGTACGAACATTGTACTCACCCAGTACTTTTCCAAATGACATGCTTATGCACTTCTTAAAACATTCGAAGAGTTTACACATTTAAATTCATGTAATTCAGTGCTAGTGTTTAAGCCGCAGGAACAAGGTAAAGCATCGACTTGCAACAGCAAAAAGGTTTATCAACGTCGGCTTGTTGTATTAGCAGCTTCAGTTTCGTTTGGTTACGCTTGACTGGATACAGAGTTATGACATCGTTAGCGATGCTTTACAATCATGTTGTGTCCACAAAATGAAAACAAAGACGTAAAACACAATATTCCGATCAAAAAGCGCCTTTGTTGTAACACACACTAGCTTAGTTCCACTTAAACTCACTTTAGCTTATCTTAATTTTCAAAGCCACAGACAGTGCATCCTATTCATATATGTCAACTGATGCACATAATTTAAAGTCCTCTAAATGCTACACCATAAATAAAAATGAATGCTTCAAGGTTATAGGTTGCTTTATTTACCTTAAAATATATAATTTAAAGGTATTAAAATAAATAAACTTTAACATCATAAAATACAGTGCGATCCATATAAACCTGGACCATTTCAATAAGCCATATCTTTTTAACCAATAATAAGACACGCATGCAACTTTGGGAGAATACAATACACAACTGGGAGATTACATTACTCTATTTACCTCTCAGAGAAAATGTTGGTAGTGACCTCCATCAGCATCTACACATGTTTGCACTTGTCATATTCTTTGAAATTTTACGAGAGTATCCTCGCCAATGTTACTTATTTCGTTTCGAATGGATTCCTCGAGAACATCAATTGTCCGTGGTCTATTCTTGTACATTCTATTTTTAGATACCCTACAATAAAGAATCCGGTGAGTTTAGGTCAGGCGCTCTGGGGGCCACAGACCTTTTGAGATTATTCGATTATCAAAGAAACTCGTTACAAATTCCATGGTGTTATTAGGTGTATGGCACGGTGTTCCATCTTTTTGTAAATAACTTCTCGATTTGATATCATCTCCGTAAAACTTTAGAGAATATGTTGAGCCGAGTGCAAACATGTATAGATGCTGGTGGAGGACACTTCCAACACTTTCTCTGAGACGTAAATAGTGTAATATAATCTCCAAATTGTGTATTATATTCTCCTAAAGTTCCACGTGTCTCTAATTATTGATTCAAAATTTATGACATATTGAAATGGCTCAGGTTTATATGGATCGCAATTTATAATCTGAAGGATTAGTATTCAAAATTATTCGTAACTATAAACAAATAGTAATTGATAAGGGAAAATATACAATAATTTAAATATTATCTGCTTAATAAAATTCATTACTTTAAATGAATGTTGAAATAAGTGATTTAAAATGTGATCGTTTACTGTCGTGTATTACACTAAACAAAGGGGACATTTAAACACACTGATTTATATAGAAGTAACATATTTCTTTCTTTAATTATTCCGTTGGAGATTTGTTCAATTACCCAATTTAAGATCAAATTAAGCAGAATGTTTTGGACTTTCGTTTCGTGGTCACTAGATGCGCAAATGTTTGTGTTTAATTGCTGTTGTTGGCAGCTGTTTTCGACGTTTTGTTCTATTCAACGTGAAAATGCTGTACAGATTAAATTAAGGACTCTTCCTTGTGAAGCAGTACTGGATTACGAATTCAATTACAGTTACTCAAAGGGCATTCCAGAGAGGTGTCATAATTTTTCCATAAGAAACACAATACTGGTAAACACATTGGATAGAACTGGATCTCTGGCGAGTGAAAAAGGCAAGCATCGCTCATCTAGGCTTCCCACGGTTGTTTATGTAAAACACAACTGGAGCAGTCACCCAAAAGATCATCAAACATTTGTCGCAGGAGGCATGTTACACCTACTCAATGTGTCAGAGAGCTGCGAAAAGTGCAGGCCTAAAGCCATAAAGGGTTACGGTTGTTATCAGCTACAGGTACCAGATAAGCATAAAATATTTAATTATTGTCGTTGATTTCAGACATTCACTGCACAAAATCCTGCCATATTGTCCATCACATGGTTCACAGATGACGTATGGTTGCACTTATCCAGTCATGTGAGCTTACAGAACTCACGCCATTGGACCAACGAAAATCCGTCAATGAAGCACCTATGCACCCGGTTAAAATCAGAGTTTAGTGCGCAATATCTGCATAGAGAATAACGCAGACAATTTTTTGAAGCCAGACTGCGTACGCTGCAGAGTACTGACTGATTTTCATTTAGTTTTTTTGAGCAAATCGACGATGTAGAGCTGAGCCAAGGTTATTTTCAACAAGATGGTGCTACATGCTATATGACCGACAATTTCCAGGAAACTGTGGCCACCGAGATCTCCGGATTTGACATCGCCGGACTTCTTTCTATGAGGTCACTTAAAAGACAGGAATTACGCCACACGTCCCCAGATATTGGACGACATCGCACAGGAGATTCAAGCTATTGGCAACAGAGTCCTCCTCGGTAGCGTAGATGGTAACGTGTCTGCCTCACGTTCAAGACAAGGCGGCCCGGATTCGTTCCCAGGCAACCGCAAAGTGAGATTTGTGGTGGACAACATGGCGCTGGGGTGGGTTTTCTCCGGGACCTCCGGTTTTCCCCGCCATCTCATTCCACCGGTGCTCCATCTTCATCTCATGTACCATCAGTATCACCGCCTGCGGTGCCGTATGTAGTAAAAGCGGGCGTTAAACACTACACACACACACACACACACACACACACACACACACACACACTCACGTTCAAGAGGTCCCGAGTTCGAATCTCGGTCAGAGTGAGTTACCTAGACAAGGTTTTTCCGGGGTTTTCTCTTATCCTGAAAGAGGAATGTCGGGTAACTCTAAGCTCCATGGACTCCGGACGCATTAAGCATCATTTCACCCATTTCATTCATCGTCCGATATGGACTAAATGTTGGAGAACGTAAATTAAAAAAAAAACAAAAAAAAAAAAAACAGAGGCCTCCAACCAGTGGCCAGTAACATGGAAAGACGTGTTGACCTGTGCATTGTGCAGGACGGAGGATATTTTCAACATTTGCTATAGATGTAAATAATCACCCAAAATTCCTCTGCATATCATTGGCTCTAGCACAATTCGTTTTCACACAGTTAATGAAAGAAATGTGTAATTGCTATATAAATCACTCTGTATTTAATAGGTTTGATAATAGCAAGGTATTCGTATTAATTTATTCTGGTAGGAATGGCTCTTCCGGTTTGTCCAATATATGGTGCACGGAGCAATCTGAGACCTCTGGACTGGCAGAAAATTGCTTCGATAACGATCATAGAGCCAACTTTCGGGAGACGACCACCTTGGCAAAATTCAGCAGTTACTGGGAGCGGAGAGTTACGGAGGCTTTGGCCGTTTCTTCCGAGAGAAGCACGCTTAATTTTTATGCTGGATTTCAGTTCAGCTTCTCCTGGAAACCGGCATTAAAAATGAAAATCAATAAGTTTAAGAAGTAAAGATCTATACAGCTTGTTCATCAATTTAAGTGCTTGTATTTCTTTGACCTAATTAATTTTCTACAGTCATGCCATCTCCTGACCTGGCATTTAATTTACTGAAAACAGTCTTTTGTTCAGTGATGCGGGTATTGTTAGTGTTTTGTCTTTGTTAATATTTGTGTTATATCTTGTACTTATAAAATTTCTTAAAATATCTTGATGATGGGACCGATGTAGCTCCCGAAACGTCGATTACTGATCGTCTTTTCAACTGGCTTGTTTCCCGAGAAGATGTTAAACATATTCGTCAATAAAGATTCGGGTCTTATTTTAATTTGATTTGCTCTCTTGAACTTATTGGCCATTCAAACTTCTGTATCGAACTTATTTTCAGCTTGTATCTCCATTATGACTCCGTAAATGAGAGTTAGGGGGGAGCAAAGGAGAAAAGAGGGAGCAAACAGGTTCAGAACACTTACTAAAGACCAAAGTGAAAGGTACTTAAAAAGTAGAAGGTTTGTTACACCTCCATCGATTATTACCCCCTCCATATTTCTTCATTTACGTTAACTTGCTTTCAAGAGTTCTATATTGCATAATAAACGAGAAGAGATTGTATGCATGTGATCGGTTCCTGATCACAACAGAATCGTAGCTTTATCAAAATGTGAATATAACATTGACAAGTCAGTAGTATTGAAAAAATAAAACAGTATTAATCAATTCAATCAATATATAAGTATTGGTAAGTTTTGGCCATTATAATATATTCATTGTAATATTTTTATCCATATTTTCATGAAAATTGCTATCACGAAAATCTGGTATGATCAATGACAAACTAATGGTTTTGGTCTTAGCATATCATATGTCATGTCATATTATCTAAGGCTAAATTAGTATATACAAAATTTGCATTATCATCATCATCATCATCATCATCACTATTGTTGTTTTTTATGTTCAAGGTCTTGATATTTCGATCATTATACATAAAATAGCTTTCTGGCTAATCATATGAACACCTTATGAGACATTTCGTTTCTTAATTTTAATTATTTTTTTAAATCAAGTACATATTGTGTATTAGTCAACACGTGACAAAATAATCTTGGATATGGAACATATCTCTGTTTATATTTTCACTTAACCCTTTCGCTATTGTGTATTATATATTGTACTCCATTGCCTGAACAACTCTTAGGCATTGCTATTCAAGGCATTAGAGGGAAAACCATACGTAGAGGTTAGCAAGATTGATAGCTCGTCTGGTATAGCTTTCCCTTGGTACCAGAATTGTCTCTCGTAAAAAACGAAGATGAAGTTGTACGAATATATCCATACGGCAGACTAAATTTTCAATGTATTTAAGATTCCTGTAGCAGATAAATAAGATGACGTTAAGTTGTCTAAATATCCTAAAAGCTTATTTTTTTCAGTACGTGTGGGATAGTTCCCTGACACTAGGTCCCTAAAATGCTCTCATCCTTTGACCCTAGGGCTATTGAACATGCGATCCTCAAATCCTCAGTTACAAGCCCATTGGTGAACAAGTTTGTTTGCAACATTAAGGACCGAAATCTTCTGAATGTTTTTATGAATCGCCTTATCAAACACGTCTCATCTACAAAGCACTGTGAACCTACGGAGGGGTCATCGGGTGAACGTACTCCGACACAAAATATCGACAAAAAACCAACTGCTGCAGAAAATAAATTACAGCCACGGCTAGGAAGAGGACCTCCGCGTTGTGAAAATATTATTGCCTTTTAATATACACCACTCCCAGTTCAGCGCATAAGGTTTATTGATAAAAAAGAACCGATGCTGCATAAATGGGAGGTTTTATGGAGTCAGGAGCATTTGCTTTCTGCTAATGACTACTCACCTCTAATTCTTGAAAAGTTATCTGCTGTTTAAAAGTTGCCGCAGGCTGCTTATAACGGAGCATGTGGCAGGCTGTCTGGGACAAAGCGGATGTTTCTCCGTAGCTTACTAACCATTGTTAAGGTATAATTGTCACTTAGAGGGCAGTGTTACAGTGGCTGAGCTTATTGAAACGTAACAGCCTAATGAGACATAAAAGAAAGTATGGCTGTTATCTTCCTATAGGGAGAGCCAGCGGTAAAACAGGGGGGCGGAAGTCAAACCACATTTTCTGATATTTTCTTTTATGTAAATTATTTTGTAATCTTTTTAAATTTTTTGACACCTTTGAGTTTAGTGACTATTTTTGTATACTAAAATCTGAAACTTAGCTTAACTTGAAATTAGTTCCAGATAATTTTCGGCCGTAATGAAACATATTTTACGTCTGTAATTTGTAAAGCTTTCACAATATACTAAACATTCAAATGTCAGAATGTTATTTAAATTATAAGTAACCAATTAGAGATAGAACGTATGCACATTTTATGTATTACAAAAATTAAGCTAAGCATTTACAATATTTCATAATTTGATTCAAATACCATATCAAATGAATAACTCTATCGATGTAATCAAACCACAATAGGTTAAACATAGGTATAGGTTATGAAATGCAGAGGAAAGGTCCCCGTAAATTACAGCCTACAAAAGCTAACATCTAGGAGTAGCAGAAAAATGAAGATCACAGGAGAAAATAGGTTGCAGGAAGGTAGGCCACAAAGACGCGAGGAAGACCCAAAAAGTTCCAAGTTCCGGTCATGTTCCGGAACTATCTAGATTATTAATCGATCAATTATCAATCAACTTTACTTGTAGTAGATCATATACTTACATGAATAGGAAATTGTCAGAATAAAAATATGTGTATATCCTAATTATTAATCATTGTACTGTAACAATTAAAATCATTGATTGGTCTTTCAAAAAGCCAATTAAAATGTTTCTTTTAAAAGCACCCATTGAAATTCGTGTTTAATTTGTTATAAAACTCCACATCTTTAAAATAGAGATCTCCTTAGTGAAGACAAATCTACAATTAGGCATATTTAACTTAGGTATATTTATTTCTAGTATCAACGTTATGAATGCCTAATCGTAACTATTCAGGTGAGAATTTACATACCACGAAACATAAAATATGAACAAATTAAAAACGGTATTCTGAATTGGTAAAAAGTTGTTACAGTTGGTAAATTATTCTGCTGTCTTTTTTGGCCTAACAGTATTACTTAAACATGGAGGCTATTACACATAGGTACCAAAGGTGATATGACCTTGAAACCATGCGAAGAACAGAATTTCTCAATGATATGCAAGATATTAACTTTCTTATTAGGTGACTAGTGATAACTTGCAGCACATTTGGTGGACACGGCAGCTTAGAATCTATTTCAATTCTTAGAAATTCATTGTTTTAAATTCCTCACCTGTGTGTGTTAATCCTAGTTTCATTATTAAGTTTCCTCTGATTCAACATAAAACCATTCACAATGAACCAGTTCTTGGCAGCTGCAAAATTAACATCACTTGCATTATTCAATTCATCAACATTTAGTTCTGATTCTCTAATTAGTACCATCAGCATAAGAAATTTGTATGTCAGATAAGAGAACGAAGAACGACCCTTCGAACAAAGTGCCTTGTATATTACAAGTACTGTTTCCTTTACCACCATAAACCTAGAAGCGAAGCGAAACGTGGAAGCACACACAGAGAGCTGAGAATGAAACGGAGCGAAAGGAAAATAAAGGAAAGGAAATCTGTGATAAATGAGGAACCTCCTCAGCATTCAGCCACTTACAAGAGAAAAGCACGAAAAGCCGAAGATTATAGGCGGCAGAAAATAGAAATCAAACCAATCACCTCCCGAATAGCACTAAAGTGTACAAGAATGTGTGTGTGTGTGTGTGTGTGTGTGTGTGTGTGTGTGTGTGTGTGTGTGTGTGGGTGTGTGTGGGTGGGTGGGTGGGTGTGTGTGTGTGGGTGTGTGTGGGTGTGTGTGGGTGTGTGTGTGTGTGTGTGTGTGTGTGTGTGTGTGTGTGTGTGTGGCAAAAAGATTCCAAAGAACTGTTGTTAGCATTTGTCCTCCCAGAGACTCAGTGTGTATCTTTTATCATACGGTTTATGATGGCTTAATACCTATATATAAGTATATGGCCATTTTCTCCCAGAAATTTAGACTAAAACTTATCAGCTTAACAACTTTACATTAACCCTTGATAATGATGAACAATCTGCATCACAATTTTGCTCTTCAAAATATCTTTTACACTATTTTAGGACATATGACTAACCAAGTTTCGCAATTGCATTTTTATTGTAAATAGCTTTACACAAACTATTGCACACGATATCGATTTTAGGTAAAGTGTATGAAATACTCCAAAATAAACATATTTTTTATTTTGAATACAGTGTTATAAATATTTTTGGGGACATGTCCTTACCATCTGCCACCTGCTGGTTGCTAACTTCATTCCTAAAGAAACACTAAATGTATTTCATATTCAGGAAACCTCGTTCTATTCTGAAGCCTCAATGCTGACCACCAGACAGCAGAAATCATTTACGATCTTCTTGAACATCACTCTAATGATTCTTTTGCCCATCGCAAAACTCATTTCCTTTTGTCACCTTGTAGTTGGTCATCACTTATATTTGTAGAGGCAATAGCGAGCCAATATTTTCAATGCATCTCAAATATAAGAAACCCTGCGATTATATGTTGTTTCAGCAACATATGTTGGACATTAGGGTCAAAGCTTAAAAACATCGCTAACTATAATTTTAGCATTTAGCCATTTATGTTGGTTAAAAGGAAAACTTAAGTGATCAATGGATAATTAATAACAATTAAATTAACATAGTGATTTTATTATAATTAAATTTACATCACATGTTTGTACTAAACACATATGCCCTGTACAAAGATGTGTTGAGAGGAAGAGAACTTAATTACATATGTTAAATTAAAAAAAAAAAACAGTGATTCCCCGTTTAATCACATCCTGTGGCAAAGATAATGTTGTTTTTAAATTTATGGTGCTGTATGATTGCTATGGATCTCAGCTTCCCATTCTGTATTTAAAATACCCCTTGATCTTGTTCAGAAGCCTTGAAAAAGTAAATAAATTCAGAAAGCAAAACCAAAATACTCCAAATACGGCTATATACGTCACATTTCACTGTCAAGTCGTAAACTTTATCAGCAAATTTTACATAAATCATTGTCACTATATACCTAACGGAAACTACTATTTTAATTAGAGGAATCGTTTGCTATACGGGTATAGGTAAAAGAAGTTATGGAATATTTGACCTGGAGGTTTGCGGTTCATGTCTTGCCAGGACCGTCTATCCTGAACTAGCTTTTCGCATGAGTTTTTCAGTCGTTATAAACTGGCAAATGACAGGAGGGTACGATAAGCATACGTCTGGAATTTTTACTTCATAGGTTTTAGTGAATTTTCGTGTATCATCAGCAATGGGCAGTTTTCTGTGACCTAAAATTGGAAATATGCCTGCATTTATGACCTAAAATTACCTAAATAGCATCTAAAACACAAAAATATAATATTTATAACGAATTTAATCGTATTATCTTATTTTACAACAGAAATTTAATTAAAATAATGATTTTTCATGCTTAAACATTTTTAATCGGTCCTGCAGAAAAAAGCATTCTATTTATTAATTTGCCAGGCACATCATTTTTCAGAGTACCAACAATAACATGGCTTTATATCTCCCATCTGCGTCTGTTGTTTCATCGATGGAAACCCATATCTTGTTGTCAGTAGTGGATTCAACACATCTTCGTGGTGGAAGAAAAATAGTTTTTCTTCGGAGTTGATTCCAGTATTGTATTATTGATATATTTCTAAAAACTACCTAAACCTGACACTGTTTAATTGTTTAAGGGAATGTTTGATGTTACCATCATTTAGCAAAGTTCCATATAACATTCTGAACAGGTATCCTCAGAAGCAACATTTGAAGAAGAATTATTATAAATAATATTATATAGTGCGATACATATAAACCTGAACCATTTCTACCGTCCGATATGACTTAAAGCTGGAGGACGTAAAATTACAAAGACAAAACAAAAACAAAAAAGAACCATTTCAATAGGCCATAACTTTTGTGCCAATAATAGGACACACGTGCAACTTTGGGAAAATATAATATATAATTGGGAGATTACATGACACTATTTACATCTCAGAGAAAATGTTGGAAGTGTCCTCCACCAGTATCTATGGATCGTTGGTCCCATTTTCTTTGTCACGACTGTAGACACTGAAGTTTATATGTGCATCTTCAATACGTTTGTGGAACAGCTGAATGATATCGAATTGAGAGAAGGTTATTTACAGCAATATGGAGCAACGTGCCATACATCTAATGACGACATGGAATTTGTAACCAGTTTCTTTGATAATCAAATAATCTCAAAGAGTCTGTGGTCCCGCAGATCTCCTAACCTAATCTCACCAGATTTTTTCTTGTGGAGGTATGTATTAAAATAGAGTGCACAAGAATAGGACACACACAATTGATGCTCTCAAGGAATTCATTCCAACCGAAACAAGTAACTTGTCGAGAATACTTTCCATAACATTTCAGAGAATATGGTGAGACGAGTGTAAATATGTATAGGTGCTGCTAGAGGACACTTCCAACATTTTCTCTGAAATGGAAATAGTGTAATGTAATCTCCCAATTGTGTATTATATTTTCCCAAATTTGCACGTGTGTCCTATATTGGTTCAAAGTTATGACCTATTTAAATGGTTCAGGTTTATATGGATCACACAATACATTAAATCGTTGTTGCCTATACTTTCACTCCACAGTATTTACAATTGAAAATAATACTGTCAGTAATAAAAACTTCTCCCCAAAATCTCGGAGATGGGGTGGCAAAATGGAGGGAAGAAAGCTGAACAAACAGAGAAGAAAGAGTTTTAATCAATTAGAGTAAACTGAAAAATTCAATGCCACGGCCGGGATTTGAACCACGGATCAACTGCTTTCCATCCAGTCGCTCTAACCCCTTGAGCTACCACGGCTATCATGCCGACGCGACATTAAACTCTCCAATTGACTGGTATTTAAGTACTTACAGCAGTAAGTCGCAACAAATGTGTATCTCGAATACGAGAACTCTAAGTGATTTACCGGGAAAATATAATGAGTCAATTGGAGAGTTTAATGTCTCGCCGGCATTTTGGCCATGGTAGCTCAAGGGGTTAGAGTGACTGGACGAAAAGCAGGAGATCCGTGGCTAACATTCCAGCCGTAGCATTGAAATTTTCAGTTGATTCTAATTGATTAAGAACATCCATACACAGGAGTAATGTACTTAAAATCATTAATTCTGAAAGGATTAATTCCTCAACATAAATTTAACATCAAGCGAAGAATAAGATTCACATACAAGACGAATGTCTGCTACCAGTACCAACGTTTACTATCTGCTAAAGGAACCTTCGAAAAACAAGTGGGCAATGCTGCTGACGTTATATATAGACATAATATTGATCTATTTTATTTATAAGCTGACTATACTATAATAATCCACAAAATATGGCCAAAATATTACCTGCTTATGGAAATAAGCATAAATGTGATCAAATAACTGAAAAAGTGAGAAATATGCCTTTAGGATCCAATAAATGACATGTGCAGAAGAGTAAAAAGTAGTGTTAAACACTGCTATATAATTTGTGACCTCATAAGATTATCTGTCTCAGATCAGTATCATGTGATTTATTGTTCTTATGGCAAAGTACTTTGCGTGTAAAGGAATGTGTACATATCATAGCTGTAATAAATAAAGAAACGACATCTGGAATTCTAGATCGGGGCTGTGTTGTGCAAATCTAACGACATTTGCTAAACAGACAAACACACGGAAGCGTTGCCGCTCCCAGAATGCTATCCCTCGCTAAGGAGATGACCGAATCTCATTATATTGCAGATATTGTAGAAACTGGCGGCATTCTCTTGGCAATAAATTCATATTTTACTTTGTAAGCAGGAATGCTGGCTGACAAAGACAACTTTCATCTCCTACAATCGGATTGTTTTGCGGCACGATATCGGCGGCAACATAACCCCTTTACCGGCGATGAACTGGACCCGGTGCCTTGCCTTATAGGCAATGTGTAATGTTCTCTCGTCCCAGATGTATCTTTAGCAACCATGGCCTCCCACATCAAGTGGATCCGCTTCTGCTACTTGCTTAAAACAAGTTTTTGCTGTAAATCTTACCATCGTTTACCTGACTGGAAATTTCTGAGTAAACGTTTGTAATAATTTTGATTATGAAACTGGAATAAATGATTATACAGTACACATTTGCACTAGAAACTGAATTTATGAATGTGGTGCTCTAATAAAAGACAACTCTGTCGTCCCTAATCTCTACATTTTTTTCTGTGCTATGAGCCTAAATTAATGTAAATTATAACGGAATCAATTTAAAATGGAACTGTTTTTATAATCAATAGTAACTAGAATACATTACTGAATATAAGTAATGAGAAGAGTAGCAGTTAAACTTTGAGAATATAAATTAGTTCTCTTTTTTTCTGTGTGTTGTGAATCCTTAGACTCTGATAAACTAAATATGAAAGATTTATAAGTGCAGTTTTCAATTACTATAGAATTTATATTATCTTAATTGTTGGTATGATTTCACAGTTGTTCGCTGTCCGTGACCATTTGATAGAATGTAATTTCAACAAATTGGAGAATTTGCTGACTTCCTTTAATCTTTATTTTGAAGATATTACGATAGATTGGCTAAAACGTTAGCATAGAATTTTTATTTAGATAAGAAAAGTTTGTATCTAATACGTTTTAAAAATAATAAAGAAATGTTTCACATTGCTGCAAACAGCCTACAAAGAGCTGTCCACCATTATAATAAATGTGTAATAACTGTCGATTAAAATTCAGAGAAACACTGAAAAAAAATCAACTGTTGACTATTTGTGGTTAGATATTCCTAGAATTTAATTAGAGATAGTTTAGAATTTAATTTAATTTAGAATTTAATTAGAATTTAAGTAACGTGATATTATTAATGCATAAACGAGAATATTAATAGTAGAACTATAACAAATTTAGCGAGAAAACTCAGTTAGGGAATCTTCTATTGGTACCAAATATTTGTGAATGTTAGACTTTGAACAGAGGTTCATAAAGGAGATTTGAAGAGCAGGCACGTTACTCACTGTTGGGTTAAATAAGAACTGAAGACGTACATAAACTACTAATGACTTTTTCAGTAAAATATATTTGCTAACAACGTCATGTTAACAGAATAATCATTCCTTTGAATGCCTTAAAGTCTACAGAATTTTGTAGCATCAGTCACTGGAAAAACTGAAAAGAATTAAAGAATAAGATTTCCTTCGTTTGCTAATATTTTCTTTTCTTTCCAGTGTGTTTTCTTTATTACCCATACTTACTGTATAATTTCCTTTTTTTAATTGGGAAGTACTTATAGTTGTGAGCCAGAGTAATGTTACATCACTTGAAGCGTGTGTTAGGTTGCTGTTCAATAACAGTCCTTACATCGGTTACATTTAAATATTAACAAACATTATATTATAATCACAAAACAAAAATCCACTTTATCATACATACAAAAACATGATATTAAATGAGCAGGTCGTTGTGTTGTTTTCTTTTTAGTCTTCTATTATGCGGTTTTGTAGGAAAATGTCTTGTAGCAGTGGATTTGGATGATTGGCAAGAATTTAGTGTAGTTTGGTGTGGCGTGTCCTGATAACATCCATCACTTCTGGTATGTCCAGGTCCCTGTGAATTGTTGTGTTGCTAACATACCATGGGTACCTCTGGTCAATGTTAGGTATCTGTTTCGGATGACTTGCATTCTTTTTACTTGTAATGCTGCAGCAGAGCCCCATAGGGAGCAACCGACCATATTGCCAAATAGGTTTGATCAGTGAGTTCTATGGAATGTGATTATATGGCATTGCAAGAGGTGATTTTGACTTGTATTATATGTTTGATGTGTTGGTTTCGGTGACTTACTCTTGAGAGATGATATGTGATGTGGAGATTCCAGGTTAGCTTACAGTCCAGTATGAGGGCGAGGTAACTGACTGGGTGGTGGGTATAGCGATTCCTCCAAGAACTATGAGACAATATGTTATCTAACACCATTTTCTGATTTCAAAACAGAAGTTATTTAGTTTCTCAGCTGCTGTTTCACAACTGCCATTCCTAAGGATTGCAACATCATCAGCAAAATGTATATAATTTCTGTCATATTTTGATTAGTTGAGGCAGTTACTAATGGAAACTATGAATATCGCTGATTCATACTGCGTCACTCTACTTTAGAGTCCTGAGAACGCTTTTCCTCTATCAATTAGAGGAATTAGAATTAGAATTAGAATTAAAATTGGAATTAGAATACCGGAACAGCGTGTGACATGAAAACCATAATAGACTCTCTATGCATCTCACAGGAAGGGCAGGAAGTGACAAAGGAAGAGCGAGCCTGCCTTATCCATCCTTACTTTAAGGGGTTCTGGAATAACGTGTCAGTCCAGGAAGGGGTTCTAACAAGTACCTTTTTTTTCTTCATTATCATCTTCTTCTTCCCTCACGGATTAGGCATTAGCCTGTTTCGGTCTAATATTTCTTGAAGCTATCTTTTCTGGAGACGTCCTATTTATCTTCGTATACTATGTCTATAATTAAGAGCTTGTTTTGGCATACTTCTCTCATTCGATGAAGGCGATCAATCCTTTTGTTTCTACACCTTTGTATGGTGCGATACATATAAATCTGAACCGTTTCAATAGGCCATAACCTTTGAATCAATAATAGGAAACATCTGCAACTTTGAGAGAATATAATAAACAATTGGGAGATTATACTACACTATATACATCTCAAAAAATGTTGGAACTGTCCTCCACCAGCATCTTACATGTTTGCACTCATCTCAGCATACTCTCTGAAGTTTTACGGAGATGATGTTGAATTGAGAGGTTATTTCCATCAAGATGGAGCAACGTACCATACATCTGATGACACCATGGAACTTATTACCAATTTCTTTGATAATCTAATAACCTCAAAAGGTCTGTGGTCCCCAGACAGCCTGACCTAACCTCACCAGATTTTTTCTTGTGGGGTGCCCAAGAATTGATTGTATAGGAATAGGCCACAGACAATTGATGTTCTCAAGGACTCCACTTGAATCGAAATAAATAACTGGATACTCTCCGTAAAACTTCAGAGAATATGGTGAGACGAGTGCAAAGATGTATAGATGCTGAAGGAGGACACTTCCAACATTTTCTCTGAGATGTAAATAGTGTAATGTAATTTCCCAGTTGTGTATTATATACTTCCAAAGTTTCACGTGTATCCTATTATTGGTTCAAAGGTTATGGCCTACTAAAGTGGTTCAGGTTTATATGGATCCATTATATTTCCTCTATTAATGATTGCACCTCCAATTCTTCTCTGATTACTCTATTTCTAATATGATCTTCTCTTGTACATCCCTTTACTGTTCTTAAGTGTCTTACTTCATACACTTGTATCCTACTCTTCTCTTTCCTTACGGTCCATGCCTCACTCTCATAACACAACATTTGTGTTTCTTTTCTTACTTTATTGTTAACAGATCTCTCAATTCTTCCATTAATTGCTTCAATTTTTGTATTTTATTATGTCTTGATATAATTCCTAGGTTATATCGCAGCCAAGAAATTGCAAATATGATACCTTCTCTTTTATATTGTTCTCCATTACACTTTTTGTAGTTATCGGATTTCTTCCCTGGAATGTCATTACTTTTTTGTCTTAGATGACATCTTATAGTTCTTACAAATCTGGTTTACTTTTTTTTTTTTTAATTTACGTCCTCCAACGTTAAGTCACATCGGACGATGAATGGAATGGGTGGAATGATGCTCAAATGAGCCCAGGGTCCATATAGCTTAGAGTTAACTGACATTCGTCTTTCTGGATAAGGGAAAACCCCGGAAAAAGCTTATACAGGTAACTCACCCTGACCGAAATTCGAACTCGGGACCTCTTGAACGTGAGGCAGACATGCTACCATCTACGCTACCTAGGTGCGCAAATCTGGTTTAGTTGATACACTGACTTCTGCAATCTATCTTTATCGTCAGAAATTAAATCTAAATCATCATAAAATAGAAGGGCATTAAATGTTCTTCCTTGTCCTAACCTAATCCTCTCATTTACTTTATTTTTTCTATTCTATTAGAAGTACCAAGCACGAGGTAGTAACCGTCCCGCCACAACGCAACTACTACCGTCGCCTGTCCAATCCTTCAACGTACTCGTATGTCATGAAACGGAGGAAAAAAATTAATAGAAAATAAAGTCATAGTAGATGAAGAACCACCCGAACATTCGGCTGCGGACTTAGAAAAACCAAAAAGGAACCCTACTATGTGTTTTATACCATGGAAATCGCTCCTTGTATTCTTGATTACGACCCTTAAATGTTACTGCAAGGTCACCTCATCCGGTTGATGAGGCTTACTTCCCTCGCATTTTAAAGTTCATTTTCTTGTTTTTGCTTACACTCTATTTGATCAAAAATAAAACAGTGTAGGCACATTTTCTTTATTTCTGTCTAAGCTAAATGTGGTACCTGGTATGTTGCTTTAACTTCATATTAATTATTAATAACTGCGTGGGCAGTATTCAGCCATTAAATTGCGTCGTTTGTAGGCTCCCATATGATTATGCAGTGCGCCGTGCGATTGTCATTCGTTCGGTTGTCCCCAAATGTATTTATTGCAACCTTGTCATCGTGCTTCTTCTAATATCTCTCAACAGTTTGCGCTTTTCACGTTTTATGATAATAAAGCATAAAGGCCGATGGGTTGGTCACTTAGCATAACCTGCTGCAATTCCAGGTACATATATGGTTTATCGGGTTGGAGCCGCGGAAAACGACGTGAGAGAAAATCTGAGTGATTGGTCGCGAATGTGTAACGCTTTCTATGGGTGGTCGGATCGTTCCCACACCATTTATCAGATACTGGTTACGTAGCAGTTTGGTGTCAGTCGAGATTTCAAACATGCTATTTGTATAGTAAGGAAACGTCGTGCCTGAAACCACTAAAAGAACCTGTATTTTGCTGTCGGTTCATACTTGTAAGCTCGAATAATATGAGAGGTATTTGAATTTAAATATTTTAAAAGGACATTTCTGAGAATTAAATAGTAAGGACAGGAGTTATCACAGCGAGGCTCGTAAGCCCCATGCGGCTCTAGACACTAAGCTTAGAGTAAGATTAATTAATATAATTAATGGAAATTAACAGCATATCGAGACAGACGGAAAATGGAAAATCTTTCCCTGAACTTAATTACTTCCAGTGGTTGTTAGATTTGGCTTTTTAACAGTGTGGTCCAGATTTTACGAACGCTAAACATATTTTACACATTACAAGGAAGAGAAAAACTTATTTCTGATTTGGCCCTGACGGTATTTAGTTTCCATAGCAAGTTGAAACTTCAGACTAAAACATTTGCTCACTTCAAATGTTTGAAGAAAATTACCGAAAGCCCTCCTGACGTTCAGGTGGAAACTAAAGATTAATTGAGTAACATGTCAGGCCTAGCTGAAGAAATCAATGACAGATTTAATTATTTGAGATCACTTAAACCTTCATTTTCATTCCTGGAAAATCCTTTGGCTGCTGATATGGGCGATGGCTGTCCTATTTCATTAGCAGTAACAGAGGATATAGCAAATCTACAGTTGGAGTTACTAGAACTCCAAGATTACGAAGGGCTAAAAGGAGTAAAACGAAGTGACGTTTCTACCATAAAATTTTGACAGAATGTTCCAGAGGTAAATTATCCACTATCGAAAGAGCGTGTAAGGCTTGTTTCAAACTTTGGGACTACTTATGTGTGTGACTCACGGTACTCAACGCTTACATTCATTAAATCTAAATGTTGATCTAAACTAACTGATGATCATTTATTTGAATATGTGGGAACTGCGCCTACAAATTATCAGCCAGATTTCTAAAGATGAACAGCAAAACGGAGCACTTCTCAGAAGTACAATGTCATTCCTTTAAGTGTACCTGAACAATAACGTTCCATGTAGTGCAAAATAATAAATAATAAATAAATAAATAAATGACTGACTGACTGACTGACTGACTGACTGACTGACTGACTGTCTGACTGACTGACTGACTGACTGACTGAGTGACTGACTGAGTGACTGACTGAGTGACTGACTGAGTGACTGACTGAGTGACTGACTGAGTGACTGACTGAGTGACTGACTGACTGACTCACTGACTGACTGACTCACTGACTGACTGACTCATTGACTGACTGACTAACTGACTGACTAACTGACTGACTGACTAACTGACTGACTGACTAACTGACTAACTCACTGACTAACTAACTCACTCACTCACTAACTCACTCACTCACTCACTCACTCACTCGCTCAAACACTCAATCACTCACTCACTCAATCAATCAATCAATCAATCAATCAGTAAACAAATAAATAAATGAACGAACCAACGAACAAACGAGTAAATGAATGAATAATTAAATGAATGAATGAATGAAGCAAGGAAAGAAGGGAGGAAGTAAGGAAGGGAGGAAGGGAGAAAGGGAGAATGGGAGAACGTAAGGAAGGGAGAAAGTGAAAAAAGTGAGAGTGGGAGAGCGGGTGAGGGGGAGAGCGGGCGAGCGGGAGATGGGGGAAAGAGAGAGGGAAGGAGTAAGGGAGTAAAGAAAGGAGTAAAGAAGTAGGGGAGTAAGGGAGTAAAGAAGTAGGGGAGTAAGGGAGTAAAGAAGTAAAGGAGTAAGGGAGTAAAGAAGTAAAGATCTAAAGGAGTAAATAAATATGAGTAAATGTATAAATAAATATATGAGTAAATGTATAAATAAATATATGAGTAAATGTATAAATAAATATATGAGTAAATGAATAAATTAATTTGAGTTGAAACGCAAACAGTTTCTCTACTTATTGTCCGTATGCAGTAGAGGAAGTAGAAAGCCTATAAGCATATAAGGGTCAAGTTCTATATTTCATACTGTTACAGATGTGTGTTTGATTCCAGGAAAACCAGGTGCACTATCGAAAAGTGCTGATGGAAACCAGCCATTATAATAATCTCTGTTCATATCTTGTTCCCTGCTTAGGTTTTTGACAAGGGAGTGACAGGCCACGATTCATCTTGAAAGCGCTTTTCCCTGAATTCATTAAGCAAGGAAGAATTGCACCAAAGTTTTATGTAACATAACACAGACCCATTAGCTTGGAAAGTTGCACTTCGGCTACATTTGTTATCCTGGTAGACGTTTTTTAACACTAGCATCATGTGTCAGCTTCGCAAGGATTCAAGATGATATGTCCATCATATCTAACTTTTGAGTGTACAATAAAATTCAATACATCTTACTCTGTTACTCAATGTGCTATGAGAGCATATCGGAAAGGAGCGTAACAGAAGGCAATTCGAAAATTACATACATAAACATCTGAGAGTATACAATTCAAATATGCACTGAGATGTGATGTAGACATAAACTATTCTATTAAGAATGGCCAAATACTTAAATACTTAATTATCACCCTTTAAAAAGGTGATAGAGTGTTCGTGTTATGTGCTTATTAGATCTTCCCTACGTAGACACCATCCAGATTTACACATTTTTCCCAGTTTCTTGACCTTCCAAATACCTTGATTGTAGAAGTCTGCAGAATTTGCTTTAAACGTCTTTCCATTTCATTAATGACGTAATTCGTGTTGTCCAATCGGCGACCATGCAGTGGATTCTTCATTTTTGGGAACAAGAAGAAGTCACTTGGTGCGAGATCGGGCAAATAAGGCGGATGCTGTAAGGTCTTAAAGCCATATTCCCTAGTGTCAATTGCAACTTGAGATGGATGAGCTGGTGCATTGTCAGCCAGAAGAGGAACAACTTTCGAGAGCATACCGCGTCGTTTCTTAATCAGAGCTGCTCGTAACTTGTCCAGAAGATTACAGCAGTATCTACCAGTGATGGTTTGACGCTTGATATGATAATCTGTAAGAATGACTCTACGACAAATCCAGAAAACTGAAAGCACGACCTTCCCAGATGACTTTTGCACATTTGTGTTTTTGGGAGGGGAGGACTGGGCATGTTTACATTTCATGTTCATGATTTTAGTCTCTGGATCATACTGATAGACCCAGAATTCTTCCATGGTTACCAGACGATCTAAGTAATCATCTTCATCCTGTTCCAACCGCATCAGCGTCAAACACGCCGTGTTTGCTTCTGGAAAGGGATTTGCAAACATGGAAACCAACGTGCAGAACCTTTAGACATGTGCAGTTCTTCATGAATAATTTTTCACATACTACCATAACTAAGATGTGTCTCATACATGATTATTTGGATGGTTGCCCGTCTATCTTCCAGTATTAAACACTCCACTTTCTTTACTGTTACAGTAACGCCTGTCATTAACAGTCTACCATCCCTTGGCTCATCTGTCACGGACATGTGACCAGTTTTAAAATTCCTTTTCCACCTCACAATAGTGTCATACAATTGGCAATCATTTCCATAAACAGTTGTCATCTCATCACGGATTTCCTGGGGAGTTTTACCCTTCAAATGTAGGAAGTTGATCCTACATCTCCATCTTATGCCTCAGTCCAACATTATGTCCCATAACTCTAACATAAGAAGTAGATAATTAAATGATAAGTAAAACTTTACGACACCCCCTCGTATCTCAATTAAAAGTTCACAAAACGGATGCTACAGTCACATATAATTCTACAGCTGTAACCACTTCGCAGGTACATATACTTTTATCCATATTCACTTTTCCTAAGGTTTTACTTCAAATTGTTCAACGTGGACACATTTACTGAAATATGCGAAGATTACTACAGATCTTTACATCATAGTTTAGTTTTATTAACTAGGAAATATAGGAAAACAAGAAGTCAGAGGTCAACATCATAAATAATAATTTAACACGGGATTACAATACAATATATTGTATTGTATTATGATGAATTTAATATATAAAGTAGTTGTCCATTTAAAGCATGCAGACTAGTGCTAAAATCTGCAATTATATTCACCGTAGCATTATTAGAACTTGATTTGGATTATGAGCCTTAGACAAAACAAATTTAACAGTTAATGGAAACAAAGTTCGATTAGGAAAACATCGAAAGAATTCGATGACGCTGCCTTCAAAATATACACTCTGATACCATCTGGCTCTATTTCATAACTATGCGATAGATAGGGAGATGTTTTGCGGCTTGGCCGTATACATGGTAGTCGAACGGTCAAACGCATGTGTCTCTTAAGTAGACCAACATGAGTTGGAATCTTTGATGTGTATGTTTCTTTTTCTTATTGCTACCTTAATAGCAAAGCCTTATGTTTTTCTTGCAGAAGATAAATAATATTTTAAACACATTTATTTATAAAAATGCAGATAACATAATCTTGTCGTTTTCAAAGTAAACGAAATGTTATTAGAAGCCTACCTTAATATTGGTTTTGTTAACACTCGGGCTCATTCATCTGTTATGAATGTTGCTGACATAATGCGAAGTATCCTCTCGTGAAAATTTCACTATATATCTGGTCTCATTCATGCCCCGCAGAATGTGGGTAGTAATAGAAGTAGAGGGTTTCAAACCCGATCCTATAATTTCCATTTTTATTTGATTATACATATAGGAATAAAACATTTATTTCAGTTAGTTTAGAAACAGAGTAGAGTGTGTCAGTTGTTATGTGTGAGCATAAATGCCATGAAATCAAGTAAACCTCTGCAATTGGAAGTTATATTACAATGTGTGTAATACACATTTCATATTACTACAACAAAAACAATCAAAATAATGTCTGGGATTCGAATAATTGTAGCTCTAACTCCTACATACTTGTTTACAACCGCCCGGCTATCAGTGCACGTTAGTAACGGAGGCTCAATTATAAGAGCAAAGGATACGCGTTCCGTGGCACCATTGTAAACCTGCCATGGAGACGATGTGGACTTAGAAAAATGTACGCTTCCAAGGTCACTTTTTTGTTGAAAGAGATATATTTTTCTCTTGTGGTATACGTTACACAACATCTATTCCGATTCTCAGAAAATTAAGAGTATGAGTTCTTTCGGTATGCAAATACAGTGCGATCCATATAAACCCGAACCACTTCAATAAGCCATAACTTTTGAGCCAATAATAGGACACAGATCCTACTTTTGGGAGAACATAATACAAAATTGGGAGATTACACTACACTATTTACATCTCAGAGAAAATGTCCTCCACCAGCATATATACATATTTGCACTCGTCTCACCATATTCTCTGAAAGTTTACGGAGAGTATCCTTGCCAATGCTACTTATTTTGGTTCGAATGGACTCTTGAGAACATCAATTGTCCGTGGCCTATTCTTGTACACTTTATATTTAGATATCTTCACAATAAAACAATACGGTGAGGTTAGGTTAGGGAATCTGGGTGTCATTGACCTTTTGAGATTATTCAATTATCAAAGAAACTGGTCAAAAGTTTCACAGTGTCATTATATGTATGGCACATTGCTCCATCGTGCTGGAAATAACCTTCTCTCAATTCGATATCATCTCCATAAAACTTCAGAGAATATGGTGAGACGAGTGCAAACAAGTATAGATGCTGGTGGAAGACACTTTCAACATTTTCTCTGAGATGTAAATAGTGTAATGTAATATCACAATTGTATATTATATTCTTCCAAAGTTGCACGTGTGTCCTATTATTGTTTCAAAAGTTATGGCCTATTGAAGTGGTTCAGGTTTATATGAATCACACTATATTTGTATTAAAATGATTAGAGATTTTTGTTAAAAATAATGCAGAGTTGTTACTTTAAAGTGTAGTTTGCCTTCAGCAGATTTTCTTGGAACTCTTGTGATCTTCGTTGGAAAACTTATTCTTCTTTTTCTTGTCTTTACGTTAGTCGCATCGCCTATTTTGTGATTGAATCAAACCCTCTTCCTATCTTTTTCTCGATTGCTCTGAATTTTCTCTTCCTTCCGATATTTATCTTTCATTATTTTTGCAATTCGTTCGTGAGACATCTTGGATACAAGCATTCCACTCATTCTGTCTTCTTTTCACCTATTCAATAAAGGCTGGATCTTCCTAATTTCTTCATTTCTTACTCAGCCATACAGAATCTTTCCAGCTATTTTCCTTAGTAGCCTCATTTCACTTGTTTCAATCGTTCAACATGTTCTTGTGTCCAAGGCACACGTCATCACTGGTCGATGTACTATGTTATGAATTTTGAATTTATGAATTTTTCTTATGTGTTTATTTCCCCATACTAATCCATTAACCAATTCCAGATACTTTTGTTTCTTTTGCAACTTGATGGTTAATTTCTCGGGTCAAATTTCCGTTAACTGGTATTATTAACGCCCAAATAATTGAAATGCATGATATGTTCTGCTATTTCTTTTCCTAATTTCTTCATCTGAACGGTTCTTTGCTAATGGTTAAATCTTTTATTTTATTTATGGAGATTTTTATATTAAACTTCTGACATTTATGATGGAACTCGAACAAAAGTCTTTGCAGATTATCTTCCGTTTGTGAGACAAATACGACAGCATATGTATCATTTGCCATGATTGGTATTCAAACGAGCATTTTTTGGAGTTATACTGTGAAAAAACAAACAAACACGCACACATACGGATGTTTTCCCACATAGTATTTTTTCAGGAGTTTTGAAACCTGTTTTTTCCAGGGAAATTTGATATCCAAATTTGGCTAAAATGCAGCCCTTTTGGTTCTATTATTGGCAAGCATGGAGACAAATACAATCGTCTCTAAAAGTTTAAACGTGTTTCCTGTACAACTAAGAATTTTATATCTTTCAAATGTTCTTTAAAACTGAGTGGAGAATAAGCAACTCGCGTTACAACCAAACCCTGCAATTACTTTATGTTACAGAACCGGGATTTTCTTCACAGAAAGAAAGAGAGAGAATATTTCAGCGAATGACTCCTAACGGCAAAACAGTGTTTCTCCGCAATTTACTGGAAATAAACTTCGTATTCCAACAAAGTGTACAACGAATTGCCCTTTCAGAGGCAACCAGCTGAGTGCTAAAATGCGAAGAGGGCAAAATAAGATCACTGGAGTCGAACTAAACACCTGACGCTTGATGCAGCATAAAATAGCGGCCTAGAGGCACATAAAAGGATTGCAGAACGTCACTGGTCTTCTTTTACGATCCATTGTAAAATAAACAAACCGTGCAAAGACACTGTAAACCATTAAGGACTCAAAAAATCACCAGTGTATATAGAGTGGGCATGGTACACTACTTAACCGTACAACTGCCTGATCTCTGTGAGCAATTTTAAAGTATAAATGCGATTGTCTTACTCTTTACTACTTTAGTCATAAATCCGCAGGCGTAGATTTTAATGAGACAAACAGGGACTACGAGAAAGTCTTAGAAGGTTAAGTAAAACAATTAAAAATGGTCGATTGACTTCAGTTCTCTCCGCAGCATATCTTCAGTTGAATTAGAAATAAGGTTGGACATAACTTAATCATTATCACAATCACCTTTATAGCCTTAATCGTCTTCTTTGTGACGTTTTGACCATTTGGGCACCAAACTGTTGATGCTATAATTTCTTTTTTTCGTGATTTGCTTTTAACCCAAGATAGTACTCTAATTCTGTGTTTCTTACATTATTTAAATGAACGTGCCTAGATTATTTAGCAGTCGAGCCAAGTAAATGGGGTGACATCAGGGCCGATAGCTGACATTCATAATTCTCCACAAAACCTGTAGTGAGGGAAATTTAAAGAGCAACACGTATTCTTATTTGACCACGTGTTGGAAGTATGCCTTTCAGACCCCTTTCCCTACATTTGCGAACTTATTCTAATGTTCGGTGGAGATTTGACTCTCTCTCCCTCCCCCATATATATGTCTGTGAGAAATATTTTTTTCTCCAGTGAATGCCGTTAAAAATAAATATGGTGACTTACAGGTGCAAATTTTGCTCATATAATTCAATTAATATCAGAACAGTACATAATGCTGAAAAATTGGTACATGGAAAGCAAGTTCAAATGTTACATTTTATAAACTCATTGGAATGTCGGAGTATTTACATTAATCGACGGTGGTCTGAAAAGAAATCAACATGAAGATAGCAGCACTCGTAAATGAAAGCTAGTGGATTTCGTTATTCAAATGTTGACAGTTAGAAAATTACTCACCACAGTTTCAGCCATTTTGGACGCTTAATTGTTATGTAACAGTTATTTGAGTGAATTGATGTGAGTGTTTTTATGAAAATGGACAAAATCGAGTATCCAGTTCTCGTTAAATATTTGTTTTTGAAAGATACGCTTACGGAAATAAAAGATGAGTTGGATTCTGTGTATGGGGACTCTGCATCATTTACCACAGTGAAATTTTGGGCAGCTGAATTTAAACGTGGCCGTAAGAGCTTGGTAGACGATGAATGTTCGAGACGTCCAAAAACTGCAACTATCGACGGAAACGTTGGCAAAGTTCACCAAATGATGCCATACGGCCACCGAATTAAAGTGAGAGAGATAGCGGAGATAACATGTCAAAACAACGTGTTTGTGACATATTAAATAAAGACTTAGACATGAGAAAGCTGTCCGCGCGTTGGGTGCCGCCTTTGCTCACTTTAGACGAAAAACGTGTTCAAATGAACATTTCCAACGCTCTGTTGACTCAGTTTAGGCGCAATAAATCCAAGCTTTTGCGCCTATTAATTACTGTAGATGAAACTTGGATGCACCATTATACGCCCGAAACAAAAGTACAGTCCAAACAGAGGACTGCAAAGGGGGAACCAGCTCCAAAAAAGAGAAACTGTTCTTTTTTCGGTTACGAAACTGGTGGCGACTGATATTTGGGATGGTCATGGAGTTATTTTAATCGATTATCTTCAAAAAGGAAAACCCATTAGAGGAGCATGACAAGCTGAAGGTAGAACTTGCGGAAAAACGGTCACATTTGTAGAAAAAGAAAATCCAGTTTCACCACCACAATGCACCGTCTCACACCTCAGCGGTTGC
>CM060957.1:130483797-130733797 GCA_030765055.1 Mantis religiosa | reverse complement strand
ATTACATACTCCTTGGCTCTGTTTAGCAGCAGTAAACAAACAGTGCTTACTATTGAAATCGAGACAGATTGGAACAATTTGCGATCGGTAATCAGCCGCTGCGGATATAGAACTTCTTTATGTGCTGTTTATGCTTTCACTGCAATAAATTACGTTACAACAGAGGCGTGCTTCTGACGTCCCCTTTTTTATGAATGTAGGAGGTAAACAAATATGGAGCTGATTCTCTTCTGCAAATAGCGGCAGCTTTTTGTCACATTGGGCAAAAATTATGCTTGAAAGTCGTTAGCATTTCACAGAAACCATCGATAAAGGAAGTTATAAATGTGTTAAAGAAGTTGAAAAGCCTACCTCCACTAGTATATACAAATTTATAAGGGAAACCTGTGACTTTTATTAACATTTCCAGGATATCTCGCAATTTTGTGTTAGACGTATTGGTTCTTCTCTACAGTTTTTCTTCTTTCTTAACGGTCCAAGAGCTCGCAACAGTCAGACTTCGTTCTTTTATAAAACCTGAAACTTTCTCTGTCTATGTGTCTAATACAAGTAAAATAGATTTCCGACTATGAACTTTGGATCACGGTAGGCCGCTCCGTGGCTCAGTGGTTAGACCGCTTGGCTCTCACCAAGGCGGCCCGGGTTCGATCCCAGGTGACCGCAAAGTGAGATTTATGGTGGACAATACGGCGCTGGGGCGGGTTTTCTCCGGGATCTCCGGTTTCCCCCACCATCTCATTCCACCGGTGCTCCATCTTCATCTCATGTATCATCAGTGTCATGGCCTGCGGTGCCGTATGTAGTAAAAGCGGGCGTTAAACACTACACACATTTGGATCACGGTGCCTTTGCAATACAACAGGTAGCAAAGATGTAAAAATTTGCACCTCAAATTCGTTAAATTATAAAGCTCAGTTTTTATATTTTTTTTTCTTTTGGAATAATAACAGAAGTCGCATCATCCGTGGTCGGACAGTAGAGTTGCAACCCCCTGTCAACACCCTTAAATTATATTGAATGTTAATTATTCTTAAATTACAGCGTAAAGCTGAATTTTGTATATGTTCCTTCAGGAACTATACAAAGTGTTTTCTCAATAGTCAGACAGTTTTAATGGCTCTTACACATTGTCAGACACATTCAGGTTCTACCGTAGCTGCAAGCACGAGATTTATATACATGCAAACAGTTGCGAGTGAAATAGTGCGTTTCTACGACCTACATAGATCAATCATGGCTACCAAACACCAAAGGAAGGAATCAAGTGACTGAACAACAGGAGGCTACAGGCCGTCGGGAGAATTGGCCACACAGAAACGCGGAAATCCCTAATACGAGGGTTGGATGAAAAGTCCCGGGCCTCACATAGAGATGGCACCACTGGACCAGTTTGACAGCATCATATAGTTTACCTCAAGGCTAGCTTGAATTCATAGTTATAGACAGTAGATTGTTTAGTTTTTGAATGACAGAATTTTGAACAAAACAAGTGTAGAGGTTTCACGAAAATGGAGGATTTGTGAAAACGAGCAGTGATTAAATATTTTCATTTGAAAGGCTAAACGCCTAAAGAAATCAAGAAGGAAATGGACAGTAGAGTGAAAGACTCTGCTCTTTCATGTACAACGATAAAGGTTGAGTCGCAGAGTTTAAAATGGAACGTACGAGCACTAGTGGTGAGCCTCAGTCTGCACGCCCTGTAAAAGACACAACTCCAGACATCATTGAAGAAGTTCATCTGGAAGACCACTGATTAAAGTTGTTTGAGATAGCAGAGGCTGTAAACATATCAAAAGAACGGGCAGGTAATACTTTAAGTAATGTTTTGGTCTTTCATAAGAGCTGTGCAAGATGGGTGCCGTGTTTGTTGACCCGATGAAAAGTCACAAAGAAGTTGCTTCTATTAAGAATTTAGAGCACTGCAGTGGAACTCCCAGTGCATTTTTGAGACAGCTTACTATCTTGGATGGAACTTGGATGCTTTACTACACTCGAGTAAGTAAATCACAATCAAAATAGTGGATTGTGCCAGGTGAACCAACTCCAAAATAGGCAAAGTCAGTTTTGTCAGCTAGCAAGATTATGACGAGTGTTTTGTGGGATGCACAGAGAATTATTTTTTTACTTACTTGGGAAAGGATCAAATTATCACTGGTGATTACTACGCAAGCTTACTGCAACATTTAGGCGATGAGGTGAAAAGAAAGAGACCTCATTGGGCAAAGAGAAGGTCTTGCTTCTTAATGACAATGCTCCGGTTTACCGTTCAGCCATTGCAATGGGAAAAAATATATGAATTAAGTTCGTTTTGCTTGAACATCCACCCTATTTGACAGATATAGCATCCAGTGACTACCACCTGTACCGAACCTACAAAAAAAGAAAAAAAAAAAAAAAACCTTGGAAGACGAAGATTTAACAACAACGAGGTCATTGATGAGGTAAACAAGTATTTTGAGGTTCTTGATAAATCGCACTACTAAGATTATTTAATTGAATTAGAACACCGATATGACACACGTATTAGACTTTCTGGAGATTATGTTGAGAAGTAAAGAAAAACAAGATTAAAATGTCCTTTCGTTGTATTGTGAGCTCGGCACTTATCAGCCGATTCTCGTAAATGCCGCAAAAGATCCCAAAAACTAGTGATTAATAAATTGTGTACTGCCTTTAAGACATGCTATTTTGACTTAACAAGTCTCCTAACCTGAACTTCCAAAGTTCCGCGACCAGTATATTAGCTTACGACATCCCGACGGCTTTTAAGAACCCAACTTCTGAACACTGCCTCACCATTCTTCAAGTCCCTGAAGCCCTGCCCATGTTCTGTAGCTTACTTAGTAACGTTACAGGATATTTCACACATTTAGTGGGATGCTTGTTTCTACTTCACTCCCATAAAATAAACTTTTTATTGCCGCTGTCGTTTAAAAACATTTCCTAAACATAGAAGGCTGTGAAACTGCTCCTATTTGGCTAATATAAGAAGCGAAAAGTAGACATTTTAAAAATGCTTTTCGTGTCTGGTGAAACAGTAACACGACACTTTGAAATGCAGAACAAGTATAGGCAAAAAGACTGAGCGTGTGTGGTGAATTTGTAGACTTTTGTACAAAACCGCTTCTTTATGGCCAAGAGCTGTAACCGTGGAGTACATGTTGGTAAATTTTTTCCTCTTGTTTCAGGTTAACTGTCTTGGTACACGTTTGAATATATACAAGCAATAAATTCAACTAAAAAAACACGGTCTTCTGAAATTCTGCTTTGGTGGTCGTGATCTACAGCGCATGTGATAACTTGTGTTATTTAGAACACTTATACAAGGGCTTATTTTACTATTTACTTCATATTAATTGTGATAAAGTTTCTCAAACGCAGCATCATTTCACAATTTGCTGTAGTAACAATTTGAATATAACAAACTAGAGCGACAGTTAAAATTTTTGAAAGCAAATCGTTATATTATAATAATGATGTTTCATGCCCTTTCAATGCCATTATGAGCTAAGTGCTGATAGTTTTAAAAGTGTTGATCTCAAAAGTTTAAACCAGTAAAAATTTGTAAAAATTTTTTAAAGTTTCTTTTAAATTGACGGAAATCTGTATATATATGGATATCTTTTGCCATATTATATAAAGTTGCATCGAATGGTTTATAAATAAAGAAAACTTCCTAGACTATTCCCAAAATTCAAAATGTGAATGTTATTTGTTAATTAAACATCATAAGTAAGTATATTGCGATCTGTGTAAACCTACACCATTTTAATAAGCCATAACTTTTGAACCAATAATAGGACAAACGTGCAACGTTTGAAGAATATAATACACAATTGGGATACTAAATTGCACTATTTAAGTCTTAGGTAAAATTTTGGAGGAGTCCTCCATCAGCATCTATACATGTTTGCACTCGTCTCACCAATTTCTCTGAAGTTTCACGGAGAGTATCCTCGCCAATATCAATTGTCCGTGGCCTATTCTTGTACATTCTATCTTTTAGATACTCCCACAAGAAAAAATCCGGTGAGGTTAGGTCAGGGGATCTGGGGTGCCACAGACCTTTTGAGATTATTCAAATATCAAAGAAACTGGCCACATGTTCCGTCGTGTCAGTGGATGTATGGCAAGTTGCCCCAGCTTGCTGGAAATAACCTTCTCTCAATTCTATATCATCTCCGTAAAACTTCAGAGAATATGGTGAGACGAGTGCAAACACGAACAGATGCAGGTGGAGGACACTTCCAACATCTTCTCTGTGATTTAAATAGTGTAATGTAATCTTCCGATTATGTTTTATATTCTCCCAAAGCTGCACGTGTGTCTTATTATTTTTTTCAAAAGTTATGACCTATTGAAATGGTTCAGGTTTATATGTATCGGCGTATAGTATTTTAATAAAAATCCTTTACATTTATTTTCCAGCAATCAAAAGTAACCACAACTTATCAATTTAAAGGGAAGTTTTGGATGGACCAACTTCTCTCTTAGAGCACAGCCCAGGTTAGCAAATATTTCTACATGTAAAATTACATTGCATTTCAGGGTGGTATACTGGTCATTAGAGATGTCGTATTCACATTGCTCTGTCTATAGGAAAACACCATTCTTTGAGCCAGGTATGCTGCTAAAAGCTCACATCATCTACATAGCCTTTTTATTGCTCTTCTAAAACCTTCTTATCTCTTGAGGTGAAAATACTTATGGGCAAATTGCCCCAGCGATACCGGCGGGGGCTGAGATAGAGGGAAGGACATAACAGAAAGGTTAGGAATTTCATTGAGTGGGTGTTGTACATAGTTTACTCATTAAAACGAAGTTGTTTATGAAACTGCTATAGACATTAGCACTGAATTCCATTAAAATCTTTCTTGTCTTATATCCAGTTTCTTCCTCAAGGTGGTTCCGCACGAGTCAGCTTCGTTACGCATGGATTTACTAAACATTGGTTGTTGAATTACAAAATCCTCAAATATAGGGATCAAATCTGAGTAACAGCGAATGAGTCTCACGAAAAGGTAAGAAAACCTAATCGTTATGATGAGAATAATTTTTACAACTGACGTCCAATGTGATAACATAATATTGCTGCATTATTTCTTACCACATAATAAATTCCCATTGATTATACCTTCTTTTAATCCAATCTTAAAAGCAGTCTGCAGTCGAAGAAGGCTAAAGGAGGCCCTTATAACTGTTTTGGTGTATAAATTATTGGAAAGAAATACATTATTTCAATAATAAGCAATTGAAATGGAGCAAAAGATATCTAATACAACCTAATGTTTATAATTCCTAATAAACTAAGAATTGTATGTTGTTATATTTTGTACATACGAGACGGACTTAATTCGTAATTCATACCTCTTCAGCTCTAGCCAAATTCTTGTACTCAATTTATTACAGAACAATATCCAGCAAATGCATTACACTCCCTCTTGTCATTATAAGTGCAAACGTAATTATGGCCGACGATGGGATGATTCTTTGCACCTCGTTTCAGCACTTGTACCATGGACTCCATTGGGAATGATGTTCCACGGTGCGGCGACATTTTATTACTCTCAATCTGCACTATGCGGAGAAGTATTTCTTTAATTTAAACTCGCTGCAATTAACTACGTCTACGATGTTCAAACATTTTCTCATAAAATTCTGATTATTACAATTCTAATACATTCAATTTCTGAGATTTCTGTTGTCTTTACACACACGCGATTTCTTCTCTTTACAAACAATGCTTTTCTGAAAATAAGGTTGTGCTATATCGAAACTTCATTATATCAAAGATGAATAATTATAACAGTTCCTGCAATGATTAGTACACGCCCCTTCTCGCTCTTCGATCAGGACACAAAAGACGCTATCTTGTCCTCTTCACTTATTGACTTTTTCCTTATTACCATGGGCACCTAGGGAAGTAGCTTTAGTAGAATTAGGAAAGACAAGAAGTTTTGGTATAGATGTTTGGTTGAATAAGAAGGGGAAATTATGAAATTATGCACGAGACAGCAAAAAGAAAAAGAAAAGAAAAAAAATAGTGAACTGAAATAGTTGGTGGGCAGAGATAGGAGTAATTATGGGGAAAAATAGGAATGTTAGATATATGGAGATTAGAGGAAAGGAATACATGCGATGTGGGTAAATCAGTCAAATGCAGAATAGAAGATATAGAAAGATAGGAAATATGGGGAAGTCTAGAAAATATGAAACCATTACAATTTTGCAAGAAAATAAAAATAAATTGGGGAAGAGAAGCATATGTAGATTACTGCAATAGGCAAGAGAGAGAAGGGATAGCATGGATGAGAACCGGAATAATATTTCTAAGAGGGATAAGAGGTAGGGAAAAGGGAATTTGTGAATGCTGTGGAGGGAAGTGAGCATATAGCACTATGTAATAGAAGGCGAGGAGGTTGCAATATAGAGAAGAAAGGTTTGGTAAGAAAAATGGGAGAAAGTAGAGAACAGGATAATAGCTATAAAAATGTTAATGGGCAGGGAGGAAAAGATGATAAGAAGTATCACTAAGTTCTTGCAGAAAGTACAAGAAAAATGGGCCAGAAATGTTAAAAAAAGGAAGAAAGGAAGAGCAGAGGGAAGAAAGGGACTAATTAAGTAATCAAGGAGGTATGAAGGTTAAGAGCTACCTGGCAGAGCAAAATACCAGGGTGTCATGTATGCCAAGGTAGCAACAAGGTAACGACAAAGAAATGTAGCCAAAAATTGTAAATTGTAAAATTTTGGAATATACACAATATATACATCAAATATAAAAGAAAATTATCAACTAATTATTATAGTCTACAGAATATTTTCATGTGGCCAATACATTAATTTGGAATTATATGATTTTCTGATTTCCCAAATATAAAATCCTAAAAGCAATTTTGTTTTATAATTTTAATCTTTCTATCAGTGGCGTATGCTGGGATTGTGACTGGAGATGCACTAGGCCTACCAGATCCGAACAATAAGGGATTTTTCATTAAATGCTAAATTCACAAACAGTGCATTTAAATCAATTGTTCTTGAAAAAAGCTGTTAAAGAAATTAAAAAAGTAAGACTAGCAATTTCACCATACCTGTTTATACATACCAGCCGCCTTTCTTTACGGGTAAACTGCGTTGTGAAACTATAAAGGAAAAAAAAAAAACAGTACCGCATCATAATTAGCCAGAAAGTGTAGGAATTCTATATAACTGTCCTTATTTAATGACTCCTCACTTTCATCGTGGCCTCTGAACGAAGGTTTTGATCTTTTATGTTTATCCCACGCTGTATATAAGTTAAATTTGCGAAACCTGTAGTAATCCAGGGTGTTTTCTGAGTTGCAAACAAGAAGCTTGGCCAACAATAAAGTTTATTTACTTCGAATGAACCAGACAGCTACTCATACTTATCATAATCACTTATATTAAAATGCATTTTATAACGGTTCTTATATTTTCCCTTCTGTTCACACTGCAAGTGTGGAAGAGCTGGAATAGGCCCTCCCTGTTATATTATCACTAACTCATCCTTGTATTTAAACTGCAAGAATGGTTTCTGTTCTAATTATTTAATTACACATTCTTCACCCATTTCGAAGAATAAGCTAGCAGCTGTCTTGGTACACTTTACAGTATTGTCACGCAAACGGCGAACTCGCGTTGCCGATCGATAATGTGGACTGCCGGTGGCGGGGAGACGCAAGGGGTGGCCCCTCCTCCTACCGCGCGAAGATGCACAAAGCTTCGAGAATGTTTTCACCCTCCATAACGGAAGATTCGAGAGGCTTCGGGGCGATCGATACAAGCGAGGCGAGAGTTAGTCGAGTGGAGTAAGTCGCGGCGGGCGGACAGTTAGTTGAGTGAGTGAGTCTGAGCCGGGCGGACGTGTAGTTGAGTTGAGTGTACGTGTAAAGACGAACTGGCAAGATTGTAATTGTGCAAATTGGAATTGTAATTGGAATAAGGTGGAAATAAAGAACATTTTGAGTGGTGTAATTGAACTCTTTTTAATTTCACGACCCACCAAAGTCACAGTATTGTAGCTTTGTGGGTTCGTAGAATTAAAAGACCGAGTTGCAGAAATTAAATATCTCCTTTATTTTCGTTGAAATACACTATTCAATTCTCACGTAAGAACATTAAATCACATATACACAGTCTTACAAGGTCGATCACAATAACAGTGACAGCACATTACATCTTTAGCTCCAGTTACAACAACACAGCTGGCTGTCTCTCATTTCACAACTGACTTATCACTAGCCATGGCTTCTTTTCATACACAAATTCTGAATTCCAGACTGGAATCGAATTTTCTCTACAATGTCACCAGATAAAACACGAATGTTCTAGAATGTAACTATATAGGTGCCTGCAAGTCTTTCACCTCTGTGATACACTATCCGTCTCCTGTTTATCGGCGCTATCGTTAATTGCTTATGCAAGCTCCTTATTACCATGAAACTTTATCCGCCGACTCTTTTCTTTGTGTGCGCAAGCCGCCTTATCGTGATCGGGTTAGCGACAGTCATACTTATCATAATCACTTATATTAAAATGCATTTTATAACGGTTCTTATTTTTTCCTTCTGTTCACACTGCAAGTGTGGAAGAGCTGGAGTAGGCCCTGCCTGTTTTATTATCACTAACTCATCCTTGTATTTAAACTGCGAGAATGGCTTCTGTTCTAATTGTTTAATTACTCATTCTTCAACCATTTCGAAGAATAAGGGCTAACAACTGTCTTGGTGCACTTTACAGTATGAAATAAAACAATACTAATACGACTGTTGAGGACCGCAACATCACACAATAATTGAAAACACGCTCTTTCTTGCCTTTAACTCTACGTGCTATGCGGAATTCCAAAGCAAGTCGTGTCCGTACGGTATATTTCGGAGGATCTCGTATGAGTGTAGCGATGTAAGGTTCCGAAGCCTTGAATCCTGCATTCCTCCCCCGTTTCCCTCACTGCCCCTTACCATAGAGAAGGCTGCAACAGTAGCTACCGAAGCTCTGTTTGCCCCTCTGTATAGTAATAGGGAACGAGAGATATTCCACCCTACACACTAATTCTTTATGGGGGAAACTGGCTGGTATTGCAATTATTATTAATATTGCTTATTAATTTATAGTCTACTTTAGATATGGTCTTCGGTGATAGCCTTGATAGCCCATAATATACGCTACTACTTTCTATTTAATTTATCCTATTTACCATTTATCTAGATTGGATATTAACATTCAAATTCACTGTTTGTGACTTACTTTATTCGGTCATGGCCACCTATAACTCATACCAATTCAAAACGAAACTCTCATCACTTTAAACATATCAATATTAATCATAAGTAAATAAATTAAATATCATTCTGCCACTTGACATATTAATATCTATGTTTATACTCAAACTTCACTTACTTGTTGTTGTGAAACAACAACAAATTAAACAGATTAAATGTGAAACCTGTGAAAAAAGCTACATAGGAAAAACTAAGAGAAACTTGTTAACCAGGCAAAAAGAACACCAGAGGAACATTAAGTTGAAACAAACAGAAAAATCTGGAGTTTCACAGCATTTTTGGACAGAAAACCACAACATTGGCCACAACATTAAACTGTTAAAATCTTTAAGTACAGCCATAGAATTGGATATTTGGGAAAAAATATTCATAAACAAAAACCGTGATAAAGTTATAAATTTTGAAATGCCGGCATTAAATGAAGTATTAAAATTTAGTGCCCCTAACACCAGATGGCAGAGTGATCGGAGCTCCGTAGTAGTGGAAGAAGAGGAAGGTTCATTTAGTTACCAAACAGCTGAGGATGAGATCGAATGATCTTGAAAACGTTTCAATTATACAACAACAAGTAAGTGAAGTTTGAGTGTAAACATAGTGACTCATAAATCAAACTTAAATATGAAGAATACTTTACTGTTAATAATGCTTCTGCTTTTAATATTTATATTAATATCTGTATCAAAAGAAATCGTTATATTTCCAGAACAAACTGCGAATATAGATATTTCAGGATGTCTCGCTATCGTAAAATTATCTCCTGATTTTAATTGAAAATCGAATATCTGAAGCTTGTTTCCATTGACGTTTTAACCCTTCAAATGGAACAGGAAAAGGGTTAGCGTAATTATTGCATTTTTAGTAGCTATAGTGCTCGAGTGGTTTAAATTCTTGTCAGGCTTTCAACAACATAAACATGTCTTTACGAGAACAGGATGTCATGGTCGAATAAAAACAGGTAAGAAGACATAAAATTGCTTACTCTCTCTACACACTTTAAGCTGTCATAAATTCTTAATTGAAGTAGGTTGTGTTTCGAAAGATACATGCCATTTTATTTTTACTCAACTGTTTTCACAGAGTACATTTTATATTTTTCTTTGCTTGTATCTTTCTTGGTGATACTTAAATGGATATAAATATTTTATAAGTTAGGGTGATTTTCTACCGAAAGACTTGAGCTTATGAAATTTAAGAAAGGCCAGTTGTCATGGAAACGTTAAATGCATACTGTTCCGGAAGAGTAGTAAAATAACAATTAGTGGAGCTAAAACTTATACCTACAGCTTTTCTAGGTCATATCTTATAAATGCAGTCAAAAGAAAAATTTGAATATTAATACATTCTGAGAACAAGGAACTGAGAAACAAGTCTGTATACTAAACACTTGTAGAGCATTAAATATATATACAGGGTGTTTCGAAGCGACACCAAACGAATATATAGTAGAAATTAATTGTTCTTTCACACTAGCCGTGTGGAGGCTAAAGTATGGAAAGTTTGAGACGGACTGAAACATTCAGTGCCATAGCCGGGATTTGAGACTCGGATTTTCTGGTTGCCGTCCAGCCGCTCTAACGAAAAGCATAGCCCGGCCTTGAATTACTTACACGATGTAAGTCGCCTTTAATGTAGTTTTCTCATGTGTTTATGAGAACTCCTAAGTGGTTTACCGGGAAAAACACGAGTCAGTTGGAGAATTTAATGTCATGTTGGCACGTTGGCCATAGTAGCTCAAGGGTTAGAGCGGTTGGACGGCAATAAGAAGATCCGTGGTTCAAATCCCGGCTATGGCATTGAATTTTTCAGTCTGATGCAAGCTTTCGAATATATAGTAGTTGCTCAGCTTCTATGTGACACACATAGATAGTTTTTACCGCCAATAGAGCCGCATGAAAACGCACCAGAATGACTGTGGATTAGGCAGTTAGAGCAACAATGACGCGTGCCTCATGCTATCGAAGTTCACAGGTAGGTGACACAGCGTGCCGCCTGCTGTAGCTGTTTGTAAACATACCAACATACTCCACGGTAGCTTGCTATTATTAAGGATTTCTTTGGCTTATGAAACCGCAATAAAGAAGTTATTTTTTAGTTATTTGTTTATGGGTGTTTAACATGTTCCAACATTCCGTTATAACAGTCGATGACGGCAAACAAGATGATGGACATATGCAACTTAAACCTTTTAGAGGGAAATTAATGTTAGTGAGTTTGAGTATGGAAGCATTAAATGATAAAAACAACAGAAAACATTATCATAGAATGTAGATAAAGTTAACCAAAACTAAATGCCTTATGCATGAGACAAGCATTTTATTTCACTGTGTTTAATAATACTAAATAAAGCATTTGTAACTGAAAAGTAAGCTGTTGATTTTACAGTTACTTGTTGAAAGAACTATACAATTAAGATCATAGCAAAATGAGTAACCTTGGAACTGTCCGAGTCATCAACTCTTTCACAAATAACTACCCCTTGGCCCATTAGCTGAAAGCGAGGCTAGGTTCACTGATAAAGAGCAAGGAGTAATGCTTTTGTATTCGTGACCGGTGCGTCCCAGTAACAACTTTTGAGGTTCGCACACCAGTGGTTCCCGCGCTACCTAATTACAAAATAGTGCCATATTTAATGCTAAGAGAATTTGGAAGCTGCGATACCAAAATTCGGACTAGTTAAGTGACAAACTACGAAATAGCTATATTCGATCGGTGTCGTTTTGACACAACCGTTATATCCTAATAAGGTACCAAGAATTAATTTGAAATTCATTGCTTTTATTACCAGACTTTACCTGTTGCTGTGCTGCGAGCGCTGAGCACCCCTAGCCTTCGTGGTACCCCTGACGTTACCAGAGGAACTTTGGGTCGAACATTCGAGTCCCTCGGATTGGGCTGGTCTCGAGGGGGCAGTGGTTCCTGATACCCGTGGGAGATCGGCTACGTCTCCGGTCGGGGTTGAGAGAAGCCATATATTCCAGCGTACTAGCCTGCATAGCTAGTAGAAGGTGTGCTAGATCACCAGGCGGCCCTACCGAGGTTAATCGGTAGCCTTCCCCTTTGGGGTTAGCGCGCGTAAGTGGCGTATCCACTTCCATCCCGTCTTGAGTCCATCGGACTAGATGGGGGGGGGGGCTTGTTAGTCTCTAGGTCTTGCCCTATGGAAAGCCCCTCGGAGGCGCCGGCGCCCTTTGGGGACAGCTCGGTAACTCCCTGGTTGTCAAAGGGGGGGTTAGTCTTCACTCTGTGTGGATTGCCCTAAAAGAATTAAAATAATAAAAAATAAATAAAAAAATAAAAAAATATATAATAAAATAAAGAAAAGAATATATTAAAGAAAAAATCACATATGTGATATTAAATAAAACTTAAATATGACAAATACCAACAGTATTGCAATTAACCAATAACGACAAGTGACAAATTGTTAACTGTTAACACATGCATACATAACCTAATAAAGCAAAAATAAAAAAAAAAAAATTAAATAAAAAAACATCCTCCCTCAACTCCAAATAAAGTGAAGGCTGAAGAGGGTACACTCCTGAAGCAGCTATAGGTCGAAATAAGCCAGGGTGAAATAAACCCACGGGCGAAATAAGCCCTAAAATCCCCCTGTAGTAGTAGTAGTAGTAGTAGTTACTACTACTACTAGTTACTACTACTACTACTAGTAGTAGTAGTAGTTCTAGTAGTAGTAGTAGTAGTAGTAGTAGTAGTAGTAGTAGATAGCTCTAAGCTCCATGGACCCCGGACTCATTTGAACAGCATTTCACCCAATGCATCCATCGTCTGATATGACTTAACGTTGGAGGACGTAAATTAAAAAAATATGCCAAAATAACAAATGACGTGCTCTAATAAACACACATAATAGGGTTAATTATAACAGGTAAAAGATTCGTTCCTTTACATGTAACATCATGCATAAGGTCTTATCACCTAAAGAGGACCAATGAAAATGATACAGCTAGAATTATATGCTAAAGATACGACACCACTCAGCCACAATGACCTGTTGCAGTTAAACTCGAATAGCCTTGTTCCCAAAGCAGCTCTTAAGTTACAACACTTCTCTACAGTTTTAGAAAACGGGAACTGTAAGATTTGTTGCCCAGTCCTGACGTCACTAAGCTGCAACACCTTTATATGTGACAGTTGGATGATGTCTGGGTATGAGATTAAATTTCCTCGGCAAGACGACGGCAATCTAACGTTTCTTTGTTGATTTTTGAGAGCTTTATGCTGACAGCACCGCCTATTTTCTTTACTGACAGACGCTGACAGCTCGCAAACATACAATAAAGCTATCTCGTGCAGTAGAGAGAGATTGATGTTAAAACAGATCCAGCTCAGCAGCGGCTCGTTGAATCGTGATTGTTATTTATGTAGCTACTTGGCTGCTTTCTTCTGCAGATTTAACTTTATATATTTATAATAATCAGAGAATAGTATCAGTGTGTTTGGTCCAAATTCTTCATTGGTTATTTACTTATTTATTTTCTCACATAATTATTTTCACTTGTTACACTTATCTGCAGTTTAAACATTAATTTAATCAGGCTAATTAAAATAAGATATGTGTATATCTCAGTTATATTCTACTAATTACCACGTATCATTCCCAACAACTGGTAAACACATTGTACATACTTCTCTTTAAGGTGAGACGGTACGCCCCATCTCACCTATGTTAAAATATACAATTTGATGACCTGTTTTTTCTGAAACTATTAACAGCACATACATGAACATTTTGTAGCATATTATGTGATCAGTAGAGAAGCTACTGGAGCTTGCTTTTACAGTTTCTATCAACTTATATATATTTTTTTCTTGATTTTTAGCATTAAAAACACTATAACATGGAGTTTATTAATTAAATTACCATGTTTGCAGGTCTACAGCATTTATGAAGCTACTTTTATAATCTGTAAAAGTTATATGTAAATATCTCTAATAGTTTCTCAGAAAATGGGGCAAATGTTAAAAAAATTAATTTTGAGAAAAACAGCCTTAAAATTTCCAATAAGAACTATAGTTTATAATTTACTCTAAAGGTTGATTGAAACATCTTTATTATTTTCATTTAGTAACACGGCTTCTTTGGCAGCATCTTGTATGGAATTTTCTGCAATCTTTTGCGGGCGATTTCCTAAAAGTGTTGTATATTTGAAACACTCTGCAGGGGGATTTGGTAAGTTCATAACCCCACATAATATTTTACCAGCTCCAAGTCCCTTGCAAATGCATCTTAGCCCATAAACAAGTCTCATAGAGGTCACTATTAGCACACTGTTGTGAAGAGCAAGTAGACGTTTCAGAACTATAATTCAGGTATACAATTTTCAATTTATTCCCTATATCAGTTCTTGCACTTGATTCTTCTTCTAGCCTAACGTCACCACTACATATCCTGCATGACAGTTTCTTCTAACACTCGTCTTAAAATATCTAAATCTATCACAATATTAGATTGAGGATAGTCTTCAGCAGTTTTACATTACTATTTACATTTGTTTGTAACTTCCTTTTCGAAGCACCTGGGGGAGTTGCACATGGTCTACTGCCACATGGTTGGGTATCATTTTCATTGACTTCTACAGGCAAGGGTACTGTCCTGTAGAATCTATTGTCATTGTTCTTACGTTTCTAGAAAAGCCTTTAGGGTTTGTCATCTTCTTACATAACTACACTTTCAGTTAAATAAGTACTAGAAGGACAGTTGCTTACAAACAAAAGTTGAACCACAGCCGCAGAATAAGAAAACTAGGAAATCATTATTTCCAAGGATAATAGAATAAAGAAGAAAACATCCATGCCAAAATAGACAGCAAAAATTACTCTAAAAACAAGATATTTCGCAGGCTCCTAGATGAAACATTTCTGGACATGTTCCAAATTTGGTAAATAAATGCACAGTAAGCTAATATATTGACAGCTATCAGTATATACTTAAACTTCCTTTAAGTGGACTTTTAATTATAATACATGACTATATTATATACCAAAATGTGCAAAAAAGTGAGAACTATTTAAGTACGCAAAAAATGAATTCTTTTCCAGTTTTTGTGTACCGTCTCACTTTAACTTATGTTATCTTTAATCGGAATTACTTGTAGCCAGTTGTATTGACTGCAATTAGTTAACTTTCTAACCAATCTATAAATTCCATTGTAATTTTCAAACCTTACTGACCTACCAAACTGTAAATTATTTTATATGTTATCTATAAAATAATATTTTGATTTAAATTAATAAATACCCTCTGATTTGCTTAACTATTGAAAAATAAGAAACTTAAGCTTAACCTAAATTACTAATATGTGCAAAAAACTTCATCTCTTTTACAAAACATTTTCAAAATCTTTTACACCTAGTAACTACTCATTTCAACAACGTTTAATCATCTTAGTAAACTTTAAAATCAGTCAGATACAAACGCTTTACTTCTCCCTACCACTTCTTATATATTCCAATTTTGCACTTTTAATCACTTTACCTTTTATTAATTGCTTTCACTAATAAGCATTTGAAGCTTTCGTTTAGTGGAACTTATGTTCCTCTTTTCACTAACCTAACTTCTTCTTTTTCTTCTTCTTCTTCTTCTTCTTCTTCTTCTTCTTCTTCTTCTTCTTCTTCTTCTTCTTCTTCTTCTTCTTCTTCTTCTTCTTCTTCTTCTTCTTCTTCTTCTTCTTCTTCTTCTTCTTCTTCTTCTTCTTCTTCTTCTTCTTCTTCTTCTTCTTCTTCTTCTTTGCCTCTCAAGATCTTTGCCTTCTCTCTTCTTTGCCTTCAGTCCTATCCGAAGCTGATAAAACTGGTCGCTCCATCTCTTCAGTTGTCTTCAAACACTTCGTCTACCTAAAGGTTTATACGATGAGGCCTACGTTGATATCTTGAAGGGAGTATTCGTAGAACATGTTCATTCCATCGTTTTTGATACCTCTAATTTCTTCAGTAATATTTTCTTGCATTAACTTTTCTCTTATTATAGTGCTCCTAATCCCATCTCTTCTAGTAATTCCCAACAGTGGTCGTAAAAATGTCATTTTAGCTGCTTACAATCTTGACATTTCTCTGATTCTTAATGCCCACGTTTCACAAGAATACTTCACTCCTGATTCAGATGTTATAATGTGGAGTCTTTGCTCTATTTCTCTCCTAGTGGTTTTACCAAATTATCGTTTTATGCATACATTTAAGCTTTTTTATGTTTCAATATTCTGTTCAACATCTACCTGGGTGTTCAAAACTAATATTTTTTACCCTAACTACTTAAAAGTTGGAACTTGTTCTATAATTTCCCTATCAATAATTATTGTGACTCTTCTTTGTTCTTTCAATATTATTGCCATTGATTTAGTTTTTCTTCCTCATATTGTAATATTTTTCCAATTTCATTCACCTTAGATAATGATTTTTGCATTTCCACTTCAATTTCTGCTAATAAACCCTGGTCATCTGCTAAAACTGCTGTGTTAATATTCACATTGTTTACATGTGATCCCTTTTGGTTTAAAAGATTTATCTCCATTCTTCTATAGCTTTATGACATATATTGTAGACAAGATGGGCGATAGTCCGCATCCCCGTCTTAATCCGCTATTAAATTATGTACGTTTATCTTTAAACCTTATAATTGCTTTATAATATAAAGACGTAGTGGCATTAATTAGGTTATATGGTGCTTTATACTCTTCCAGCATTATTTCTCATTATTTCCCGCATTGTACCCATCAACGCATATTTCTCATAATTCTAATGCTTATTTCAGATTCTAATTCCTGTGAAGGATTCCTCTCCTCTAACAGTGGATATCTTTTGTATCCCGAGTCCAGTAGTAACTCCATCCATTGCCCAATTCTCCCTAGGCTCCCATGCATACTCTTCTGCTATCAACCATTCGGTCTCCTCCAGATAACTTTTCTTTTACAGAAGTCACGTGTTGAGACGTAGATCACCACTGTCAGTGTCAGGATTTTGAACCGTGGATCTCCCGCTTTCCATACAGTTGCTCTAAACAACTGAGTAACATGAAAACATAGCGTTACGACATTTAAACTCCTCAGTTGAGCCTCATTTTACCGGTAAACCAAAAGACGATATCAAATTTACTTATGAGAGGATTTACTTCATTGACGACTTATATTATTGGAAGCTTCTTAAGTCTGGCTTCAGAGTTTAATCCACCGTAAGAATTAACCAATTGTTCCTTCACATAAGCTGTGTGTCGGATCGAGTAGGAAAGTAGAGGTCGACCGGAAAATTAAAACATAGCTGGCGTTAGATTAGGTATTTGTTGCTTTTATCTCCTATGGAAGATAAAATCAATGATCTTGAAGATAAAGTACCACACAAGAGGAGTAAAGATAGCAAACAGGCTGCTGTAATGAAAACATTTCATTAGTTAAACATCTAAAATTTAAACAGACCATCCACAAAATGACTGCCAACATGAGAAGTAAAGATTTAATAAAATGAAATTTGATAAATTTTATAAGAGAAACCTTTGTTAAAATAAGAAGTGTCTATAAAGTAATGAATGAGAACGAGAATTGGGAGGGAGGGAGATAGAGGAAAACGAGAGGGATAGAAAGGTAATGTGCGGAAAGGGAGGAAAAGACTCAAAATGATGAAGAGAAGGGGAAGAATCTCAGGATTAAATACAGCTTCACACCCTCCTAGCCACAGAATCGGTAAAAGCCAGTTCCACTCCCAACTTTCCCTTTAAACGCGTACCATTTGTCAGAAACGTTTAATTGAGTGTTGAAAGGACCTGGTTTAAGGTTAGTATTAGGATATACAGTAGAGGGGCACATCCTCCACAATGAGATGTATAGAGATCTATTCCGACTAGCACTCCCTTGGAGGAAAGGATGAAGTGAAGCAACCCGTGGCCCAGGCAGACAGGCTACAGAAATGCCGGTAGTCTTTAACAGTTCAAAGCTGGAAGACCCAACTGCTAAGCGGATCTGTTGGCCAAGTAACTCCACGAGGAGAACTCCTTCCTTTGAGCAAACACCTCTCCATACACCACGAAACTTTGAACTGTATCAAAAGCTCGAGAAGGAACGTAATAAAAGAATAATCATGAAAAATGAGAATCACAGAAAGATAAAGAGTAGAAAATCGCATCCTGGACATCCCCGGGTTTCATCTCGTTCCGCTATATTATTGTGTACTTTATTAGGCTCCGATTTTCGGCCGAATATATTAACCAATATGACTTACCTTACCTGTTTACTTTGTCCGTAGTTAAGCCGAATTCCGAATTCGTTCCGCTACAGCTAATGCTTTTGATAGCCGCTTGTGACATCAATGCAATCAAATGTCACTAAGAAGTTATGAGCTAAGAGCTTCAGAAGTTTCCTCTTAGAATGCGACTATGCCACATTCCATTTAATGGCTATTTTACTGCTGCTTAACTACCCGAACGAACAAACAGGTAGGATTGGCTTGTACTCCAAGGAAATAAAAAAGCGCTGTCATAACTTGTCTTCTACGGTATCACACTAAACGAAGGAAAAAATAACACAGTTTAAAACCCTGGAAGTTCAATACTAAATAGCCACAAAAACTGAAAATTAGAGCAATTGCACAGAAAACTTGAGTGATAACAGAACAGTAATTAATATAATTTATTAATTTGATGAATAGTTGCCTATTCAAAAGCTTTCACCACCAACTTTTGTTTATTTTCATCCTCCACAAGTCATTGTTGTGAGACAAAAGCATGTTTTTCAAACTGCTTTATATATAATCGATATAAATAACTGCAGACATGCTTGTATTATTATCTTCGTCATTGGTACAAGAGTATATAGCAGGCTAAAGCCGTAGTCAAAACTTTTGAAAGCGGACTAATCCCCTGGAATAATTCATTTAAACTGAAGCCAACTTACGGAAGGTTAACAAAAAATTGACGATATGAATTTTCTTTGTCAAACAAATATTTCTTCTTATGATTCTTCTTTTGTATTTTCCTTCTTATTATTCAACTTTATTAGGCACGTGTCCTTTCTGATTCCAGATTAAATTGTTCCAGCGTGGTTTGTTTTCTATTCTTAGTAAGCGTTCTGTCCAGTCTTTTCTGATATTCAATAATTTCTTGTGTGCTCAATCGATATTTAACTCTTCTCTAATGTGTTCATTTTTAACCCATCCATTCTCATCGTCCTTTTACAGCCACCTCTGCCGGTTAGGCCGCGACGTGGCTCAGTGGTTAGACCGCTTGGCTCTCACCAAGGCGGCCTGGGTTCGATCCCAGGCGACCGCAAGGTAAGATTTGTGATGGACAGCACGGCGCTGGGGCGGGTATTTCTCCGGGATCTCCGGTTTCCCCCGCCATCTCATTCCACCGGTGCTCCATCTTCATCTCATGTATCACCAGTGTCATCGCCTGCGATGGCGTATGTAGTAAAAGCGGGCGTTAAGCACTACATATTTCTGCTGGTTAGACTCTGCTGATATGTCTTCGAGTCCGTACTCAAGCTTCTTACAGTGCACTCGTGCTGTAAGACTATTACTTAATAAAATCATGCAATAAGGTATTTTAAACTAAATTGCAGCTGATTTTGATAAAATAAAGATGAAGCCCGTGATTTTAAGTTTGAATTTCAATTAAAAATCTTTGTTTTACATCCTTAGGTAACTCTTAACGTAAATATGCTGTTTGGTACTTTCCAAACCATTCATTTAACCACACGCGTGCACGCAAGCACACAACAATAATTACATTAGAGATAAGCTGACGACAGATAACCACCATACGTTCAGCTTGTTGATATGTCAATTCATGAGGTACAGATCTGCAGCCTATGTATTATTTCGAAGTGTCAATGTGATGATGTCTGGAATATTTTTATGCATGAAGTTCGTCTGAAAGTTCAAAGGTGATTTTTTGCACATTTTCTCGCAAAACTTTGCCTGTAATCTCAATATTCCGTACCTTAGGTCTTCCAGAACGTGGTAAATCTTTATTGTTTTCGACTCCATTGTTGAAACTTTGGAGCCATCGTTGTGCCACACAGTTACTAACGGCACCTACTCCTTCCACTTCATATATTCTTCGAGCTGCGGCAGCGGATTTGTAATCTTGTTTCCAGTAGTGTTTTAGGACTCAAGTTCAAACTTTGTTATCTTTGGAAATTCATTGTTCTTTCACACTAGCCGTGTGTAGGACGCACTATGAAAGTGTAGAGCCAGACTGAAAAATTCAATGCCGTAGCCGGGATTTGAACAACGGATCTTCTAGTTGCCGTCCAGCCGCTCTAAACCATTGAGCTACTCTGGCCAACGTGCCGACATGACATTAAATTCTCCAACTGACTCGTCTTTTCCCGGTAAAACACTAGGAGTTCTCGTAAACACATGAGAAAACTACCTTAATGGCGACTTACTATGCTGTAAGTACTTTAAGGCCGGGGCTTTATATTTCGGGCCACTATTAGGTACAATTAATGGAAATTAATTGTTCTTTCACACTAGCCGTGTGTAGGACGCACTATGAAAGTGTATAGCCAGACTGAAAAATTCAATGCCACCGCCGGGATTTGAACCACGGATCTATTTACCTACTATGGCCAACATGCCGACATGACAATAATTTCTCCAACTGACTCATTTTTCAGTATGCCTCTACTCTTTCATAGTGCATCCTACACACGGCTAGTGTGAAAGAATAATTAATTTCCATTAATTGTACCTAATAGTGGTCCGAACTACAAAGCCCGGGCCTTAAAGTACTTACAGCATAGTAAGTCGCCATTAAGGTCGTTGTCTCATTTATTTATGAGAACTCCTAAGTGGTTTACCGGGAAAAATACGAGTCAGTTGGAGAATTTAATGTCATGTCGGCACGTTGGCCATAGTAGCTCAATGGCTTAGAGCGGCTGGACGGAGACCAGAAGATCCGTGGTTCAAACTCGGCTATGGCATAGAATTTTTCAGTCTGGCTCTACACTTTCTTTGTTATCTTTATTTTATGATTGCTTATTAACAACTAAAGACTGATATATGCTAACAATGTACGAAACACTAGCAATGGAATCCTACAAATAGCATTGCCACACCAAAGAAACAAAGAAACCAAATAAATTTCCCAGAACACCAACATAAAACAGTAACCTTTTTGGGACCACCTAAGGTATATATAATAAAGCGCGTGTAATACACACCTTTACGCTCATTCAATCTTTAATTTTTCATCTGATGTTCCTCGGCCGTCTCTAATCAGTTCACAATAACAAATAGATTAGTTTATAGAGTATTTATAAAATAACTTAACCTAGATCATTTGGTACGTATCTGGGCATAGTGCCAATATATTTTTTCTGTCAATCTTCGATACTTACAGCATTCCCTTCTTCAACAGATAACTGAACAGGTTTAAAACCATAGTTCGAACATAAAAGCAGACAACTACATGTCAAATTGATTTCTGGCCTACCATTTTTATTTCATTTGAAACACTCTTGAGGTTGTTCACGGTTTAATAAACATACTAAAGTGAATCGAATCTACCTTTTAATGGAGAATGCCGCAATACACTTAGCTTGAGTATAGCCTGCACGCAGATAAAACGCCGTAGCAATGCAGTATATAATAGCCAACTAAGAATTCACCAGACAGATCTACGGATTCCTATGACAATGCAAGCATTCCTATCTCTCTATGCAATTTATAAATCAATAAAATTTGAGTGGAATGCTAAAATTTGTTGTTAAAGCTACAAGTTCTTTGGCGTTCAGTTTTTTGTTCTAGTGTTATCCAATTCTCAGGAAATATATCTTATTTTCCATTATACTATATAAATCGTTTATGCTTTTATCTACACGTAACGGAAGTAATTAATTCTGCCTGACAATTGTGTATCATGTTTTAACCTAAATGTATGTTTTTAGCACCCTTAATTAGAAACGTAGTTTTGAAAGGATGTTTATGTGTGTGAAAGTATTTGGAAAATTATATTCCGGATAAATATTACCTAGGTGTTTGGGGTCATATTTTTTCACTATCATTAATTTTTTCAAATATGAAAACAAACTTTTGATTAGCATTCCATATATTTAAGATGCTCCTATGAGTAATTAACTATGCAAATTGAATTTTCTGCGAATAACCACTGTAACACAGCAGCCTTTAAGATATTGGGTGTTTATGTGTTTGAGAACTTAATTGGATAACTAAAAGTTTGACAAATGCCACAATAGATGATTTTTTTAATTATATGTAATTTTCTAAAGAATGAGTACAAGTCTCTCTAACGTATGCATGATAAACTGGAATGAGTAATAAATTATCTACCTTGAATTTTTAGAGAAAAACTTCGAAACTTTTTTTCGTTCGGAATGAATGAACGTTTCTGGCGAGTAATTCATTAAAGAGGTTTTGTAGCTGTGATTTACGTCCTCCAACGTTGAGTCATATCGGACGATGAAAGAATTTGGTGAAATGATGCTCAAGTGAAAACGGAGTCCATGGAGCTTAGAGTTACCCAACATTCGTTTTTCAGGATAAGGAAAAACTTCGTAAAGGCCTTATCCAGGTAGCTCATCTGACCGAGATTTGAACTCGCGACCTCTTGAACGTGAGACACGCTACCATCTACACTACCGAGACGGGTATTTCATAAGAGGCTGTTAAAAATTTTGTGCATAGTAACACAATATAAATCCATTTAAATTCTTTCACTGTCGCTTAAAACTTACGTATTCTTGTATACCTCCAAAATACATAAATTTTAGATTTCAGTGCATTCACAGTAAGCTTTTGTCTCTGTCTTATGATTTATTAATTTTAAAAATGTACTATATAGTGGAGAGGATTCCATAGTTTTTCCACAAAAAGTTTTAAAAGTATATTTTATAAAATATCTGAGATACAATGTATTCTATTCAACCCTGAAAGAGAAAATTTTGAGTTAACTAGAAAAACATCCATTTTGTTTGAGGCAGGGATATGTCCTAAAAAGTTTGATCTGTTGTGTTTAAGCTGAAATATGAAATTTTGTATTAAACTACTGAATTATGAGTTAACGTGTTTGAAAGTGCATAAGCACTTGGACATCTTTCCCTATAAATGCGTTTTATGTGCGTTTGTGGTAGAGAAAGCAAACAATAACAAACGAAATTGAATTTCTACTAATATCTCAGATGAAGCAGTTTTAATACTGGGCCTGCAAACATCACAAAAAGGTATACATTAAACTTCGGAAGGAGAGGAGGCAAGAGGGAAAGCTTGATTGCGATGGAGAGAGAGACACAAAGGGTAAATCGAGGGACAATCTACTAGTAATACGAGTTTAGTCTTTTAAGTTCTGATGTATTAATCGAATGAGGTCCTGTATTTCCTTTAAGTGGAATATAGAGCCTTCTGAACCACCTACTCTCGAGGCTCGTAGGCAACGGGTTGAGTTTCAGAGGTTTCTTGATCAGAGAGATTCCGGGATGAGTAATCAGCCCATCACTGGAAGTGAAAAAGTTCAGATGTATTAATATATAATATATTTTTTTTCAGATTTTTCTCTGTGAGAAAGGTTTACATAAAGTTTTCAGAGATATCTGATATTTAAAACTGCAAATAAATATATAATCAGAAATTAGGGGGTCGACACAGGTTTTTCTTGATACTCGATGCTGTACAGTGGTACCGATATTTTCCACAGTACTCGATACTTCGATACTCTTTTACGACTTTCAATACGAAATAGAATGTTGGGAGAACTGTAAAATGCCAATACAATTAAATAGGTGCACATGTTCAATGAGACAACTCTTACAACCATCAGTATTCTCATTTTTAAACTCTACATTATAAATTTAAAAGCAATACAGTTCACTTTTACAAGTTCTTGTTCAAAAATACCACAATTTTCACTCTTTTGGGTCAAGCTTACTTCTTTTCCTGTCAGATATGAGTCCCGCTGTGCTAAATAGTCCTTCAAAGAAATCTGTTGCAGGTGGTATATACAAATACTTAGCGGCTTTTTTATTATTATTTATGGAGACTTTGAATTTATTTTGAAATAATCCCATATACTAGGAAGAAGAGGTGACAATTCCTCGTTGAGATATGCAGTGATTTCTTCTTAAGAACTGGTAACTGGCAGTGAATTTCACACACGACTACTTTCTTCCATAATGTTACTGTGCAGGTACTACATTCCTGGCAATTTCTTGGGCTTTGTAATGTTCTACGTGTGGCAATAATATTTTGTGATTTTAAAATAAAATAAAAATTGAAGAATTACCACCAAGGTATTTAAAAGGTACTGAGCAAGTTCTCTGACGTATCGTTCTATGTCGATACCATGCAAGTGTCGTGAGTATCGAGGTATCGCAGAAGTCGGGGAGCCATTCCGAGTAGAAATGTTAAAATGCAGAGTTATTATGATCCTTATGCCTGATTTCGCCAACAGATGTTATAATCGACGTTAACAAATGCAACGTAGCAATTGTCACAGCGTTATCACTACTGTTAAATTTCTTGCGTTTCACCAAACTTGTTTTCTGAAAATGTTAACAAACACGTGTTCACGCCAAGAAACTTGTAAATATTACAGCTATAGAAGGCTATGGATGAATCGTATTATTTTATGAAGTACTGCGATGCGCTTTTGTTTTCATTTTCGTCTGCACACAGGTGCAAAAATAGCGGGTGAACAAAATCGTAAACAAAAGCCGTGAAACAAATTTCTCGTCGATAGAGAAATAATTGTTAATTGAATTAGTAACGAAGTGTAAGGATATCGTGGAAAATAAGAGGACCAATGCGGTGAATGTAAAAGAGAAAGATGTCCCGTGGGAAAATATTGGAAACGAATTTAATTCAAATTCATGTGTCACTACTACAAGCATCGAACAACTTCTTCAATATTACGTAAATGTAAAACGAGGTGCGAAGAAGGAAAAGTGACTTGAACGTTACAGAACGTGAGTTGGACAGTCCACCTACACAATTCGGTGAATTATAAAATCGGAAAGTTATTAATATACTTGAAGTAAAGGCGAGATCGGCATATTACTTTCAATGCATGTTCTAACTCAGTATTACGTAAAAATTAAAACGAGGAGCGAAGAAGGACTAGTGATTTGAACGTTTCAAGACGGGAGGTAGACAGTGTATTATCCACATAACTTAGTGAATTATAAAACAGCATATTTATTAATACTTGAAGCAAAGGCGAGATCGGCATATTCCTTTCAGTGCATGTTCTAACCTCTGTGTACTTCCGCAGTAACCTTTATAACAACTTGTTTCGACAGTCTTTATACCTCTGTAAAAAATTTGCTTCCGATAGCTCCTTAAAATTTCTCCTCAATGGCCGTACACTATTTAGAAGGTCTTAAATATAGCAAAACGACATCAACAGGTGCGTTCTGGCCCGCCATCTTGACTATTTACAATTATTAAGAACTTAACAAATGAAATTTGGCTTGTTAGTTTAACAAGGGATTTAACACAGGGGTTAAGATAACATTGTTTCTGAAATGCAATTTTTGTTTTAACTATTGCTAAACTCGTGTTAATCTTAACATCTGTTGGTGAAATCGGTCATGAGAGATATTAAAAATTAAATACTTTTTTTCGGGATGAAATACATTCGAAATGAAAAATTTTTCTCGTCAACATTTTTCTAGGTAGATATAGAAGGTATGTGTTTGAATTTGACCAGAATTGTTTACATCCAAAACAATCTGAATTCCTAAAGTTAGGTTTGGTGGTTTGGGGAACTGTGTCCCGCAGCCGCGTGAGAAAATTATTTTCCCGGAAATGTTTTCACGAGTTGCCTTGCGGACCTTCAACTATTACGCATTATTGCACGAAAAATCCATTGCATTCCATGGCCACTTGTACGTTTTCATGGGTAATTTGGATGTTGCGTGTAGACGGAAATAATATCATAGCATTTGGTAGGAAATAATGCGGGGTTTTCCCTACTGTGCGACAGGCGTGACAAATCGACATCTCGATGCAATCTGAAAGTAAGTTGCATTCAGGCGATCTGCACCCACTACAACTCAGTTACAGGATGTTTCACAACATTCGAGTATTGCAGAATCTGTGGGACTCTGTATCATTTAATACGTAATTACAGAACAGAAAATTAATCATTGTTGTTTTTTATATTTTTGGTATATTCTTAGATGGTTCATTATGTAACTATGCATTTTAGACATAAAGATGTAAACTTTTACTTTTAGGTTATTAAAAGCTGCAGATATTTTCATATTCAGTCACAATTTAAAATATTACTTTCCAGCTTTAGTATTTTCACCCTTTAAACTTTATTTTTCAGTATTTACCATTGCTTTTTAAACCAAATCTTTAAATGACTGTCTGAGTTTGATGAAGTTTGCAGAAAATGTAATACTAATTAAATGGTGGGGTATTTACATTCAAATGTAAAAAATCGAAACAATGTTATTAAAACTGATGTTTCTCAAAATGAGACAAAGGTATCGGCTTCATAAAACAATGAGCAAAATCTATGCTCTATTGTAGCTAATATCTTTTACAGTGGAAAAAACTGAAAGGCTTTTTAATTATATAAATTACTAAGAGTTGATAATTTCTAAATTATTTAAAATATTAATTAAAATTAATTATAATATCAGTATTTTAATACCAATTATACTCCAGGATATAATGGAAAATTAACAAGTGTTAAATTTTAGTTCGTCTAAATGTCGCTTCAAAAAATTTAAGTCAACATAAATGGTGAGTGAAATGAAGATGACTGTATGCTGAAATGACCCATTTTGAAAAGATAAACTAACGAATTACTTTCATTGGTCATTTAAAAAACCTTAAAAAGATTAGTGTTATGTAGGAAAGTTACCTCAAAGGAATTCCTCCAGGATTACAAGCTAAAAATTGCATTGTATTTAGGAATTTCATTTTGACAGTTATATAGCACTCCATTGCAATTGTATGCTGAAATGTACGCAAGCATATTTAGAGAGTGACTTGAGAGAAAGAATCGGTTTGAAACATTGTATTTAAAACCAAACTATAACAACTCGTATTTTAAATAAAAGATGTGTGTGCCAGGTAGATTAAATCTTGAATTTCCTCAAATATATTTTCAAGTTTTCATTCTTAGCCCGACTACTTGAAAATTGTGTAGCTCCTACGAGAAGGGTAGACAAAAGCCTACTGTGAAATAGCATTTTCGTCAAGGTACACAATCTGACTGAAAATGGTTTTGTATCATTAGTAATTTTTGACATATTTTTAACTGTTGTTGGGTTTTATTAGAAAGTAACTTAAATATTTGGAAATATTTTGCACCATTTGTTTGTTTCTTGCGATGAGGTACGGATATTATGGAATTTGAATGTCAAAATTCAGCAATCCGTTATTTAGTAATTTGACTATTGCTTCAGCAGTTTTTTCGAGCCCTTATCTCGTTCAGAGTGAAGTGGACGGAAAAGAAGTTTGTGTTAGAAAGGTTGTTAAAACGCAATAAGGGCAGCATCAAACCTGCATTTAGCTTATGAATTCATTTTATAACTGATATAAACGACAATGGTTAGGAAAAGTCATATAAATATAACACAAAATATTTACTTTCTTACTACCTACTTATAGCAAGTATGAGAAGTATTGTATTGCATGAAAAATACGCTGTTGATGTTTCGAACTAAATGTAACGTTTTCGGACCCTCTGAATACATAGTACTTTTTTAACTCTATCTCTCTCTTTCTCTGTGCGCGCGTGTGTGTGAAGACATCGTAATACAAAACGAAAAGTTGCTTAAATCGGTACTGGCATTTAAGTTCCTTGAGTTCAGCATCTTCCAGAACTATCCTTCAGATGGAAAAGTTATAATTATTTTCAAATAATGGCTAACGATTTTGAATATGCTATCTTATGTTTAACACATTTTCATGCCACATTAAAGGTATATTTATTATCTTCAACACTCTGGGAATAGCTTTTAAAGTCTTCTTCATTCTGAACGACATTTGCGTAGTGGAAAACCATAAGAAAAATACAAAATGTTACTACAAAAATACAGAACCTAATAAACTGTACTTAACAGTTAAATTATTTTTCCTGGTTGACTCTTTCTGAGATATTGCTGTTATTGGTATACTTTTCAAATTCATTTCTTAAATTAAAAGTCCTTTATTCCTCGTGGCCATGCAAAGAGAAGGAAGCTTCAAAGCTATGTCATATACGAAGACTACTTAAAATCTACTTACCTATGATAAATATCTTTGCTTAAATGTGGCATATCTACTAATTCCATTGTGCCAGAATAAAAGAATATCTACAAATATTTTTCTGAATTGACATGAAGTGGTATGAAAAGTAAGAACAGTTGGTGGATAGGGGTGGAAAGTAAAATGAGAGGAATAGGAATGGGAGACATAGGAAGACGAAATATGGGGCAGCTTTTTAGTAAAACATCGTTGGGATTCTATAGAGCAATAAAGAGGGAGTGCAGAAGAGAGGAATATAGGATCATTGCAATAAGGGGGAAGGAGAAAACCTGGCATGGAGGACAAGAACACTGTATATGAAGGGCCTAAGAGGTGAGAGAAAAGGGGTGTGTCAGCTAAGTGTGGTAGATGAGAGGATGGATCATTATATGATAGAGTGTACGGAAATAGATGTAGAAAAATAAGTTATGGGAGGAAAATGAGACAAGGTAGACAAAGGAAATGCTGATAGGAAAATGTGAAAGAAAATGAAGAGCATGAGGAAGCTTTTAAAGAAGATGAAAGAGAAATGGCAGGAGAAAGAAAAGAAGAAGCAAGAGAATAAAGAGCAGAAAGAAATAAAGAAGGTAGGAGAGAAGGAAGGGGGAGAGTAAGAATGAAGTAGAGCGAGGGGTCCTCGAAGTGAGCCAAAGGCCAGGGAAGCAGGTAACCAGGGGGCCAATTTGTACTTTGTGTAAGGTGAAATATTTTAAATTTAGAATGTTGTGTAAACGTGAAATGTTGCAAATTATATAAAATGGAAATAAAGGTACATTCATTCATTCATTCATGCATTCATTCATTCATTCACTCATTCATTCATTAACATAAAGTAGACAGTAGAAAACTCACTTGGAATAAGTGTTTGTACAAAAGAGGGTTGAAATATTATGTGACTGCTGCAACATAGATTTTAATAGGCTTATAAAAAGGAATTTCACAAATTTTTGGTTCTGTAGAAATATATGTGATTTTGGAAATCTTTGAGTGTTTATAACGGCACATTAAGCCAGGATTTATAATGCAAAACATCCTATAAGAATCGCCGGAGTATTCTGTGCTGAATCTATAACTTCCAGGGTGGTCGTATCAAGCGTTGCATCATAAAATCAGTACTTAAAAAATCGGTTAACCTATGACACGTGAGATGTTTTGAAACAGTTCTGTATTACACCGTGAATAATTGCATAATGCCGCGAAGAAAGACAGACAGGAAGAAAAGCATCTCAGGCGTGGGAACAGTAGCAAACCGTTTTATTAGAGTGGGTGCTGTGAAATTTTGTTGGTGAGTCATCAATTTGAATGCTATAATTTTCGCAGAAAGAACCGTTGTAGCCATTTTCCATAAACTCTGAGTCTCAAGATCACCGCTCTCAAATTGCTGGCGTGAACTACAACTGGACATGAAAGTCATAACGTTTTATTGGCTCTTTGCATATTCTTACCTAACGAAAATAAAATCAAAGCTGGAACTGTTCAGCATTGATTTAACTGTTCAAGTTCAAGTTGGCGATTAGGACTGAAATACGCCAAAGTGTTGAAGTCTGATGTGTTACATTCACATGTGTTACTCTATGAATAGTTCATACTCTATAAATAGTTCATAGAGAAACTTATTTTATCTACTTCTTGTTATTTGAGGTACTTTTCCATATTTACACCTCTCATTATAGATATATAAGGAATATGGTTGGTTTAAGTAATTAGTCAGCTCTAAATAGTAAATCGCGTTGAACCATTTATTTTAGATATTTTATGTTGTTTGAGAGGAATCGTTGGAGGAATTATATTTAATAAAATGGATAAAATGTAAGGTAGGTTATGTGTAACCAGGACAACCTCAAATGAGAGGCAGTTGTTAAAAGTTTTAAAGATTTCTCTTCTGTTTTAGAACGTCGTAGGAGAAAGACGTACTTTGTGTGTCTCCGAGGTTGTGCAGAATTATTTTTGAATGTGCATTTAAGATGCACAAATATCGTGTGTAAGAAAGTAATATCTAATCAATATACCAATCGTCGTTTGTTAAAGAACAAGATTTATATTATTTAAATTTGTATCACAATTTCTGAAGAATTAAATGTTCATGTTTGAAAAAGAGAAGAATTATTTGTCCATTCTTCAGGAATAGTAATACTAATTTTCTCATCGCTCCAGAATTACTGATGCGCCCAAACACTACAAGAGTTGCAGGGGAAACTTTTAGATATCTTCTAGATGGTCACCAGAGGTGAGAAATTCATCAGCATCGACCTTCATCATATTAAACCGCTTCAGTGTTGTGATGGCTTTAAGATGTATGATTACGGAGAAATTAAGAAAGAGGAATAAAATTAGGAAGGAGTGATACCAGCTTTTCTCGATAGTGTATTGCTTAGAACAGCACAATCTCGCATCCTCTTTAACATTAGAAGTTCATTTGGCAATGTTTCGTCTTGACACTCGAAATAAAGCATTAATTTCTCTATGTTTGCTACTTCTTGTGCAAGGGTCATTCCCACAGCTGGTTCATCAACAGTCTGAATCTGTATACTCTACATTTTCGTTTTCGGTAGTACTGCAGTATGCAGTAATATCTTCCTCTGTAATCGGTTTATAACCTCCATCATTGTTAATGTCATCATTATCAGAACAGACTTCGATATTTTTAAAAATGTATATAAAATCTTCTTCCACGTTATTTTATTTCTTCTTCTTCAATTTCGTTTTTAAGTCGCACACACCAGACCACAACTTTGTCCATGACTTTATCATAGTTTTCTCCCAACCTGGTCCCAAGCAGGTAGGGTGAGTGCAATAAATTCGCCCGCTGACAAGAGAATTCGTGTAATATACCTATTGAGAATAGCGATTTATAGTCTATTAAATGAGGTTCCATTTACTACGCTAAGATTTATGTTTTCCAAAAGTGGTTGGGTTATCAGGACGCCCGAATTAAATAGGTCTGGGTTAACAAGGTTTTACAGTACTTAACCTGTGCATCTACATAATCTACTGAAGGACTAACCACGGATAATGCAAATGAAACTAAGGCACATAAACTGCTCGTAGATTGCAAAACCTCCAACCATTGATAGATTGAGCGATATGTTTGCATTGGGACGAATATTTTCCATATGGCTCCTGAGCAGTGGAGCCGCCGCTGAAGTTCAACTTTCACCAAGTTGTGCACCAGATTATGCCGGTTCACCTTTCTCCTGCACGAGATAGCCCGCAGGTCCCAGACTACACCCGCCACTATACCTAGCACCTCCCTTCATTGAGTACTCGTGATCTCACCCATGGACTACCTTTTAGCGCTCCAGTGATGGAATTTGAGCGTTATAGGTCACATGGGGCAAGCCATTGTATTCTCACAGTTGGACAGACCCTTGAAGACATCTCTGCAACCTAGTGTTTTATTGCTCGGTGATTCTTAAGGCGTGACCTTTTTCAAGTGTGAGAATCAAACCAGGTTCCAGCCACTAATGCCAACCAATGACTGCCATTTTTGAACTCAGTGGAGGAGCATGTAATTTAGCTATAAAATTGCAGTGGCATCTTTTTAATAGTCTTCCCTATTTTCCAAGAAACTCGTTCCTTCGATAATCAATGCCGTCATTTCTGCACCTAGTTTCAATACAAAATAGAATTTGGGAGAACTGTGTAAAACCAATAAAGTAAAAACCATCAGTTTTCTTATTTTTTAAACTCTACATGAGACACTTAAAAGTAAAACAGTCCACTTTTGTAAGACTAGCGTCTTCACTCTTTCTAAGTCATGTATATTTCATGTTCTGTCACATATGAGTCCTACTGTGTTAAACAGTCTTTCAGAGAAAACTGCTACAGGTAGAATACGCAAATAATGCAGAAGTTTTTGTTAGTTATGGAAATTTTGAATTTCTTTTCCAGTCAGTATTCCAGTGTACTGTAAAGAGGAGATGAGATATGTAGTGATTTCTTCTTGGGAACTGGTATCTGGCATTAAATATGACACACGATTATTTTCTTGCAAATGTTACTCTGCAGGTACCACATTCCTGGCAATTTCTATGGTTTTGCAATGTTCTACTTGTGGCAATAACATTTTGTGATTTTAAAATAAAATAAAAATTGCAGAATTACCACCGAGGTATCGAAAAGGTACCAAGCAACTTGTCTGACGTATCGTTCGATGTCGTTACCTTGCAAGTATTGTGAGTACCGAGGTATTGTATCAAAGACCCATCTATAGTTATTGCTGATATATATATCACCATGCCCAAGGTGAATTCGTATCCGCGGACCACAGCGCCACGAAGCACCGAAGTACGCACTCTAGCAAGAGAGCCCATGAGGTTGGCTGTTGGTCCAACATAGTTTATGACCATCTTTGGGGTTTTTATCCCAGAAGGTGGAGCTTTTATCCGTTATTAAATTACTTGTTTGTCTTAATTATTATTACAACATGCGCACACAGAATGATGTTTGTAACCTTTTAATGTAATAAATTGCTTCCGAATGTTCCATTTAGGCCAGTGCCTAATTTTGCTATCCACTTGTTAATTGAATAATTTTACAGTAATTTTAATCATATTAATTTGATTGGAAAATTATTGAGTTATAATTCTAGTAATCTATCCAAAATCGTCAAGCAGTAGCATGATAAGTGACATGAAAATATTGGCCATAGTAGCTCCTTTGGTTAGAGCAACCGCACGTGGAACGGGAGATCCGTGGTTCAAATACCGGCTATGTCATTGCATTTTTCAGGCCTACTCTATTCATTCAAACTTTAGCCTTTACACGAATAGTGTGAAAGAAATGATTATATCCGTCAATTTATCTGAATAACATAGTGGTTTAACTATGAAGCCTTGGACTTAAGTACTTACAGCATATTAATTCGCCACAAAAGGTGCGTGTCTCATAGCAATGGTCATAGTAGCTTAGTTGGTTAGAAAAACCGTACGTAGAGCGGGAGATCCGTGGTTCAAATCCCGGCTATGTCATTGCATTTTTCAGACTTGCTCTGTTCATTTAAATTATAGCCTTTACACGGCTAGTGTGAAAGAAGTGATTATATCCATCAATTTATCTGAATAACATAGTGGTTATAATTGGCATTGGAATATGTTTTTAGGTTAACAGGACATTTGAGTGTCATGCAGATAAGACGATCTGAATCCTTAAGCGGACTGAAGTTTTGCATAAACCTAACAAAACTGATACTTTGGACCAAAATATATTTAAAATCCTCAGAGCTACAAAACGGAGACAGTTAAAACTGCGACTTTCAGAAGCTTCTTTAGGTTATGTTTTAGGTTATGTCGTAAGTTAAAATAGCACGTAAAACTTCATCACTTGGAGCATTTGACATAGGAAAATAAAACTCAGGACTGAAATGCAATTAATGAAACACGCATCAGATTTACATTTGAAACCATAAGGCGACATTAAAGATGATGTCCATCTAAATTGGTTGAATACTTTACGAAGTAACATTTTCAGAAAAGTATACTCTTACAAGTGTTGAGTTAAATAAAACTGCGTCCAAAAGAGCCCCTTATCGTGCAATGTACCTATTCAGACTTATCGCAAGTGTATGAAAGCATTTCGGGCTATAAGAAAGGAATGCTTTCACAAACATTATAAACATAACATTTCAACGTAGTCATTTGGAAGTTAATATCACCATTTGTTTCTGAAGTTTATGAACTGTCAGGATGAGAATGAAATTGTACACAGTATTAACTCCACGATAAGGAAGTCGCTGTAAAAGGTTTCAAATGTAGTACTTTTTTTCAAGTAAACAACTTGATGCAAATTCATAAGACATAATTATGTAACCCTATATCCATAATCGCAAAGGCTAAGACAACTTGAAAGAATTTGCATCTAGGTAAAAAGGGCAGTTTGCCATCAAATATATAGACAGTCTCATAAGTCATATCGTTTAAAAAGCAATTATTTGAAGTGCGGTCTGGCAAACAATTAACTAATTTTTAAAGTATAGACCATTAGATTCTCTTGTCTTGAGCCATCGTTCAGTGAGGTTTATTACCCCACGATAGTACCAGTCTCTTGTTTTCGATTCGAAGAATTCAGGGACACCCACTTGCACTGCTTCAATGTAGTCAAAATTTCTTCCACTTAGCAAATGGAAAAAGACGATAATCTGATGGTTGGAGATCAGGGCTGTATGCTGGGTGTGGTAACAGTTCGATTTCTCCCAAATCTTGAAAATTTTCCACAATTGTTACATTGTCCTGTTACATTGTCCTATTTCGGTTAATGAATTCTGGGTATCTCATTCCCAAAATTTCATAAACTCGTTCCAGTTGTTGAGAATAAAGATCTGCATCAACCGCCCATCCATTTGGAACAAGCTCCCAGTGAATCACAGCTTCAAAGTTCCACGAGACACACAATATTACTTTGGTACCGAACTGATGACCGGCAGGTTAGCGTGGATCAAGCCACTCTTTCCAGGCATCAGAGTTTCAGTAATATATTCATTTTTCATCGCAAGTGACAATTCTCTGAGAAATTTATCATAGTGGGATTATGGATAAGCTGGTGAAATATATCCACTCCATGTTCAGCTTGTTGAGGTATCAGTTCATGATATAGAGATCTACAGCTTCTGTATGATTTTCCAAGTGTCTTAATTTGGCAATGTACAGTACCTTTTGATGCAGTAATTTCTTCTGAAAGCCTACGTGCACTTTTTGCGGATTTTCTCGCAAAATTTGTCGTGTGTCCCCAACATTCCATACCTTACGTCTTCCAGAACGTTGTAAATATTTAGTGTTTTCGTCTCCATTGTTGAAACGTTGGAAACATCGTTGCGCAACACGCTCACTAATGACAAGACACCTTCCCTTTGCACTTCACTGTGGCAGTAGCTTTATAATCTTGTTTTCAGTAGTGTTTTAGAAGAACTAAGTTGAAACTTTGTTATCTCCATTTTATGATTGTTAATTAACAACTGAAGACTGATACATGCTCGCAATGTACGCAACACCATCTATGGCATCCTGTAAATAGCATTGCAGAAATCAAGGCAATAAATTTTCCACAGTACAAAAATAAAACATCCAACTTTACGTATTAGTCCAAATAAGAATAGGGTTTTTTTTTCTGTACTCTTTCCATCTAACACCTGACCCACCCCCAGTCATTATTTCTAAGAACGGCTTGAAATAAATTCCCGGAAAAATGTGGAACATCTCCTGCGTCAAAAGTAGGAAGGGTCAGAAATCACACTCAGATATGCTCTGATTTGTTGTAAGCAACTACGGGTGGCTTATTCCTATGCAATACGAATTGTGCATCTAAGGATGATTCCTGTCTAAAATTTTGAATCATATGCTGAAAACCACATGTAAAGTAGCTTATATAATACAATGTAATCCCATTCTCAGTCCAAATCCTTCACTTTGATCATCATAAATATTTTTCACAGAGTAACGTGAATAAAATACATGCAAAATTTTGAAAATACCCTGGAATGTATGCAAGACCATTTCTTCTGGAAAAACTTGTTCTTCTCAGGACCATGTTTCTCAGAAGCAATTCATCATGCATTAACAACAGCAGAGACATGTGCAATGTGATGCTTCACACAGGTTTATTAACCCCAGAACAAATTTCTATAAGGCGTTACAAATCGATTACTAAGACCTGAACAGTATAAATACGGGCATATGATACGGAGCTTTTGAGAACCTTAATGGAGGAAAAGAAAGGGAAGTGATGTCAGCATGACATCGCCGTTTTAGTTGTACAATGAACCATTCATTGTGATCGATATCCTTTTGTATTGAAGGTCTGTGTCGGAACTGTCGACAATTTGACCACAGCACCGCTATTGATCCATGCGCAAAGATGACAATCAAAATTTCACTCATAAAATGCTTCGAGAACAATGTTTATTGAGTGAAAAGAAAAGGTGAGGCGGTTAAGGTTTTGTTTTGAAACATGCACACAGCGATAGAGGTGATTTTAGTATGACATTTGCACATTTTACCTTCTTTAACGAAATATGAGCACATAAACTGCTGCTTATTTAAGTTTTATGCCCTGTGCATTGTTTGTTGACTTTTTGAGCACTTTCTTTTCTTCCACAACAAGCATTAGGTCAGCAGTTCCCTAGAGCTTCAAGAAAGTTAAATTGACTTTATGGTCTCAAAATGTTTATCTTTATCGAACAAATATGAACCTGATATTTTCATCCTGGAGGATCAAATTTCCGTTTAGACATGCTCCCTTTTTCTTTGTCCTCTTATCATAGTTATCCATGTATAGTTAATTAATTAGAGCCAACTGTAAAATTCAATGCCATGGCCGGGATTTGAACCACGGATCTACTGGTTTCCGTCCAGTTGTTCTACCCCTTGAGCTACCATGGTCAACGTGCCTTCCTGACATTAAATTCTCCAATTGACCCTTATTTCCCGGTAGACCATTTGGGTGTCTCATATTTGAGACAACCACTTGTGGCGACTTACTGTTTTAAGTACTTAATTACCAGGATTTTTATCGTAGTTTATTTTTAATGTAAATTTATATTGAGGAATTAATCCTTAAAGAATTAATCCTTTTTTAAATACATTACTCCGGTCGCCACAAGTGGTTGTCTCAAATATGAGAACCCCAAATGGTCTACCGGGAAATAAGGGTCAATTGGAGAATTTAATGTCAGGAAGGCACGTTGACCATGGTAGCTCAAGGGGTAGAACAACTGGACGGAAACCAGTAGATCCGTGGTTCAAATCCCGGCCATGGCATTGAATTTTTCAGTTGGCTCTAATTAATTAAAATCACCCATATACCGGAGTAATGTATTTAAAAAGGATTAATTCTTTAAGGATTAATTCCTCAATATAAATTTAAATTCTCGTTAACCTGGACGTCTTTAACCCGGACGTCCGGATGTCTCCGAACAATTTAAAAATTATGTTGTTTTGCGTAATAAGTGAAGACTGGTTTTACGGACGATAAATTGCTATTTTCAATAAGTTAATTGCTCAAATTCTCTTGCCAGCGGGCGAATTCATTGCACTCACCCCACCTGCTTCGGACCAGGCTGGAAGAGAAACTTAGGCAAAGCCATGGAAAAAATTGTGGCCTAGTGTGTGTGACTTGCCAGAAAACAAGATTGATGACGAAGAAAAAATGAATTTGAAAGATTTTATAGACATTTTTTAAAAATATGGATTATATAAACTATAGAGAAACTTGCAAACCATCATCCCTTACGAGGGAAAGTTTCGATATGTTTGCTTTCTTAAGCAAAACTAACTCCAAAGTTTGCGACTAAAATATTATGCAATGTATAAAATGCCCTGTATAAAAGAGTATATTACATTTTAAGCCTGAGAAGTCGTCTTCGCTATAAATACAAAAAATTAGCATACGAAAGCTATCAATCTGTTTAAGATCCTAAAACATCTATAAAAATACACTTTTCTATGTACAGAATCACAACTCATGGAAATGATCCTCAAACAGAATTACTTTTTGCATCTACTCAACACTAATAGCTATTCCATGTTTAGTGTATTTTAAGGTTCTGCAAAAATGTACTCGTCTTATGCATCTTGTAGTTATTATGTAACTCATATTCTATCATACACTTAGAAAGAAAATTTCCAAAATACTTATAAATTGGTATTCATATTCCAAATTATAAGCATTTAAAGGTTACACTTGAAAGCTGTATTGGTTATTCGGTTTACGTATGCAGATTTTGACGTTTACTGCAGTTTTTTTCCCCTTCCTTTGTTTCTGTTAGTAATAGAAAACTATATGTTTCAAAATTTGATTCGGTTAGTTATTTCCCCTTAAACGAATATGCTGTATTAAAGTTTTATTGTATAACGCGTTATAAACAAAAGCATTTTAAAGTATATGCGTCTTAGATATGGTTTTGACAAACGTCACTCTCCCATTTAGAATGTAAGTATTTTGGTATATTGCTTTCTCCAGCCAAGGATTTTTAAATGAGTACGAAGAATTTAATAATGATAAAGATAATGATGACGACGATGATGATGATGATGATAAATGTTCCAGTATACACCTTTGATAGGATGAGCGTTTAAGAAAATATTCTGGTTTATTATCACTGCTATTCTTATGGTAAACCAGTTGCACTGAGAAACATTATAGAAACAGTAGCAGTACAGGCACTGCTGAAACTTATATTCACTTTAATTGTTACTAATATTATACAACTATATTTTCTTTACCCTGTTTCAAAACATTACATGAAATGTAACTTGAATGAAGAAAGGGTATGATGAATGGGGTGTCAGAGAGCAGAAAAGATGCTGCAAGGAAGAAGGATAGATTGGCAGCAGAAACGTAAGCAGAGAGAAATAAAGACAGACATGGAAGGAAGAGACTAAAAGCAATAATGGGCCCAGAGCTGCTGGTTCCACTATATTAGTATCTCGTAGCAAGACAAAAGTGAGCGTTGAAGCTGGTTAAAAAACAAATTTCTAAATATGGTATTAAACGTAGAAAGCAACTGTTTCTTTGCTTTAAATTGTGCATATCGTCATCCCCTTTTATTACTTGAGTCCGATGAGACACTACTTAAAGAGTAAGGATTACCATATCGAGGCACAGAATATCTTGAATTTTATTGACTCGTTAATATAAACGAGCGTCATTGGAAGGTTTATTTTCTCTTGTTTATTCTACTCAACAGAAATCTATGGCACGTGCACAAAGCCCCCCCCCCTTTCTTCCCATTGTATATTTGGACATTTTGGGGGAAATTAACATCTTGAACTCTGTAATTATTTAATTAATTAACGCACTCACAAAGTAATTTACACACAAGTATCATAAATCAAACATATTATCTTGAGGTATTTCTCATTAAATATTCCATGGAAGAGTCTCTCGTCAGAAAGCTAGCAAGCCATTACAAAATAAAATATATAATTAATTACAAAGGTGACAAATGTGCCCATCAGGGTTTGCACGCTTATTATTTTAAAATACTACGCCAAGAAGGGAAATTACTTTCCCCTCCAGGGGTCCTCATTCGTGTAACAGTAAATCAAATGTCCAGGACGAGAACAAAGAGAATAATATTTAATTTTCCTTCTGCGTAAAATTGAAACTAGACTTGTTTAGAGAAGAAAGCACTCGCCTATTATTTTGAAGTGTATAAGGACAAATAAATGTACACAATTTAAATTCAAAGCTAGCCTGCAGGAATGTACGTTGCTGTCTATAAACATTACAATCAATTATATTTGAAGAAGATATTATGCGTGTTTGATACAAAGAGAAACAAAAGTGTGATAAGTATTCACCTTCAAATTATATTTTAATGAGAGTCCATAAAAAATAAGAATCACTTTAATTGATGTATAATCTCGTAGCAAATAAAACGACATCCATCCTAAGTAAATTGGTTTAGATAATCAAACTTTGGAACAGGTGTCTAGTGTCAGGTACCTTGGATGTGAAATAGGCCCAGAGAAAGAAAGAAATATTAACCTGAAACTGTCAAAATTTCAAATTATATGCGGAAAATTACACAACGCTTTAAGAAGTAAACCAAGAAAGAGTACACGAATTAAATTTTATAAAACAATGTCAAAGATAGTGCTTTTATATGGATGTGAGGCCTGGGTTTTAACAATGAAGTTGGAGAGTAAGATAAATGGTACTTACATGCAATTTTTGAGAACTAACGGACTTTTTAATTAATGCTAAATGCAATACATTCTTCTACAACTAAGTTAAAAAAATATCTAGTAACTTCACAATCATAATTAAGTCACTGTTTGGCAGTAATTTATTCCAATGTATAAATTCTGCTACTTTTCTATTTCATGTAAAACAAACATAACTGCACTAAGTCTTCAGGCTCTGTCCTTTCAAATCTTTATATACAGATCTAGTATACAGGGTTTTAATGGCTGTGAAGTCACTTTAGGTACTTCATTGCCATGTTTCTTATTTATTTACTGATGGTGTCCACTTTAAATCTCTATGGATGTTATCCCTTTTGATGTGCATTAGGAATATCACGTAGTACTTTGTTTTGAATACCTTCCTTAATTTAATATTACATTTCTTGATGCAGCCCCAGATCTGCAGGACATACATTCCAATAATGTTAATACCTGGTTATACAAAAGCAATTTATTATATATCATAAGTTAAGAATCTAACAAGAACAGAACTGAAAGGTAAATTTATAAATGAAAAAGTAATACACCACAGATATCATTGGCTGCTATATGTGGAAAAATGGACTACGATAGACCTCCAAAAATAGCACCAGATTAGAAACCAGCAATAAGATGAGATGTGGGCAGACTGTACGAGGTGCGTTCAAGTTATAACATCTCCATTTTTTTAAAACGGGGACCAGATAGGAACTTTTTTAAATACACCTAGACTCTTTGTGAATGCGTAACAGAGTTGGCAGCACTGTACAGTGTATAGAACTCCAGTGGCAGCGACGAGAGTAAGGACTGTTTTAGATACTTAAAATGGCGACGTTTTCATTGCAAGAACAGCGTATAATCATTCGTTTTCTCCATGCTCGTGGTGTTCATTGTCAGTTCAGTAAGGCATGTGGTGATGCTACCATGGATGTGTATAATTTGCGGTCCTGGGTGCGACAGTTCAATGAAGGCAGAACATCGTGTGACAACAAACCAAGACTCTTGCAGACATCTCCTCCAAAATTGGCATTTCCTTGGGATCTGTGCACACAATCTTCATTAAGATTTGAAAATACTCAATCTGCGATCCCCGAAAACAACGATCTCCACTTGTTAGAACATGTCATCAGACCAGCTGGTGCAATGCCGTGACTGTCTTGGTTTGTTGTCACACGATGTTCTGCCTTAATTGAATTGTCGCATCTAGGAACGCAAATTAGACACATCCAGTACCATCGTCACATGCCTCACTCAACTAGCGATGAATTCCAATAAGTGTTACATCAAGAAAATGTAGATAACGAATGATTACACGGTGTTCTTGCAATGAAAACGTCGCCATTTTAAGTATCAAAAGCTGTCCTAACTTTCGTTGCTGCCACTACAGTTCTATGCACTGTATGGTGCTGCTCTCTCTGTCGCTTATTCATAAAGGGTACAGATGTATTTAGAAAAAACCAGAAGTTCCTATCTGGTCCCAGTCCTGAAAAAATAGTTGTTATAGTTTGAACGCACCTTGTAGAAGAGATGGAGATACCTACAGTGGAAAACAGAACAATGTGTCTAATCCATGGAGTGAAGATGCTGATCAGGTGTATTTCCGGTACCTCAATTTCCCCTAAATTTGAAGTTAATGTCCTCTTTCTTTCCAGTTGGCTATTTTCAGGGATAAACGTATCAGATGAGTTCGACGTGTACGACAGTGAATTTTCTCTAGCGCTCTAGATTGGAGGGGTTTCAGGTCTGGTCGCCCTTAGAATCCTCTCACCTCTACCCTGCTAGTGTGTGGAGTATAGGTCTAAAACGTATTCCAATTTAGCACGCCTGTTCCTCAGACAATGGCTTATGAAATTTAATTTAACATTATAAAAATGAAGATTTAAATGTTACCTTAAGATCGAGTTGAAAGGACAATAAGCTGTTGTAAAGGTTATTTTAAAGGAGGATCAGATTCTTTCAATTTTTGCACAGGTATATGAAGTGTTGATGTCCGGTATTCTAGCACTGGAATGGCGAAGAAAATGTAGCTGTATTCACTTCTCAACAGTAAATTTGGCAGGATGATTTTGCTTCGTTTTCGTGGCTATCTCCAGATGTCGTTAAGCCATTGATTTGCTATATTTTCAGGTAAAGCAGAAGTTAATCTTTTCCGAATATTAACGACTTCACTTTCTCGAGTTCTCGTTAATACTTTATGATAAACGAATTATTCTTGCTGTCTCTGCCAACCAGATTGTTACAAGCTTGGTCATAACTGCAGTCTGCAGAGCTATAAAAGTGGCAAAGAGTTTCGAAAGACTCTACAAGGTAGGTTTTTTTTTCAGGCACGGTTATATTTGGAAGTCAGCCATTTTAATCTAGAAAACACTGCAGGAATTTTTCAGGTTTATTTGGCATTTAGTACAATCTCTGTGAGTTTAGTGTGTCATCAATTACCTCCTGTAGTTCGGAGGTTATGAACCTTCAGGTTTAATTAACATTTTGTGGGATTTCGAGGTCTAAGGTAGAGACAAATCCTGCCAAACCGGTGACCCATGACTTGTGGATAAGCTTCTAAGGCTGATTTATTAGCTGCTGTGAAACACATCACTGTAATGCATCACATCCTTAAAAATATTTGTAATTATGGTTTGCTATTTTCATGAGGCGTCAAGTTATAATAAAAAAAGTTCCCTTATTTGGAACTTTCTACAAGTTAGGCACCGCACACACACCACTCTCTCTCTCTCTCTCTCTCTCTCTCTCTCTCTCTCTCTCTCTCTCTCTCTCTCTCTCTCTCTCTCTCTCTCTCTCTCTCTCTCTCTCTCTGTATGTGAAATGTTCTCTTGCTTATCCCAGCATGAGTGTTTAATATTCTAAAGATTTATCTATGTGTGTGCTGGCAGAACATGTTGCATCATTTGCCTCTTTAATGAAATAACTTGGAAGTTTTATAATTGTTAATAATTGTTATGGTTCTCATTTGTTTATAGTAGGAAGTTATTGTCCATATTCTTGGCAGTTACCGTAAACTTTAGTGTCAAGTAAGCGATTTCTGCACATGAGCACGTTTACTGTAAACAGATAACCGATAACTGGACTCGTTATATTTCACCATTTAACGTGAGGCTTTACGGTTAACATTCTCTTACAAAATGCCAAAAAAGATTACGCTTTACCGTCAATGATGATCTAATATTGATGCAGCAGGTAATATCAACCAACCCATTTGAAGCTCCAGCTGTATGGAAAGAAATAGTTGCAAATATGGTAGGTGCAACTGGAAAAAAAGGTTTCTTTCCGTACAATAAAGGAGCACATTGGTCACCTTCTCTAGCTGTACCATCTAACTAAAAGGTCCAACAATTTCTTGAAGGTACTTCCTTTAATAATACAGCATGTGCATAATATTGAAATGTATTTCTGTCAAGCCATGTTAGGTTAGCCAGATTTGTTAATAGGTGACCTTTAATTCTATATATTATATTAATCATTGCATTGGCTATTGCTGATAAATATGAAGAAGATACGCCAAAAACTGCTTCCAAATCAGACAGCCTGTTTGAATATGCTAGGAGCTGAAGATACATGCACAAATCTGCTACTTCTGAAATAGTAAATGTCCCGTCAGTACAACATTACCTAAAATATATCTATACAAACGATGTAAACTGTTTATTCAAACTTACCTCTAGCAGAATATCGCTCTTGTTGCAACTCTAGGCGGTATATGTAAAGCCTCTGCTAGCCGTCATAGAGATATTTTATCAAAACGCAAGTAGAATCGGCATTCATCTGTAAATTGATTTAAATCTAGTCTCCTGATTGCCACGCCTCCTTGAGGGATATTTCTTTGTCTATTAATATTATTATCATATCTTTCAATAACTCATTATCAATGCTTTCGAAAGATGCGATATCAAGTAATAGCTCCATTTTCTGTTCTCATTAACATATCGCATCTAATGACTAGTGCAAAAACTCTCACTCAGCAAAATACGCTACAATATATACCTACCGTATTCAAGCCACATGACAAGGGCCGATAGCATATCAAAAAACACGCTGTGGCAAAAACCTCTGTAATGTCTGTAATTTAAATCTATGAATCCTTGAGCTGAGGTGTATGAACTTGAAGTATTATGTCTAGTAAATTTAATGCTATATACGATTAAATAAGAAGAGGGGCATCTCAAGCACAGGAACCTGTGGCTACTACTGGAATGTAAGAAAAACTCCTGCAGGACGAAATTTCGGCACCCTGGTGGCTCTACGCGTGTTAACTGCAGTGATATCAGTTGTTTTTCTGGTTTGAATATTTTGCCATATTGGCAACGGTATTACATCGTACTCAGTGATTTTTCATGTGGTTTTATATTTAGATCACATACATATTCTAGTATATCCAAATTCTGGGAAGGATACGAAGTAATCTCGGCTGCAGAAACATTCCCATCTCCGAGATGGGAAATGAACCCGACCTTCTAGCTCAACTGAGCTACGGCTCCTACCACATTAAAGATGACACCAACATTGCAGTGATAAAAATCGCGTGTAATGTGAAGAAGCTGACTTGTCTCTGGGAACACTTATTATTTAGGCTACTTCTTTTCAAGGTGGTCATCGGATATAACCTGAGGAAGTATAAGCTTTCCTGAATGTATCCGCGCAGCAATAATTCTTCCGAAAATATTTATTCAAATTCATAGGATCCATTGTTTAGATTTCTGGTTCTGCCGTTGTGATTTTAACTCTGTTTAAGTCTTTACCTCGGACTAGATTATATGGAGTAACTCCCAGGCCCAAAGTAGTTTGAGGTTTATGGTAAAATCTATGGGTCCTAGCATACCACCGCCATCTCCACCATCACTCTACCACGGATAGAGGTTTTACCTTGATGTCTTGCCCAGCATGCTTAATGTCTAGTGTTCGATACTGCGACAGCAAGCACAGAACATAAAGAAACATGCGTAATTTAAGAATATTAACGTGGCATAAAGCCAATATATGAATTGATAAATAAATTAACGTATGTTGGTTAAGTATGACTATTAATCCGTTATTGAATTTCTAACTTTTCTAAATACGCAACCCTTCTAATTCCTAAATCGCTTGTACATCCTCACAGGTGCCTTAGTGAAGGTGATTCAAGTGGCACAGTACATAAGCCAAGATAAAATCGAGTGACCTTCAATGCAAAGATCTAACGCTGCTTGTTTAGATCTTAGAAATTCAAAGTGGCTGAGGTAAAGGATATGGAGGGCTTAGGTAATGATACGTACAATAGCAGACGTAGGTGATAATGGGTATGCTTTAACAGAAACCCCATGTAGTTTATTTTTTCTTAAAGAAAAAACAAAGGCCTTAGAGTAGTAATAAAATAAATATATTTTTAGCAGACATAAGGCATGTTGAAATGGCTCACTAATTGTTAAAAACAGTATAAAATGAAACAATAATAAAAGTACTTAAATATTATAAAAAAGACATACCTAAGCTTTAAGAGTATTAGGTGCGTTCAAGATATAACACCTCCTATTTTTTTTTTTTCAGAACTGGGACCAGATACGAACTACCTTTTTCTTTTAATACACGTGGTCTCTGTGAATGAGTGACAGAGATAGCAGTACTGTACAGTGCATAAAACTCCTGTGGCAGCGACGAGAGTTAGGACTGTTTTTGGTACTTAAAATGGCGACATTTTCATTGCAAGAACGGCGTGTAATCGTACGTTTTCTCCATTTTCGTGATGCGACGTCTAATGAAATTCATCGCCAGTTGACTGAGGCTTGTGGTGACGGTACCATAGATGTGTCTAATGGGCGTTGCTGTGTGCGACAGTTCAATGAAGGCAGAACATCGTGTGACAACAAACCAGGACAGTCACGGCCTCGCACCAGCCGGTCTGACGACATGATCCAGAAAGTGGAGAACGTTGTTTTGGAGGATCACCGATTGAGCGTTGCAGACATCGCCTCCACAATTGGCATTTCTGTGGGATCTGAGCACACAATCCTGCATGAGGATCTGAAAATGTAAAAGGTGTCGAGCGAACGCGACGCAGGAGTTTCTTTGTGACAAGTTTGAAATGATTCTCTTGCTCCCTACTCACCTGACCTGGCTCTTAGCGACTTTTGGCTATTTCCCATGATGAAAGACAGTCTCCGTGGTCGCAGAATGTCTAGTCGTGTCGGTATTGCCTCAGCGATTTTTACAGTGGCCAAAACACACTCCTAAAGAAGCTTCACATTCTTTCTCCCTTCCATCGACGATACCGGTGTTAGGGTGCACGGATTCCATTGGTTCGCAAATAAGTGACGAGGGAGCCTACAGGAACAGGGTTGAGGGGCCAACCCAATGCCAGGGATAAGAGCGAGAGGAGTGGATGATAGGATGAGAGTAAATAAATGATAGAAAAGATGGATATGGAAGAATTGGTAGAATGATGGCGGGGGAAATCGGAGTACCTGGAGGAAACTCGCCTTAAATCTCACTTTGCGTCACCTGGGATTGAATTCGGGCGGCCTTGATGAGGTTCGAGTTTCAACGCAGCCATGGATTAATACTAAAATCCAAATTTCGATCATGTAGCTAACCCCACAGCACAACAGCCCTTCTGTAGCAATATGCTGGCTACTACGTGCCTCCAGCCCTGCCTACTACGAGCTAGAGTGCAGCATTGGAGGATGGAACGTGTCCAACTTACCCGTATATGTGACTTTCAAGTCTCCAGCGCTGCCACCAGTCTGAGTCGTGCATATACTTATTTCCTCTTTAGCGTTTATATCTTTGAAATAAATTTGTTAGTTATGTGTATGTTTATCAAAGTAATGGGTTGTGGTCACCCTAAGCCCATACTTCTCACAAGTGTAGGATGTAACTCTTGCCATGTTTCCAGTATAAGGAGCTGTATGGTGTAAACCATCGTATTCCACCTAAGCTAAGAATTATGACAGGCTTGTGCCCAACCCTATGCTTTGTGCATAAGAGAAGAACAGGTTCTACACATTCACTTGGGAGCATGTTACGGTATAAGTGAATACCGTCAGTTATTAAGGAAACATATGGCAGATAACGTCACCACCACATAGTTACGCCAATAGAATAATTATTACACGCAACAAGCTCAGGTTGTTATTATCGTCTGCATGAGCCTTCGTGGATCTTTATGACTCTCTGCAGGAACGAAGATAAAAGTTCATTTCTTATAGCTTCGTCTCTCTTCTTTCCGAACATCAGACGAACTTTCTATGCGGTTGGCTGAGGGTATGGGGGTCAAGCAGATGCTCTGTACCCCAAATGTCGGTCGTTGAAGTGGGAGGTAAAGCTACGAGACAGTGCAAACACATCTCATGCTGGAAACACCTTACACGTCGCACACTTTGTAGTGTTTGTACAACACTCCGTGCCAAGAATTCTCCTCCATTATATAACATGTTCTTCTTCTTTCCTGTCTCTTATAACTACCGCAGAACCCAAACCCCACTCGCATTATTGCATTAAATGTGGTGATTGTTTTGTCTTTTTACGTATATTCAAGGTCATTAAGCCAGCATTGATAAACGGGAGGTCTGCGGTTCAAACCCGTCCAATAACATCCAAGCGAGGGTCTTCTACGAATTCATCAGCCCTCATCACTAGCACATATCCGGTAGGAACCATAAACACCGTTTCCAACCCAGATTTTTATTTCATTCATTCATTTGATATATTACCAGTGTTACTACATTAAGTAAGAGGTGCGTTAAAAGCTATTAGTTAACTATTCCTCCATTTGCCACCGCCTCCCTCTTCCTCGCTCTACTTCCTTTTCTTCTTCCTGCATTTTAATTCTCTCCTCTTCGCATATGCTTAGTTCGCATATGTGCAAGTTAGTTGTGATAAGTTTCTGAAAACACTTGTAAAATCACAAGTTCTGTCTTGTTGTTGTTGTTCTTCTTCGTCTACTACTACTGCTTCACGGCTTTGAACTTGTGAAGGTGCCATATCACAACCTTCGAAATAAATAATTACTGGAATGCTTCACCAATGCACCAACAATTTGAATATAGAAGGATAATATTAGGGATGGATCTTCGATACTTCGATATCTCGATACTCACGATACTTGCATAGTATTGACATCGAACGATACTTCAGAAATTTTTTTTCAGTACTTTTTCGATACTTCTACAATTTTTGTTTAAATATTATTTCCGGAAGTAGAACATGCAAAGCTCGAGAAATTTCCAGGAACGTTATACCTGCACAGTTATGTTGTGCAAGTAATTAATCGTGTGTCAAATATACTGTTAGTTAGCAGCTCCCAGGAAGAAATCTCTGCATATCTCACCGACGATTGGTCACATCCTCTTTCTAGTGCACTGGATTACTGAAAAACAAATTGAAAATTTCCACAACTAAAGAATATTTGTATATTCCACCTGCAACAGTTTTCTCTGAAAGGTTATTTAACACAGCAGAACTCATATGTGAGTGAAACAGAAACAGACTTGACCCCGAAAGAGTTAAAATGTGAGTATTTTTAACAAAAACTTATAAAAGATTTTGTATTAACATATCGAATGTAGGGTTTAAAAATAAAAAAAACTGTTAGTTTTAAGGTTTGTCTAATTAAAGATATGCGCCTATTTAATTTTATTGACATAACACAGTTCTCCCAACATTCTATTTTGAACTGAAACTAGAAGTATAAATGGCAGTATCGAGTATCGAAGTATCGGGGTCGTGGAAAATATCGTGGAACGGTATCGAAAATCGAATATCAAGAGTAACTGGTATGGAACTGTTGCTAGGTAGTGTGCTTCGTAATGAAGGCTAAAACGAGAATACAATAAGGATATGGAAATGCTCACATTAGTGATCTGATATTCCATTCATTAATTTCTCTACTGAATATCGTTTAATTTTACATTGTTGCGAGTGTATTCTTCTCTAATCAGTTCCATTACGTACTTTGTTGTAGGTTCAAGGGAGACAGAAGGAACAAAATTTTCATTATAGGTTGAATAGTCGTTTTCTTTAATTGTCGATAAACTTTATTTTATCCAAATACTTTAAGGTACTTATACATAGTTGTGAGCAAGAGAAATATTACATCACTTGAACCGTGTGTTAGGATGCTGTTCAATAACAGTCCTACATCAGTTACATTTTAGTATTAACAAACATATTACATTATAATCACAAAACAAAAGCCACTTTATCATACATATTGTCGCGGCGAAAAAGCACGGAAGTTTCGGTGCCGAGAGATAAGCGCGGTTTTTGTACACAAAAGAGGCTGCAGATAAAGACAGCAGACGAATAGGTTTCACGTAGATAACGAGCTTGCATAAGCAGATAAACATAGCGCTTGAGATAAAAGACTTACCGAAACAATCAAACTGAGATAAATAGAAATTTCTGGTAATATCTTGATTATCGGTTTCTCTATTGTTCTGGAAATATCTCGAGTTTAGGAATGAGGTATTGGGGAGGTGCCAACAGAACGAGTAAGCAGAGAACAGCTGAGAGAGTTGCAAGTTGTACAATTGTGAGGAGTTGCAGTGTGTAACAGGAGTGTTGTAAAACGAGAGTCAGCTGTGTTGGTGTTATAATGAGAACTGTTTGTTATTGTCATCGACCTAGGTGCTGTAGATTGCGATATGTGATGTAATAACGCTGCTACGGAGTGTATTTCTACACAAATAAAGAACATTTAGAATTTCGGAAAATTGGACTTTTTAATTCTCCAAACCCACAAAATCACAATACAAAACACATGATATTCAATGAGCAGGTCGTTGTGTCGCTTTCTTTTTAGTCTTCTATCTTGCGGTTGTGGAGGAGGGTGCAAGAATATATCTTGTAGCAGTGGATTTGGATGATTGGCAAGAATTTAGTGTAGTCTGGTCTAGCTTGTCCTGATGACATCCATCACTTCTGGTATGTTCAGGTCCCTGTGAAGTGTGATGTTGCTAACCATGGGGCACCAGTGATCATTCTTTGGTATCTGTTCTGGATTACTTGGATTCTTTTTACTTGTGACGCTGCAGTAGAGCCCCTTATGGAGCAACCATATTGCCAAATAGGTTTGATATGTAGAATGCGTTTATATGAAATTGCAAGAGGCGTTTTTGACTGTACCATGTGTTTGATTTGTTGGATTCGTTTACTGTCCAATTAATTAGTTTACTGTCCAATATGAAGCTGAGGTAACGAATTGACTGAACGGTGCGTATAGTAATTCCTACAAGAACTATGACCGCCTCGGTAGCGTAGTGGTAGCATGTGTGTCTCACGTTCAAGATGTCCCGAGTTCGAATCTCGGTCAGGGTGAGTTACCTGGATAAGGTTTTTTCAGGGTTTTCCCTTACCCTGAAAGACGAATGTCGGGTAAGTCTAAGCTCTATGGACCCCGGGCTCATTTGAGCATCATTTCACCCATTCCATTCATTGTCCGATATGACTTAACGTTGGAGGACGTAAATTAATAAAAAAAACGCTACAACAACTATGGGATAGTACGTTATTTGAATTTTATATGTAAAATATACTATTTGCGATTGATGTGGATTCATCACCACTCTCCATTTACAACACCATTTTGTGATTTCAGTGCAGAATTTATTTGGTTTCTCAGCTGCTGAGTCACAGCTGCCTTTACTAAGGATTGCGACATCATCAACAAAACGTGCAATGGTCAGTTGAGCGTGTTGAGGAATGTCTGAGGTATACACTGCATAAAGAATTGGGCCTAGAATACTTCCTTGTGGAACACCAGAGAAAATCAGTTGTGATCTGGATTGTGGACTTTGATGACACTGTTGAATATTAAAATATTAAACCATTTACCACGAATATCTCAGAAGTAGCTGATGCCACAAATTATTTATTTGAGATACATATTTCTTTTATCGTAACTGTTATATAAACCTATGTGAAATTTCTTCTAAATAAAGGTTTCATTGGCCATTCCTTGAAAATGCATATGGAATTGCGTATATATTTGCGTCTTATTCTTATGTATATTTAGTGTATTAAGTTGAATATTTTATATTTTATCCATGTCTTTAGAGCTATAGAAGTTCCACGTAAAGTGCTTTGCTCTAGGTAAGTTTTTCTTTAATCTTCACTTTGTCAGCATTGGAAGATAGTGAATTTGAAAATGAAGTTCACTTTAGATAGTGTCAATCTGAAAAATTAAATGCCATAGCCGGGATTTGAATCACGGATCTCCTGGTTTCCGTCCGTGTCCTGGTTTAGTCCTGGATGGAAACCAGGAGATCCGTGTTTCAAATCCCGGCCATAGCATTTAATTTTTCAGATTGACTCTATCTAACAAAAACCTTACGACTAGTGTGAAGAAATTAATTTCGATCAATTAACTTAAATAATAAGAGTTTAATGATGGAACCTGGGACTCAAGTACTTATGATAGTAAGTCGCCACAAACGGTGTATCTCGAATGCGGGAGCCCCGAGTGGTTTACCCAGGAAATATATGAATCAAATGGAGAATTTAATGTCAGGACGGCAAGTTGGCCATGGTAGCTCAATGGGTTAGAGCGACTGGACGGCGACCAGGAGATCCGTGGTTCAAATCTCGGCCATTGCATTGAATTTTTCAGTTGACTCTATCTAACCAAAACCTTAGCCGATATACGGCTAGTGTGAAGAAATCATTAATTTCCATCAATTAACCTAAATAAAGTTCACTATTTATCGAATTCTATTCTTTAAGTTACAGTCTCACAAGCACGAACACATACTTCCTCTTTATCTTTCCCCAGTATCCACTTATCGTGGCGTTAGGGTATTCCCTTAAGGTCGGGTTGCGAAACCGAAGCTCTGGAGATATGAAAACACTCACGTACATGGATACTTTCTCTTAAAAAAGCGTTTGTAGTTCATAAAGCCTCAAAATTGTCCTTCCGGTGAAATATCCATATTTAGGATGAGGTAAAACCCTTTCTACTGTTGCAACAAATACGTAGTATGTAGAGAATATAAAAGCTTACATTTCAAAATATAAAGTTGAAAGAATCTTCTGTTTTCGTAATGTACATAAGCTGATTTAGTTGGAATGAATTTAAAGGGTTACAATATCAAGCTGATTTATCCAATAAAATAGCAGTTTTACAACATAATGCTCATAAGATTAAGGACCGAAATTGTTCGACATCAATGCAAATACAAAATGAGGTACGAATAGAGTATTTAAGAACAACATAACATGGCGGTGGTCTTATTGGCCGCTCCGTTAGCGTCAGCTCAGGAAGGCGTCTTTAGTAGCATCAAAAACCTAACCGCTGCCTTAAGGGTACACTTTTTCTACAAAACTTAATGTCAATAACATGACCGGAATATAACAACCAGAAATCTGCCATATAATGGTGAAGTGGTGTTGAAAGTTTGAATGTGGCATACTCCGCCGTATATGGAATAAGGAAGGGCGCTTCGTTCGCCCAAACGCGACATAAAAGTTCTTCCCTGCGGCTCTCTTCCGCCCTCTCATGTTCCTCTTGTTGTGCGAGGCTTTGACCCGATTTTCGTCTTCTTTCTTTTCCATCTGTAAGCGTTTTACTGCCGGTCAGATTGGGTGTAGCACTTACTACCTGAATGCATTTTATCTCTGTACAGAGCATTAAACAATACTAATTAAAGGATTTGGATTTACAGACTTTTTCTACAGAAAGAATATACAGTGTGATCCATATAAACCTGAACCATTTCAATATGCTATAACTTTTGAAGCAGTAATAGGACACAGGTGCAACTTTGGGAGAGTATAATACACAATTGGGACATTACACTATTTACATCACAGAGAAGATGTTGGAAGTGTCCTCCACCAGCATCTATACATGTTTGCACTCGTCTCACCATATTCTCTGAAGTTTTACGGAGAGTATCCTCGCCAATGTTACTTATTTCGTTCGAATGGTTTCCTGGAGAACATCAATTATCCGTGGCCTATTCTTGTACACTCTATCTTTTAGATACCCCTACAAGAAAAAAGCCCGTTGAGGTTAGCTCAGGGAATCTGGGGGCCACAAACTTTTGAGACAATTGGATTATCAAAGAAACTGTTACAAGTTCCATGGTGTCATTTGATGTTGCGCAGGTTGTTCCATCTTGCTGGAAATAACTGTTTAGATACGTGATTTGAGGATCGATATGGAAAAGTGTGAAATTCAGTGGGTCATGAGATGATGTAATATGTATACAAGATGATGTAATGCTTTAGTATTGGTAGTTGCAAAAATGATATTACGTAATGTGGTGACGTGGACCAGTGAAAAGGAGTTTATATGGTAGTTATAGAAACGAGAGGTGAAAATCAATGTTTGGATAAGAAATAATAGCGTCTTTTGCATCGTGATCTAAACGTGAGTAGACGCGTGGGTTAGTGCTGGCCGTTTGCACAAGTCTGGTAGCAAACTAGAGAAGTTGAAATGTTCTAATTATTCATCAACGGAGGAAAAGTAATGTTTAAAATTGTGTAATTATATTGATTTAAAATACAAAGCATATAGAAATTGAGTGTCAGATTTGAATTTAAAAATTTTTCAACTTCTTTTGATTTTCTGCACATTATGTTCCCATACATAAACTTCCTATACCACGACCAAGATAAGATCTCATGTGAACCGGAGCTATAATAAGAAGAAGCGTTTGCTGCCACAAAACATCGGTTGCGGAGATTTCGAGAAACGATCACTAAAATTAACTTCCCAACGAGGCGCAAGGATAATCTGTCATCCCAGATGAAAAAATCCGGTGAGGCTAGGTCAAGGGATCTCGGGGGCCACAAACCTTTTGAGATTATTCGACTATCAAAGAAACTGGTTACAAGATCCATGGTGTCATTAGATGTATGGCACGTTGCTCCATCTTGCTGGAAATAACCTTCTCTCAATTCGATATCATCTCAGTAAAACTTCAGAGTATATGGTGAGACAAGTGCAAACGTGTATAGATGCTGGTGAAGGACACCTCCAACATTTTCTCTGAGATTTAAATAGTGTATTATATTGTCCCAAAGTTGCACGCGTGTCCCTTTATTGGTTCAACAATTATAGCCTATTGAAATGGTTCAGGTTTATATGGATCGCACTATAGATTCTAAATCTTCTTCTCTTTGCGTTAAGCGTATCGTCTGTACTATGAATGAGTCAATCCCTCATTCCATTTTTCTCGGTCGTTCTGGACTTCTTCCTTCCAGATTACTCTATCTCTCTCCCTCTATCTCATACACACACACACACACACACACACACACACACACACACACACACACACACTTTTTTTACCACTCTTTCAAATTTCATCCTGACCATTGTATTCGTCAGACATCCTGGATATATGTGCTGCATTCTACTCCTTTCTTCTATTCATCCAATTAGTCACAGGTTGGGTTTTACACAACTCCCCATTTCTTCATTTTTTAGCCGTTGTTTTGATTTAGGCCCCGAGAGATAGAAAATGTTTAAATATGTGGTTTGAGGATCTATATGGAAAAATATGAAATTCAGTTGGTCCTGAGATGATGCAATATATATACGAGATGATGTAATATTTTAGTATTGGTAGTTGCAAAAGTGATATGTAATGTGTTGACGTGGTCCAGTGAAAAGTAGTTTGTTTGGTAGTTACAGAAATGAGAGGTAAAAATGAATATTTGATTAAGAAATAATACCATCTTTGGCATCTTGATCTCAACGTGAGTAGACGTATGTGGAAGTGCTAGATGTTTGCAAAAGTCTGGTTGCAAACCAGAAAGATAAACTGTGCTTTAATAATTCATCAATGGGAGAAAATTGTTGTTTGAAATTGTGTAATTATATTGATTTAAAATACTGATCATATTAAAATTGAGTTTCAGTTTAGAATTTAAATATTTTTTTCTCGACCAAGATAAGATCACATGCGAACCGGAGCTACAGTAAGAAAAAACATTTGCTGCGAAAACACATGTTCCTTCAACCCCCAAGTACAAATCTGTAAACTCATAACAAACAAAAATCTAAAAACACACATCTCACCCTACAATCCCGAATTCTATACCTTACCTGCGGTAAAACACCTAACGGGTGGGCACGCAGCAAAAACCTTCTGGGTAAATACAGCCAGCCAGCACCACATGGCATGGCATGGCATAGCATGGCATGGCATGACAACACATCCCTTGCGAGGAACATCGATAAAGGACTGCTACAAATAGCTTCCCAACGAGGTGCAAAGATAATTCATCATCCCAGCAGCCGTGCATAAGAGGTACTGCTACAATTTCTTACTCTGGCATAAAGTGTGAGACAGGTCCACGTCGTAAGGACCGGACAACTGAAAGAAGGACATTACCTTATGGGGTAACGTATGGAGTATATTGCCCCTGGTCCGCTACGGTAGCTATGAAAGCCATAAGCAACTCTGAAAACTGGCAAATTGGTTTCTGGTACACCACAGGCCAAGCTAGCACCCTACTTGTGGTTAACCTCCTTGTTCAAAGAAACAATGAATCAATTCTAAACCTTATCTTAAGAGAGGTTTCTAGTTTGTCTTTATTTGTTCCATATAAACCCTTGTTGAAATAGTTTATTACACATTTTTCCGTAGCTTAAAAGAGGAGACAGGAAACTGAATACATTCACAGCTTTACCGACTATTCTTACGGAAAGTAATTGTTTTATTTGAACGTAAGCTGTAACTGCCCTCGCAACAGCCCAATGGTCAAGGCCTACCGCCCAACCGCATCTCTGACAACAACAGGCTATGAATGAAAGTAAAATACTAGAAGTTAACCACCCTAGTCCCTCCCGTTCGGCGAATATAGTCTTCGCAACCTGAAGCCCTTACTCTATGAGCTCTCCAACCCTTCTCTCAAATCTTCTAGCAAGATGAAATCCTCACACCGGGAATCATATCTCTCACAAGCAGGCACAGGCTTACAAACATGTACCCTTTTTTCATTTTTTTATTCAGGGAATCTCAAAATGTAGGCATGCAGTAAAATCTCTTAATCGATTTTTTTAGTGTAACGTAATATGTTTCCTCACCTTACTGTGTGATACGGAAAGTATAGTAACTTTTGAGTGATGCCCTGTAGCCAACTAAATAGCTCTTGCAAATCTTCCTGGTGTAAAAGCTTACATGAACTGCTTCCTGATAATTACTATATTAATCAGAAGCAGATTCAACTGACACTAAAACATTCTGTGTTAAGCACAAAATATAGTTGAGAATAGCCCACTGTTTAAATGGAGGTAGATTTGTGCTCAGTTTGGTTTTAAGCATGATCTCTAAACAAAATATATGGTAATTAACCTCTTATGCATATTTCTAATTCACAGATTCAAATGTTTACTTTTATAAAGAAATACACTGCTAGACTAATCACCAAGGCGGCCCATGTTCGATCCTAGGGGATCGCCAATTGAGATTTGTGGTGGACAACACCCTGCTGGGGCAGGTTTTCTCTGGGATACCCGGCTTCCCCCGCCATCATTCTACCAATTGCTGCAGCATCACTTTTTCTAACATTCATCTCGCCTTCATACTGTCATCCACTTCTCTGATCCACACACCAGGCATCGAGCTGGTCAGCTATCGTGGTTATTTACCAAATCCAAGTGTTCGGTTCCTGCCGCCAAACCTAGGAATAGAGGAACAAGATTCCCCTAAACCCGCGATTAGTGTTATACTAGAGATAAGGTAAAGAAGAAGAAGAAAATGTTTTATCTCTCTCTATGAGCACATGAAGGAAGCTGTTACAAGACTTTCAATTTTGGTACTTAGAACAATGTTGCATTCTTTAGGCAAAAACCAAACAGAAACAGCTACATTCCAAAGGTTACTATGCGATCAAACAATGCATAAATGAAATTTGACAAACCGTATTGACTTTCTGTGTATTTTTCTATTTTATAAACTGACAAGATTTATACCAGGCAACAGGATTTTTAATAAAACAAATTTAAGAGCTTAAATGCCCATTTAAACGATTCTGTACTATCGCTTGTAACAATAGCTTGAAATTTTCATAATAGTTTCAAGAGTTTGAGACTTAAAAACGTTTTGTACTCTTTAACCTATTTAAATGGAAATTATTCCAAAAGCATTTCACATTTACCGCATCAAAAAATAACAAACGCAAAAACCTTAAAAATGCGTGCGTCCAATTTGTTTTATATCCTGAGGTTGTGATGAAAATATCTGATCTTCCATATTCACTAACTCATTAGTTGCGTCAATACAAAGTAGCATAACTTCGAGTAATCTATTTGAGTGTACCTTCCAAACAAACGGCGAGCTAATTCCGCTGTGTTTTCTTGTTTTGCCTTGGGAACCTGCAGAAGAAAGTATCTTGAACAATATGTAATTTATAGTTAAGCATTTGAAACTTATGGAAGCCGAGAAATGAAGCATACCACATTCCCTCTGAGGTTCGACTTTCACGCTGTTCCTTCAGTCCATCATCTTCTCGTCAGCACGTGATTAAGTACGTAACGGAATTTCCTTTAAGAACTTCAATTAACGTATATAGTCTATTCCACAATCTCAGAGATTACCCTTTGTTAGGTATACAGATTGGGAATGAAGTGATAAATGATTGTGAAATGGATAAATGCAAATCAGTTTATAGAACAGCTAGTGTAAGAGAAATCGGAGAACCTGGAGAAATTTTACTTAACAATGCCGATAAGCGGCAGGAATATCACAGAGCCCCTGGTGTGCAGAATTTTGTTTCCGCAGGAGTCCTCTGAACGCCAGTAAAACTACTAATATTGAGTAATCACTTTCAGGCTAACTTAAAATAACTGCTCTGGTCTGTGTTTGAATTCGCCAGCGCCTAACAGATAAGCTACACAAATAGATGGAGAACAGGAGAAAATGCGTATGCCTAGATGCTACTTTGTCGACATTGCCCACAAATGTTCCTCCAGGATCGAACTGGGACGTCTTAATGATAGGAAAAATGTGTAACCACTCTGGTGCAGTCTTATAACTTATTTGACTAAAAACATACAACTGCGTTTCTGCAATTATTTTTGTGCTTATACATTGTTGACATGAACGTTTAATGTATACTTTGATGAACACAGAGTAATAAAATATTTCAATTACGGTTGTATATCTTTTATCCATAATGAACATCTTACCTCAGATAGCGAGATAAATAATAAATTAAAGTCCACGGCTTATTTTACACCAAGGTTACAAATAACATGACTCTTAATTTTACTATATGTTGGAAAACGAAAATCTGAACACAGAAAACGCATAATAATAATAATAATAATAATAATAATAATAATAATAATAATAATAATAATAATAATGATGATGATGATGATGATGATGATGATGATGATGATGATGAGGAGGAGGAGGAGGAGGAGGAGGAGGAGGAGGAGGAGGAGGAGGAGGAGGAGGAGGAGGAGGAGGAGGAGGAGGAGGAGGAGGAGGAGGAGGAGGAGGAGGAGGAGGAGGAGGAGGAGGAGGAGGCTGAGGCTGAGGCTGAGGCTGAGGCTGAGGCTGAGGCTGAGGCTGAGGCTGAGGCTGAGGCTGAGGCTGAGGCTGAGGCTGAGGCTGAGGCTGAGGCTGAGGCTGAGGCTGAGGCTGAGGCTGAGGCTGAGGCTGAGGCTGAGGCTGAGGATGAGGATGAGGATGAGGATGAGGATGAGGATGAGGATGAGGATGAGGATGAGGATGGCGGTGGCGGTGGCGGTGGCGGTGGCGGTGGCGGTGGCGGTGGCGGTGGCGGTGGCGGTGGCGGTGGCGGTGGCGGTGGCGGTGGCGGTGGCGGTGGCGGTGGCGGTGGCGGTGGCGGTGGCGGTGGCGGTGGCGGTGGCGGTGGCGGTGGCGGTGGCGGTGGCGGTGGCGGTGGCGGTGGCGGTGGCGGTGGCGGTGGCGGTGGCTGTGGCGGTGGCGATGGCGATGATAAAAGTTGCAAGCAAAAATGAAATAACCAAACGCAGATATATTTGCAGAAATACAAACAAGCTGTTTGAGCACACGAGTCTGAGAACAAGCTTTCCCTCATTACATAGATTAAAATTACTTCATTACTTTAAAGTGTGCAGGAGTTAGGAGTTATTTCTGTGAAGTAATTCAGAATTTACAATATAAAATGGCAGATGCAATATTACTTTTAAAACATAATTATTTGCGTCTATAATTATACGCATTAAATAGGACTGCACAAAATTCTAAAAACAATAATATTGTAACATTTTCCACACTAGTTAAATGATCATCACACTTAGAACGCCATTATTCCTTAGTTTACAATAAACCAGCATAAATAGCATCTAAAAGGCAAACAAAAGTTAACCAGCCTGAACATGCCATATATGGCATACGAGAATAAATATATCCTTAAAGTAATTAATTACAGTTATTTGTAAAGGAATATTTCTTACGACATTCATGCTTCGGTTTTTTTTCGTCTTATTCAGTAAGTGGGTGCTAAAAGTTGACATTACCACAAGGTGCAAATAGCAAAGGTTCTGTAAATCCTGGACATGCTGTAGGCAGGTTTTCCTTTCACATAAATAATAGAAGAAGCCCTTGTGGAATAAGAACTTGTTCTGTGATGTTTCCAGTTGCATAGCGAAATGGTTGTGTTTTTTTCTCTTTCTCTCTTTGCTTTTTACTTTTCCTCTATAGCGGCAATTTTGTAACGTGAAGAGTCTTGCTTGATTGTGAATGGGTGAGCAAGTAAGAGAGTGGCTCTATTTTATGTCCGTCAGGAAAACCAGTTGGCTTCGCAACAGATCTGCCGGTCGAACGTTCTGCGGATATGAAATTTGTAATAGTTGTCAAGTGAGTTTGAAGTACTTCATCTCTCCGCCCATTTGTTGAAAGACATATGTCTGGATCAATACGGGATCGATACTCTCTATTACCTTTCAGTTCTTCATTTGTCAGTAAAGTTACATGTAGTAAAACTTGGAAGGTGCCTTCGCGCATGCATGAATCAGCAAGTCTATTTGACATCAACAGCGTGCAAGGTAGATCGCTTAACCTTTCTCTCTCCACAGGCACTTTAAATGTTTTTTACTTTCTCTAATTCGTACTTACCTTAAGTACAGGAAATATTGCGTTTCACTCAAAAATTGGCTGCCGAGATTTCCATAGAAGTACAATTTTGAGATTCCCTGAGACAAATAGAAAGTAAACACTTTTCAAAAAATGTCTGTGTGTATGTGTATCTTGAACAGTAAAACTCAATAACGGAAGGTCGATTAAATATAATTATCAAACATGAAATTTACCTCCACAAGAAATGTGGTAAACCAGTGTATTTATGAAGATATTCATTGGAAAGCTGGATGGCAGAAGTAGAAGATGAAGACCCAGGAAAAGATGAGTAGATGATGTAGAAGGTGACTTGAGAAAGCTGGGGGTTAAAGGCTGGAGAAGAAAAGCAGAGGACCGAGTAGAATGGAAGAGGGTGGTTAGGGAGGCCAGGGGCCTACATGGCCTGTAGTGCCAACTATCATCATCATCATCATCATCATCATCATCATCATCATCATCATCTTCAAGATGAAAACAGCTGTATAATTTAACCGGACCTCTACTTCAAATTTCAGCTAGAAAATCCTGAAACACATCTTGACTTGAGTGATTCAAGTAAACTTTAACGATTTATCACGCGACTTAAATTTGTCAAAACAAGAATCTGAACACCTGGGTTCCAGTCTAAAACAATGGACATTTCTTGCACCCGATACAAAAATTACAGAGTTTCCAAATAGACTCCATAAATTTCGAAAACACTTCGATAAAACACAAATTTTGAGAAAATGAGTTTTATATGGCATCGCTATGTTTTCGATGCCACCAATCCGTCTATACAATCAGATTTTGCATAACTCCATAATAGTCGTGTGTACAGCATGTGAATCATGGTTGTTTTTTCATAAATGGATAGAGTGCATGCGCAGCGATTTTACAAAACTTGATGTAGTACAGTCTAAATGGAAACATTTCCACCTGTCAAGACCCGGCACTGACCTGATTATAATTTGCAATATTACGCTTGTACGACTTTGCTTTCCCGGAATTAAAAGCTATAAAAAACATATCATTATTTCAAAGCATTCCCGTGGCTAAATAGTATAGAGAATGATTCATTGGGTATTATCGCTGCACTTTTCTCATTCGAAGGGAAGAGAATGACAATGCCAGTTGCGTTCAAGTTATAACACTTCCTACTTTTTTTAATAACTGGGACCAGATAGCAACTTCTGTTTTTTTTAAATACACGTGGACTCTTTGTGAATGCGTGACAGAGATGGCAGCACTGTAAAGTGCATAGAACTAAAGTGGCAACGACGAGAGTTTTTGAAACTTAAAATGCCGACGTTTTCATTGCAAGAACAGCGTGAAATCATTCGTTTCCTCAATTTTCGTGGCGTGAAACCTATTGAAATTCATCGCCAGTTGAGTGAGGCATGTGGTGATGGTACTATGGATGTGTCTAATTGCGTTCCTGGGTGCGACAGTTCAATGAAGGCAGAACTTCATGTGACAACAAACCAAGACAGTTGCAGACATCGGCTCCAAAATTGGCATTTCCGTGCGATGTGTGCACACAATCCTGCATGAAAATCTGAAAATGCCCAATCAGCCACCCTGAAGAACAACGTTCTCCACTCGCTGGATCATGTCGTCAGACCGGCTGGTGTGAGGCCGTCTCTGTCTTGGTTTGTTGTCACACGATGTTCTGCCTTCGTTGAACTGTCGCACCCAGGAACGCACATTAGACACATCCATAGTACCATCACCACATGCCTCACTCAGCTGGCGATGAATTTCAATAAAGTCACACGACGAATATGGAGAAAACGAAAGATTACACGCTGTTTTTACAATGAAAACGTCGCCATTTTAAGTATCAAAAACAGTCCTAACTCTCGTCTCAGCCACTAGAGCTCTATGCTCTGTAAAGTGCTGCCATCTCTATCACTAATTCACAAAGAGTCCACGAGTATTTTTTTTTTTTTAAAAAGAAAACATAAGTTCTTCTCTGGTTCCAGTCCTGAAAGAAATAAGTGTAAGAACTTGAATGCACCTGGTACTACTTGGCATGTGGTTTATATCAATAACAAATTCTGTTGTCACATACTCTTTCAAAACGTTTTATCAACATCGCTCTCAAAGCGGCTGTACAAAGACCTAACAATGAAACATGTTCCACACTCAGGATAGCGCGACATGACTGCAACATAGGCCATTTTTAAAACCATTGTTTATTACACTGTAAAAATGTTACGTTTTCTGAATCATTTCTCCGAAAAGGTGCAAGGACAAGGAGCTTATCATTGCTGTGAAAAATGATACTAGGAGCTGTAGGTAGAGAAAAAGCCACTACAGTAGATGAAAGTCAAGGAACTACCTACCACAAGAATTAAATATTTAAAAAATTGTGGAAACGTTTTGCGAAAAAAGAGAAAAGGAAAAACTATCCACATGTTCTTTATCCAAATACAAGTTTATTTTTATAAGTGTTTTAATCTGTCATTCAAGGCACCACACACTGATATATGCTTCAAATGCAAGACAGGACTAATTTCCATAGAGCAAGAGACTGATATGGACAAGAAGATCTCAAAATAAGCGTACACAATATTACATACTAGTTTAATCACTTTCTATTCCGAAATACCTGTAATCTTTAATTTAATAATTTTGTAACATTTTATAAATATCTGTTCTTTCATGTAGGATGTTAGAATGTTGATTTAGCGATTTATTAAATTTGTCTAACATACATAAATTTTTTTTGAAGAAATGAACGTACAATCAAAACAGTAATACAACAATAAAACTGGTAGCAAATTAAGGTTCAGTCAAATTCATTTGTTTCATAGCTCATATCCTCTATCAAGTTTTGAAAACGCAAGCATTTTTAACTGGCCAATACTATGACAATACTGTTATCCTCTAGGAGTTTCACTGTTGTCTGTAATTGTCCCATGATAATGTTTAGAATTGCCAGAAATAATGTTTGTGTATGAAAGGCTATGTACTAGAAAACCAACTGTAATTCTGTAAAAGCATCTTTTTGCCATGTATCGAGTTTTGAAGAAAGAACGCTCCACTATGTTTCTGTATATGAATCAATGTCGTAAAGCGTAAGGCTAGGAGATGGAGCACAATCCAGATGATGGCGATTGTTTATAGATTCATCAAAGTTCAACTTAAAAGTTGTGTTGCTTCATAATGGTAATGAACTGTTCCAGTTTCCCAATTTGTAGGTCTTAAATAAAGTTATGAAAATATGGCCAAGGTTGTAGTGTTGTAAAATATGAGGTTTATTGTTGAAAAAAATGTGGTGACTGGTTTGCTGCTTGGATCACAAGGGGGACTGACAAAATATTGTTGTTTTTTGTGTTTGTGGAACAGCCATGGTACACAAAATTAATATGTGTTACAACAGTGGGGCAAGCGGCAGGAATATGTCCCAAGAGAGAGTAATGTAAAACAAACACATTTGTTCCACTTTTTTTTTTTTTTTTTTTTTTTTTTTTTTTTTTTTTTTTTTTTTTTTTTTTTGCAATTTACGTCCTCCAACGTCAAGTCATATCGGACGATGAATTATATGATGAAATGATGTTCAAATGAGTCCGGGGTCCATGGAGCTTAGAGTTACCCCACATTCGTCTATCAGGATAAGGGAAAACCCCGGAAAAACCTTATCTAGGTAACTCACCCTGATCGAGTTTCGCTCTCTCTTACATACAAAACTTGGGCTGATGAAGAATTTTGTTATGGCAGTCAACGAGGAGGGTAGTGGATTTGCATATTTGCAAGACAAGTTTCCACAGCTACTTACGCAAAATTGAGAGAAGACATTTCTTTTGGACCTTAAATCTGAAAACTTGTGAGTAAGAAATATTTGAAAAACCGTTACAAACCGAGGAACTAGCTCCTCAGAAATCATTTACAAGGGCTGTGCATGGTTTTCTTAGAAACACAAAGGAAAGATAACTATAAAACTTTGGTCACAAATTTGTTAAAATGCTACGAAGGCATGAGTTGTAGAATGTCTTTGAAAATAAATTCACTCCACTTACAATAAGGCATTTTACGGTAAATCTGGGTACTGTTAGGGATGAACAAGGGGATGACTTTATCAGGATTTTCCGCTATGATGATGCACCTAGGTTTTAAGGATCCAATAATGATGTGGGATTATTGTTGATTTCTTGTGAGGGAAAGCAAACAGGAGTACAAGAGGCATTCACATGCTAATAAAAACTTTAAGCAGATCTCCCTTAAATATATACTCTAAATATTATTGAATGCATGTTAAAACAACACTTTAAATTAAACTTAATTCACTATGATATAATACATAATACTACCATATATGCTTATATCACAATAATAAATTTAACATATCTTATACGAAACGTGATAGGTGGACACTTCATATCTTCATATCTTTTTAACCTGACGTGGCAGATGTTTTCTGTGGCAATTTTCAAAATCAGCACATACTTTGCTTAATAATTACCTACTTTTTGTGGAGTTATGACCTTTCTTTGGGGGGGGGCAGGTAGTAGTATCAAAACTTATAATCAAGCTCAACATCTTCCAAGTTCAAACGAGAAGACTTTGAAAGATATCCCCATCTGAAACTACCATATATATGAACTATTTTTTTAAATTAATTTTGCTACACATATTATATGTTTAAGTATTTCCATGTTTACATTATATGTGAGCGGCCTTCGAAGATCTTTTATTTCTAAATATCTTCATGTAACTGGTAAACTTAAAAATAGACAAAGAGCCACTTAATCAAAAATCTAGCTCTTGTTAAAACATAGTTTTCCTTTGTTATTACTTTGAATGTTACAGTTCTCATACTCCTCAAAGAAAATATGGTTATTGTTTGTTTGATTTCTTTTTTTTTTTTCCTATTCATGCTATACACCTTTTGGTTGGAGCAAACGAAGCTAAGAAAGAAAAGTGTAAAGTATATGATGACGTCATCATCATTATCATCAACATCATCATCTTCACTTTATTTATTACCTTCTCCCTGCTGGTTTATAATTAAGTACTATTTTCGAAGTTAATCATGGTCCATTATTTCCACATATAACAGCCACGTATTTCTGTAGCGTTTTATTTCTTTCACTTTCAACTCTGTTCTTATTAAATTATTATTTATGCGGTCTAGTTTTGTAGATCCGTTAGTTCTTGCCAAAATTTCATTTTAGATCCTTATGTCTTACTTTGCATCCCTTTTTGTTATAACCTAGGTGTCATATAAAAGCACTGGCATTGTCATTGTTGTATAAAATTTATTTATTGTGTCCTTCCTTGTTTTATTTCTTAAAGCATTCCGCATATACGAGATGATTGTAGTTTTTACCCAAAAAAAACATTATCTTTATTTTTCTTTTAGAGTTATTGAAATAATATTTCTTACGTTTTAAGCGTACTCTCTGAAGCACTCCATTATTTATTCGAATAGTTCATTTTCTTCTTTACCAGTGTTTATTATTACGATGGCCGTTCAACACAGATTTGTTGTTGTTGTTGTAATTTTACGTCCTCCAACATTCAGTCATATCTAACGATGAATGGAATGGGTGAAATGGTGCTCAAATGAGCCTAGGGTCCATACAGCTTAGAGTTACCCGACATTCGTCTTTCAGGATAAGGGATAACCGCGGAAAAGACCTTATCCAGGAAACTCACCCTGACCGAGATTCGAACTCGAGACCTCTTGAACGTGAGGCAGACTCGCTACCACCAAGCTACCGAGGCGGGCACTTAATTTTTTACGATCATAATTTTTCGCACTAAAAGTCAATCCTTTTATATTCCGTTAGCCTAATGTGAAACAAACACGCCGTAGAAGTTTCATTGTTGGTGCACTTGGTTCCCGACTGTGAGAACCAGGCAAGTTCAGACATATTCAGTATCGCCTACCGCTATGCAGTTAAAGTTGATGTTAGAGGAAGATCCGGAATTTCTGTCAAACGCAATCATTGCTGATGAAACTTGGCTACATCATTTTGATCTTGAGAGCAAACAGCAAAGCTCAGTGTGGAAATCTCCTTAATCACCAACCACTAAAATAGCCAAAGTGGTTGCTTCTGCTTTGATATTCATGGAATGGTTTATCAGCATGTTGTACCTGCACACACATCAGTAACTGGACAATACTACAGGGATGACCTGAAAACATTGCAAGTCCATATCAGGCGCAAAAGACCGCATTTCCATGAAGTTGGCTGGATGCTGCACCACGATTAATTCTCGGCCGCATATTGCCAATGTTGTTGCTGTATATCTTACAAAAATCAACGGGAAGTGCATCCCTCACCCTCTCTATTGTCCGGATTTAGCCCCATGTGACTTTTTTCTACACCCTAACTTGAATAAACGCATTTTTGGGAGACATTATCCATCCTCCGAAGGAGTGGTGAAGGCTGCGGAGGCGATTTTGAAGTAACTCTCAAAAAATGGTTCCCAGCATGTCTTCGAAGACTGGCAGAAACGCTGGGACAAGTGCATCGCATTTAGGGGAGACCATTTTGAGAAGGACAATCAAAATTATGAGGATGAGTGAAGGTACGTTGTCAAAAAAGAATAAATAATTAAAAAAATTAAAAAATTAAAAAAATAAATTAAATAAAGAAGTGATTATTCTTTATTGAACAGCCTTCGTATATTTGAAACTTCATATAGGCTTCTCGCTACCTGAAGTAGATATCTGGGGTATCCATAATCTTCCATTATGTTTCATAGTTTTTCTCTATATAAATTATCAAAATCTGTTTGGTAATCTGTAAAAGCTATATGATCTGGTAAGTTAAATTCACTTCTTTTCTCAAATATCTGCCGTATTATGAATATATTATGTATAGTAGATCTTCTTCTTTGGAATCCATTTTGTTGTTCTTCTAATATTACTTCCTATATGCAACTTTCTTCATACCTTTATACGTTAATATAATGTCATTTTGCTCCTATTCTACAGAGTACGTTGAAGGGTTGCTAGTGAATAAAAAAGCAGTAAAGAAATCATTGGTCGTAGTCTATGGTATAACACGTTATAGGATCCTGTTCTTGACACTACGTGAAGGTTCGTAGAGAAAACTACGTGTCCTGAAAAATGGAAAAATCCTTTTAGTAAAACTAATTTATACTTAAACTTGAAAACTTAGGAAATGCTTATGAATACGTATTCAGTGCCACTTAGTGTCTTTTGATGGTTGGTACTTTGAAACATTTTGAACATAAGTAAACCTTTATACCCTGCAAAATTTAATTTAAAACATTGCTTGCTGCGTAACATTTCTTCTTTACTTACAGTAGTCATAGATTTGCCGTATTTTAAGAAATTATGCTAAGGCAAATACAATTCTTGTTTTTAAATTAATGGAATTGAATTATTCTTTCAAATCCCGGCTATGGCATTGAACTTTTCATTCTGACTCTACGTTTCCACAATTCTTGTTTTTATTTTCCAACTTTTTTTTCTTTTGGGCTATTTAAATAATACAAGATTAATTTCACCAGAAATAGTTCCAGAAGAGAAAGTAGGCTACAAAAGATTATCCAGGAAGAAAGTTTTGTTTAGTTGAGTTAAGGAAAGTTACAGTGAGGAAATTCCCAAGCCAGATGTAAATCTGTCACCTCTGTACTAGATATGCTCAGGGCTACCTTTTGCACTGAATGTCTAATGAGATGAGATACAGAGAAAGACAAAGGGCAATCGTGATACTACGAACTGTTTCTGAAAACAGGCTGGGCCGTATCCAACTTCTTCAAGTTCTAAGAACAGCTCATGATTTCGACATTCTAGATGAAGCCAAAATCACTTGTAAACCCTGCAATTGTTCCTGATGGTTCTTATACCTCTTATCTGCTGAATGACGGAAGTATGCACACATTTATTCCTATCAATTGTGTATGTCTATTACACAGAGATGGTTTTGTAATACACAAAACAATAATAAGAACTAAAAGAGAAGGGAAAGAAAAGAGAATAATGCAAATAAAATATTATTAAGTGTGTAAACGAACACAAGCATAATCAAATATTGGATATTTAACATAAATAATCTTAAGTACAACAATACACCGTGTTACGCCGCATTACGATTTATAAATACAGTAAAACCTGCCTAAAACGGATCCTTATATACGGAAACGTGGAGAAACGAAAAATAATTTTCAGAACAAAGCTATTTCCTATGTAAAATTACATTCTAAGCGGAAAATTGTCTAACGCGGACACGGAAACACTTTCTCCAACAGTTTGCCTAATTAAAACGGACTACTTTATATGTACTGGGTTGCATCGTAAGTGCTTTAAAAAGTCCAGTAATATTGAAGGCCGCGGTACGTGCTCCGAATTTCCATGAACGATAGAGTCATAAAAAGCAATCCTTCGAGGAATAGGGAAGACAAACCATTAGCTCTCTCAACTCTTCCAAGACACATGGTAAGGGTACAACTGATTTGCATTGCGTTCATTCTCAGTAATCAAGTACGAGTGGTAGGCCGCGCCGTGGCTCAGTGGCTAGACCGCTTGGCTCTTACCAAGGCGGCCAGGGTTCGATCCCACGCGACCGCAAAGTGAGATTTGTGGTGGACAACACGGCGCTGGGGCGGGTTTTCTCCGGGATCTCCGGTTTCTCCCGCCATCTCATTCCACCGGTGCTCCATCTTCATCTAATGTATCATCAGTGTCATCGCCTGCGGTGCCATATGTAGTAAAAGTGGGCGTGAAACACTACACATTTCATTTCACAAGTACGAGTACGAACTTTTTTTATTTTTAAAAACATAGTGTGTGTGTGTGTGTGTGTGTGTGTGTGTGTGTGTGTGTGTGTGTGTGTGTGTGTGTGTGTGTGTGTGTGTGTACACAAATTGTGTAAAATGATTTCTAAACATAAGATAGTATCACTGGAGGAAAAAATTAAGGTTACTGAAGAACAAGAAAACAATAAACCTCCAGCTAAAACATTGTGTTGTTTAAAGTTGGGAAAACAAAGATTTATGTGATTAAAGAAAATAAAATTAAAGATAAATTGTTAAAAGGAGCAGTAATGCTTGTAAAACGCACCATAAAATCTACTGAGTACGACGAGCTAAATCGTGTTGTGTTCGAGTGGTTTGTTAGTGCGCGCGCTAAAGGGATTCCTATTTCTGGTATATTGTTCCAGAATCAAGCTTTGGAGACAACAAGAAAAATAGGCAAAGAAGATTTCAGAGTTTCCAATGGATGACTCAAAAGTTTCAAACATCGCTATAACATTGTTTTGAATTCTGTGTGTGGTGAAGCAAATGATTTTGGTATGCAGACAGTTGCAGATAGCATCGTGTTATATACGAGGGCTGTTCAATAAAGAATGATCAAAATTTTGTTTTGACAACGTACCCTTACTCATCCTCATAATTTTGATGGTCCTTCTCAAAATAGTCTCCTCTGAATGCGATGCACTTGTCCCAGCGTTTCTGCCAGTCTTCAAAGACATGCTGGAAACCAGTTTTTGATAGATCCTTCAAAATCGCCTCCGCAGCCTTCACCATTGCTTCTGATGATGGATAATGCCTCCCACGAAGGCGTTTCTTCAAGTTAGGAAACAGAAAAAAGTCACATGGGGCTAAATCCGGACTATAGGGAGGGTGAGGAATTTACTTCACGTTGAGTTTTGCAAGATGTTCAGCAACAACAATGTCAATATGCGGCCGCGCATTTATCTTAGTGCAACTTCCAGCCTGCTTCATGGAAATGTCGTCTTTTGCGCCTGATATGGATTTGCAATTTTTTCAGGACATCCCGGTAGTATTGTCTATCTACTGATGTGTGTGCAGGTACAATATGCTGATAAACCATTCCATGAATATCAAAGAATGAGATGACCATAACTTTACCAGCAGAAGCAACCACTGTTGCTTTTTTGGGGGGGTTGGTGATGAAGAAAATTTCCACACTGCGCTTTGCTGTTTGCGCTCAGGATGAAAATGATGTAGCCAAGTTTCATCAGCAGTGATTAGTTTGAAAGAAACCCCGGATCTTCCTCTAACATCAACTTTAACTGCATGTTACCTCCATTGCAGCGGTAGACGATACTGAACTTGCCTGAACTTGCCTGGTTCTCATAGACGGGAACCAGGAGTACCAACAATGAAACTACTACGGCGTGTTTGTTTCACATATAATAAGATTGAATTTAGAGCGAAAATTATGACCATAAAAATTATGATCATTCTTTATTGAACAACCCTACTATTTTTCTCTCAGCTGCTCTGAACTACTAGAGATGCAACTGCAATTTCTCCTTCTAAAAACAGATCTATTGTTATTCCATTTTCGCTAGTAAATTTATCATTCGCCGTATTCCTGGTCGTGACATAGCAACTTCAAAATTAAAAGCATTTTCCATATTTCATGTCGATTTTGAGGAACGATATCTCAAACATTTATAACAGGATCGTTATAAACTGAAACAGTTTACACGTGTTCGGCACATGAAGCCTACAGCACAAGTTTGAACTGTTCTCGTGACTTTGTACTAGTTAGAGATCAGTTTACGCCATTACGTAGCATTACAACTACACATTGCCAGATACAAAATTAATTACCCATTGTAGTTGTAGATGAACTGTCGTATGAATGATATAGAATGACAATTTTGATAGAAACCAAAAAGATTTTAGAAGAAAAATGATAAGAAGAGCTGGCAAACAGGTTCAAATAAAGATAAATACGTACAGGTGGAGGTATAATATTTAAATAGAATTCTAACTTACCTTGAGAGACTACTTGTGTATAAATTTCTCGTGCCGAAATATAGAAGGCGAGTGATCTCATATTTAGATGTGTTCTGTCTGTGCAGTGACAGTAATGATGGCCAGAAAGTGTTTGCTGTAATAAAGATAAAAGTAAAAACTTCTAATGAGTAACATTCTTAAGTGCTACCTCAGAAGCTGGACTGTCGCAAAATAATCCACGATTTTATTACTCGTATCTTGATATACCTCATTAAGCGAAATTTATTTTAAAAAATAAGGATAAAATGCCAAACTCTGGTAGAAAATAATGATTGCCATGTATCTCATATAAACAAGTCTTGGGATAATGTGATCAAGTTTCCATAATATTGATAATAATTGTAATATTCATGGTTCCTTCAATTATACCTTGGGGCACAGAAGTAAATGGAAAACAAAATGGCTCAGGAGGAAAAGAATCTTGTCCTAGCTTGATAAGACACAGACATGTTTTAGGGATTTCTCGCTAGATGGCATAATGTTTTCGAACAAGTGAACCAACTGCCGATATTTACGCGTGATTCAAAACTTCTGTACAGTGATAGCATAATGTATAATAGTAAATTATGCACTTGTTTTCGAGCAACACCTCAGGAGTTTTGTACACCGAAAGACCTGAAGAAGATAAACAGCAATTTGCACGGAACTAGGTCATCATGTATAATCATGGTTGCAGGTTATTACTTATTATGAAAGCAAAGTTGATTAGCTAGAATTGAAGGCACGCACAACATAGGGTTTAGGCCAAATGAAAATGTTTATGAATGTCTGAAATATATTGCATAGTCTCCTACCTTTAGAACATCTTCCATCATTACTATATAGCCTAACTAAATGCTGTAAACACTGCATTCTTAAGAAAGGTTACAGTTAATAGCTGCTGACAATAATACAGGGTGCTTTAGACATTCAATAGAAACTTATACAACTGAACACTGAATGCTTAAAACCTTAAATTTGTTGCAGTACTTGTTCTAATTTAGCAATTTGGAACTGTGCTTCCTTTCTCAGGTATTTGTACATTCAATCATTCAGCGAAATTTACAGAGACTGCTCTTTGTCTCGAAAATATTGAGTGCTTTAACCCATTAATTTGAAATTTGTTTTACTTTTCAATAGGTTTCCTGTATTCATAGAAATTACTCTTCGACTAGGAGCACACAGAAGCCAAAGAGATCCGAAGGGGAAAAGAGAAAACAAAATTACTTTCAATTTACACTAAGTTGGTATCTTCCAGTGCATATATCCAACCACTATCCCCGGCTTGAAGCTTAGATTTGTGTATATTGGGATACGGCACACAATATATTGTGTTTCCAATGTTAACTTCGTTGTTTCACTAAAATATTCTAACGCCCATAATTGCATACCTAATATTGCACACAACCCAAAAATTCGCTATCAAAATACCATTAAATTTGAGCGTGTGTGTGTGTGTGTGTGTGGGGGGGGGGGATCCTCTGTTTTTGTGTCTTGTCTGCCGGGATGAGAGGTTGTGGTGGACACATTTCAAAAGCAAAATAAAACTTTTACTCCATGATTATTAACTAAGTTCAGCGTCTTTCAAATATTCTGTACAAATTTTCCAGAAAATCCTCTCATATCTAGCTGTTCTTAAAACAACAAATTCCTTATTTTCTTTATTAATTTTCTCAGAAATACGTGTCAATGTGTTTAATTAAAATACTATTCTATGACTTAGGGGGAGGGATGAGGGAACAGGTTTTTAAGGGTGGTCTGAGAGGAAAAATGACACAGAGAGCTGTGTCTCTAAGAGTTACCGATATAATCTCTCCAGTAGCTGCTGGTACAACCAAAGTTGAAAAATCTTAGCCAGAAAATTCTAAGCCATGCATGCCGAACTCCTATGACCCTGAAAAAAATAAACAGCTGAAATGAAATGAGGTGAGCTGGAGGGGCAGGAAGCTTTGTGGGTTTGATATTTGATATTTTGAGATTTTTTTTGTACAGTTTTCATTATAGTTTCACCACAATGACTTTAACCCCGAACATGCATTATTGTACATCCTGCACAAATACATTTAATTGTTCACCCTAAGATTTACTTGCTCACTGAGGTCCCCTGGTCATAAGCCTTTGGTTTTTCAGAGCAGCTTGATTTCATTTCTTCTTAACCTTCGCTTCTTTTACCCTAAACCACCTCTCTCTTAACCTATATAAGAATTTTCCTATACATAAATTTCTCTTTTCACCCATCCCCGTTAACATGTGTAACGCCATTACCTCTTTGCTCAAACTGTCCCATTTGTTATCCCATACTTTCATCCTGCAATTCGTTAACTCCTTACATTCTACCAGGTAATGAACAGTGGTCTCTTCATCTCCACAAAATTCGGGGGATTAGTAATCGTTCCCAACCTTCGCCTAGCCACCCTATTCCTGGTTATCTTTCAACTGTTCTAATTAGTTACAGCAAGATTGAGGGGCAAGATCTCACAATCTCGTATTATCTATTCGGAGTAAACCTATATCTGCAGCTCCTGGTATTAAAAGAGCTAATCAACCCGGGGGAAACCGCGGATAAACCCCAATGATTCCGGAAGGTCCACCACTACTACTCCCCAAAACACGAGCCACAGACGCTACTGCCTGATTCATCCCGTCGATTATGACAAATGAAGCACATAGCTCAGGGTTTCCGGGAATAGACCCGACAGACCCTTTCATTCTGAATAACTTTTGTATAACTAGAAAAATCCTCTCATATATGTAGATTTGACTGTCGCGTAAGTAAACTGCATTCCTATACTTCTGTTGTGGATAGAAAAAGATGATAATCAGATGATGCGAGATCAGGGCAGTATGCTGAGTGTTGTAGTAGTTCGACTCCTGCCAATTCCTAAATTGTTCCCATGGTTGTAGGTGCATTAAGATGTGTTGCATTGTTCTGTTGCAATAGAACTCCACCAAAAGCAAAAAATTACTCTGGGAGGAACTGATTTTTCTAACGATGACTTTGGCAGGTTTGTGGGGATCAAGCCATTATTTCGAGGCATCAGATTTTCGGTAATATACCAATTTTTCATCGTATATGACAATTCTCTTAAAAATCTATCATACTTGGGATTACGAATAACCTGACAACTGATATCTGCGCTAGTTCAGCCTGTTGAGGTGTCATTTCATGGTGTACAGATCTACAGCTCCTGTATGATTTTCCAAGTGGCTTAAAGTGGCGGTGTATGGTATATTTTGATGCATCAAGTTCTTCTTAAAGGCTACGGGTACTTTTTTGCGGATTTTCTCGCAAAACTTGGCACGTATCCTTTAGGTCTTCCAGAACGTGGTAAATATTAGTGTTTTCATCTCCTTTGTTGATACGTTGGAACCATCGTTGTGCCACACGCTTACTAGTGATACCGTCTCCTTCCACTTCATATATTCTTCAAGATGCGGCAGAGGCTTTATAATCTTGTTTCCATTAGTGATTAAGAAGGACTCCTAAGTTCAAACATTGTTATCGACATTTTGTGGTTGTATTAACAACTGAAGACTGATACATGCATACAATGTAGGGAACACCAGCCATGACATCCTATAAATAGCATTTCCAAACAAAGAAACCCAATAAATTTTCTAGAACACAAAAATCAAAATACCGACTTTACTTACGAGACACCAAATATATGAGGGTGGGGCGAGGTTCATTTTATTAAGAAATAAATGACCCATAAAGAATAAGGAAATTGGTGCTAGGAATATCTTTGGTGATCAGGAACAGATGCCTAAATTAGCTATATATGTAGGAGTCAGTTGCTAGACTTTGCTTACAATAAAGCAGATGTAAGCAACATTGGCTTGTGAACGCATTGTAAAGTGAATCACGTTACGTTAACTTCCTAGAAGACCATTCATATGAACACAAGTTATTCTAAGGTTCATCTTGATAGCTATGTTACAGTAGTACCAAGAAGAGACATGTGGTTACGCCTATTAAAATATTCATGATTTGGAATGGTAACTATAGAGTTGCAAGTACGCATTAATATTACAGAACGTACGTCCTTATGTGCACAACAATGTGATACTGTAACCCTTTTATATAAACCTTTAATAACAATAATAATGTATCTTACTGTATTCCAAGTGGATATTAAATAAAGCAATTACTAGTTTCAGTAATTAAAGTTCAGCTTACAGCTCTACAGTGAAATGAAAGAGTTTACTTCTTGTTGACTTTTTGTGAATGAGCGAAAGTAGTCATCCAGGTTCAATATGGACCATGGGGTTTAGACACTGAGCCGAATGGAAGAGAAAATTTGGAAGTCTGAGTTTTATCCAACGTACTGGCATGCAAGAAATCAAGTCACTCGTTACAATTGAAACTTCATAGTCAAAATACCGGTTCTATTTTGAAAAGATGAATTTGTAGATTTCGAGTAATTTCTCGGAAGGAAAGTAAGTACATGGCGAGTTCTTTTGGGTTTGTTATCAAGAGCAGAACCAGTTTTCCTGAATTTCTTTACATTACGAGCTGTCTCTCTGTGAGGCACAACAATACGAGGAAGTCGGTTTATAAATAGCCGTGTGAGTTCTCTACAAGTCTCTGTTGGTACGTAGGAATCATACATGAATGTGACGTGCTGAAGTGCACACTACATTGCATTATAACAGAACTAATCACAATTTGATCACAAAAAAACAGAAGCGGAACCCGCACTAACAACGGCCGAACATGCACTGATGCGAAGAAGGTGGGTGCCATGAACAGCGATAATCATTGTATGCATGCAGATATTTCCCGCTGGCCAATCGGCCACCAGTGAAGAATAAGACACTCTATTTCAGCTTCCTCTTAATTCTGTACTTCTATGTTAAAATGAGAAAGAAGACTGATATATTCAGATCTCTAAATATTTCAAAATTTGCAACGCGCTTATTTTTATTTATTTTTTGTTCCATTTATACCCCACCTTTAACTGCAGTGGTCATATCGGCTGCCGTTCTCCTTTGGAACATATTGTCACCTGAAAGTCGGGACTTCCTGTCGAGCCGGCCGGTGGTGGGGCCGGACGGGAGGCGTTCGCCCACGCCCACCCATTTGTCTCATAGCGGAAACAAGGGGTGCCTGGAAAAACATCACTGTGTCGTCTCTTTCCCCTCCCCTTGAGTTCTAGAACATCCAGAATATTTCATCTAACCCGGAACCTTCTAGATAGGTCAGTTGGTCTTGTAAAAGCGACGTCCTGGGCTGGAGGAGAGTTCAGTTCTTGGCGAGCAGCGTGAGGAGCGCCGAGTGAGTTAACGGACAAGAAGACTGTGAACGTGCATCGAACCTGCGAGTGCAGTGGACCTGTGACAGACGAACTGGTGAATTGTAATTGTGTGCATTACGTAATTCTGTGTAGTCGGCACTGGTCCGACTGTAATTCAGTGGAAATAAAGAACATTGTTAAGTTGTGCAATTGGACTTTTAATTTCACGAACCCACAAAGTCACAATATCGATGGTGTGAGCTCGTGAACTTTGGGTTGCGTCATTAGATCCTCAACACATGCCCACTCTCATTCGCACTTGTAGACTCTGGGGTAGATGGGGAATCATCTTGATTGGAGAAAAATCCCCACCCCCGGGACCCCTAGCACGGCAGGCAGGTGCTCCACCGACTGACCCACCGCTTATTGTACCTACTGTTGTATTCCAACTATAAATTCTGCTTGGAGGTTTGACTAGAAAACCCATTGTATTTTGGATCTACTAAACCTGGTAGGGACATTCTTAGAAAAGGATTTGAGAGAGTTGTGTGTGCATAGCATAATTTTAAAACAAGATTTAATTATAATACTCGAGCCTTAAGCGAAAGAAGCTTTACCACTCCAAATTGCCATTCACCAAAGAGAAACTCTTTTAATTTTCTCATCTATGACGTATTTATGTTTATGAAGTATATGAGATATTAAGGTGGTAACAAAGTATGTATATCTTTTAGAATTCTGTGAATTCATTTTTGTAGTGATTTAATTCTATAAAAGCAGAAATATTTGCTTAATCTTATAACTTGAACAAAGATTTAATACAGAAACAACATAGAGATGAGAAAAAGTAATCGTTTGAGTCATGTTTGTTTACCGTGCTAGTAGAGTACTGAGGGTGCAAGTTGTCGCATGCGGCACTTTTCAGGCTTTAGTTTTGGGCGTTACTATTCTACCCCGGAGCAGATTTTTGGTGCACATGATTTATATACAACAGGCGTTATACAATCAAATATTCAGGAGCGCAGTAGTGTGAGTACAGTGATAGTTGCCTTGCAAGTATTTCTTATTGTAGCTTTACATCTTAAATTTGTTATATGACGAGCATCTTTGAAAATATTCAGTTCCGTTTCCTCAGCTGAGCATTTGAATGCTGTTTCTGAATATTATATAAACAGTTGCTACTTGATTCAAAAACACGTTAGTTATAAGTGTTCAAAGGAGTGGTTACAATGAAACTAAAACATTTGTCATCATCCTAACAATGAAGGACATTGGCTTTTTCCAGTAATGTGTATAGATGTTGATATAATTTAAAGCTCTTTTCTGGGTGTTCTCAGTTAGGTTTAATGTAGTCAGAGGAAACACTTATGATCGCTATAAACAGCGAATTTCTCTTCCACCTCCTCAAACCACACACCGTTTAGGGGCCAGTGTCAAAAGTAAGGCTGAAAATATGTGGCTACAAATTACAAAGTCATCGAGGTGCCATGGATATTAAAATGGCATAGATTTACTTTACAGTTTTTTGAAACATTGTGTCTTTAATCCTATACCTACTGTTTATTCGCCTATAAAGCTCCTCAGGTGTACTATAAATTTGCGGTTCTTTACCCACGCACATCCGTTAATACTTTAGTATCAGAAACCGCAGAAAATAAAGCCTAATGACAGATACAAACTAAAGATAACTAAAGACTCACACCTGCCTTCTTCTATTAATACTTTGAATTGTGTAAGTTATCCTAACTTAGACCAACTAACATTTTCAATGTCGAAAGAACTATACAAAGTGTTTGAAAAGTTTCTGAGATTAGCCGCTAAACACCACATTCACACAAATTATACATTTGTTATAAATTAGTTATGAACTTGCATTTGTTGATGTGATTGTTTGAAACAGCATTTCTCTGTAGAAGGTCAAAGATGAACCGTAGTCTGTTTCAACATTGTGTAATCTATCGGAATTCTGTGCCACATACAGCGGCAAGGATCAAGGATGTAATAAAACTGGAGTAGTTGTTGCTGTGCCAACGTGAACTTCTTCCTCTTCTTGGTCTTAGTACTTTACTAGGTAGCCTGCCGATGCGATGTCTATTTTCAGCACCATCTGTTTTGTTTCAAAATGTTTTAGAATACATGTATAGAGAAGGGACTTTGACTTAATTTTGTGACTGTAGACCTACTTCCAAACGTGCATTCAGAGAGCTGTTATGAAATATTTCATCTTGGCTGTGGGTAGAAGAACTAATGAACTTAGATATGAAATTAAAGCTTTAAATTTATCTGGAATGGTTATATCAGTGAATGCTGTGAAGAAATTTAGGAAAACCCCACATTGAAGTTCAGTACATTTCAAAAAGGCGAAATATAAGACAAGGAGACTGTGATATTTAATGATAGAGACAATCTTGTTAAGGGAATTTGGCTATAAATATGGGGAAAAATAATTTGTTTGTTTTTTAGCTAATAAAATACTTTGAACCTTATAGTATCATAATACAACTAAATTTATGAGTTTTAGGCATTTAAATACCCTCACATGAACATTCAAATGCCCGTGTGCACGCGCATGCCAGCCCTTGGATTCACAGAATTTTGTCATTTGAGTTTCGATTGAATGTGCTAACCTTTGAAATTAGCGGGCAAAGTTTCTGGTGGAATTTTGTGTGTTGGTATGATGGTTATTTCTTATAATATGTGGCACCATGGAAACAAGACACTGGCGACAAACATTGAAAGCCAATAGTAATGTTTATATTTTTGCTTTTGTGTCAGTTTCTAACTTGGTCGTAATTTTCTTGTGTTTCTCGTTAAACTACATACTGTTTATATACAATTGATGAGTTTTAGTGTGCCATTTAACATTTATAAAGGTATTTTATACATCAAACGTGCATATAACTGTTATATGGGTTATAGGTAAAACATTATTTGAAACAACTGACCTTTTGTTGACTGTGTACATAGGCTAAACTATACATGGGAAGAAACACCTAAACATAACAACACAACAATGGAAACATACTTGAGGCATAATGTGGTAAGAAAACTAATGCCTGTGTACCAAAGGCTGGCATCAGATGAAATCCTAAGGAGATGTACATTGGGGAAGGCACAAAATGCTAGTGAAAGTTTACATAACATGATATGGTATAATTGCCCAAGAGAAATATTTGTGTCAAAGAATTCAGGTTGCTGTGACATCAAACATCAGTGAATTCAATTTTAGTTGCTCTGCCTCACTCAAGCTGTAGTCAGACATAATGGGCACACATTTCACCAGCATCTCTAAAAATTAGCCAAGGGAAGGACCAATTGCGCTTATTTCATTCAGCAATTTCTGCGAAGGTTAACTTCTAAAACATGCAGAAGGAAACTGAAATTGAAGAAAACGGCTGCATAAGAGAGAAGGAAGAGGCAGGAGGGTGCAATTTATCTATCTGGAGGGTCTTAGTCTGCTTCTAGGCATGTAGCTGAGAAGGAAAATGTTTTGGATTTTAAAATTTGATTTACTCAGTTATAGTTTTTCAACATTTTCAACATTTTTTGTCATTCCACACGATGCAGTTTCGTTTCAGTCCCTCTAAAATTTTCAACACATGTTCTTAGAAAACAACCAAAGGTTTCTATCTAATGAATTTTTAGTATTTATGATATTTTTAAAGTAATTGATATAAAAAGTCAAAGGTTTAAACACTTTTTGGCTTTTTTTGTTTACTCCATTCCCATTTTCTTCCTCTGTAACTAAAGGCAGTATAAGAAATTCATATGATAAATCTTTTCTTCATAACCATCTAAATATTTTTAGAAATAGAAAAATTGAAATTTTCAAAATTTTCATCACGGAGAGCGGTTTGAATTTTGCCCGAATTTTTAAATTCACAAATTAATTACTCAAAAAAAATTGAAGATATAAAAACCAAATTGTTAATTCTGTGTCCACTATGCATCAGAACTAAGTGGTAAAAATTTCAGTAAGATTGGTTTAAAATTGCTGGATTTGGGGTTTTCGGTACTGCATCCCCTAAAATAATTCGATTTTCAGTGTGTGGCATAGATTAAATATTAATAAAAATTGATTAGGACAATAATGCCAATTCGGTCAGGTTCATCCGCTTTCCCTCATCCACAACCTTGGCTCAACAAATCAGAGTACTGTATATTCAAATTAATGAAGCGTGTGGCAGCTTATATGACAAAAAGGAATAGTTTGAATACATTTTAATTCACTTAGAGCTTTCATTCAGAAGAAAGTAAGGGAAGGAGAAATCAAAGTATCATAAAATACTATGCTGCTTCCTTTAATTTCAGACACATCGAATCACATTGAATGAATACTGGAAGTTACGCAATGGTTCTAGAGCACTAACCTTCATCCACAGAACCGTCAGCGAGCCCAGGTCTAACCATCTTCTTGTTCTCTGTTACTTGATGCAAAATGCCACATGAATCTCTGTCCCTCTTCCCGAGTACAGTTGACTATAAAGTACCGTAACACTTCCATGCTTATATTCAGTGTTCATAAAGAAATGAATGCTGAAAATTATGTTAAATAGTTATGCCAATGTCAATTCCAAATTTACTCCTTAACTCAGTGCCAGCAGTTAACATAATATAAAACTAGATAAGCCTCCAACTTCAATTTCTTTAAGAAGATATATGTATACCTGGTTACAAAATCACAATATCCTGTTTGATGAAAATAGTACCAAAATAAAATTGTATGAATTCTAACCAAGAAACTCATAAAAAAGCTTTTTAACTGGACAAATGTTGTCAGCATATAATACCGGTATCTGAATACAATAGAATTAATTTGCACAGATACCAAACAATGGTTTGCTTGCAGAAATGTAACCTTTAAAATGAAAGAGCAAATGTTGTGTCGCCAATGCTTTGAGCCAATTGGACAAATGGATTGGTTAAAGCTATGCCATCATGTGGATGAAATAAAACAGTACAGTTAGCAAGAAGATGCACTAGCGGAAGAAAAAATTAAAACAATTACAATTTAAGACAATGGAATGTAAACAGTGACGAGGATGACAGTGATAATGACTCAACAGACGAAGATATGTCAGGCGCAGAAGAATTAGGATATGATTTAAAGGAAAATTTGTTTAACTCATTGTTAAGTTGTAATGGAAAAACCTTTCTGGAACTATAGCATTTAAATTATTAGAGACCGTACGACTTCCCTGAATAGCGACACATGAAATAATAATCAATCCAGTGGAGGCCGCCTCGGTAGCGTGGTGGTAGCATGTCTGCCTCACGCTCAAGAGGTCCCGAGTTCGAATCTCGGTCAGGTTGAGTTACCTGGATAAGGCTTTATCCGGGGGTTTCCTTTGTCCTGAAGAACGAATATTGGGTAAGTCTAAGCTCTATGGACCCCGGGCTCATTTCATTCATCGTCCGATATGACTTAACGTTGGAGGACGTAAGTAACAAAAAAAAAAAAAAAAAGAAAAAAGAAAAAAAAAAAATCCAGTGATACCTACTCTAGAGGGTGAAATCATCGCAATGAGATATCACTGTCATTCATGGAGTAAGAGTCCTGAAGGAAGTGCAGCCAATGTATTAGCTGTCCTTGGGCTTCGAATATGCTAAAGCTGATTCAGAGTTATTGATATTAAATTGACGTATTCTTAACCCTGCAGTAGGCTCCTAACTGACCGTAACGCGACTGGGCGCGTGGTCTACGGTCGTAGACCATTTTATTTTATGCTTTTAATTATGTTTATATTGGAATTAGAGGAATTAATTTACAGAAAGGCACCAGGAAAGCATTAACAATGCAAATCAGTGTTTTAAAAATAGGAAAGAGGTTCTGAGAAAAAGTAGCATATCGGTCATTTTAATAGTATAAAAAGAGACCATTCCATTATAGTTTTTATAATGCACATGCAATTTATATTCATTATCACAACTCAAAAGTAATTTCAAACGCTGTAAGGACTTACAAACATTAATACTGTCACCCAATTATCGGAAGAAACGGCCAATTGGAGCTGGGTATGGGACAGGAGGGATTCAGATCACGCCTACCCATTTATCTTGTAGCGCTAACATAGGGGATCGTTAGGAAAGTGTCACTAGGCACTGTACCGTCTCTTTCCCCTCCCCCTTACGTCTGGAACATTCGGCATTATGTTCCGAGCCGCGAAGCTTCCAGTAACAGCGATCTGCCTATATAAGCGCTGCAGTGGACGAGTCAGTTCAGTTCTAGGCGAACAGCCGTGAAGAGCTCAGTGCTAATGAACGGACTGGAAGACTGTGTACGTGTATCAGAGGAGTTGTACGTAATTGTGAGTGCGGAGTGGACCTGTGACAGACGAACTGGTGGATTGTAATTGGTGCGCTACATAATTCTATCTAATCGCAAGTGTTCCAACTATAATTTGGTGGAAATAAAGAACATTTTGACTTTTTGCAATTGGACTTTTAATTCTACGAAACCACAAGGTCACAATACTCTACATCACTCTGCGTTTATACAGTTAATACAAACGTCCTTCATGTGATCTCTACTTGCGTGTTTGTAACACTTTCAACAGATACGCTGGGTAGAATGTTGCGTTCTCTTGTGCTATATGTGTATGATTATTCACTGGCTCTTGAATTCCTAAAGGCACTCTTGCACGCCTTCTTATTTGTGTAGGAGGCTGAGAAATTGCAGATTTGAATTCTATTTGTGGCTTCACAATTTCCCATAACAAATTTTGAATGTATAGTCTTCGTTTGATTGGTTGGTACACAGTATTTGCTTTATTAATGCAAAAAGCATTAATTGCAGAAATATTCAGCAGGTCATAAAAATGACCATGGAGCAGCGGCGTGTATTACAGGGCACATTGTATTTTTGGCAAAGCCAGTCAACTAAATCAACTCCAATATTTGTCCTATTGTAACAAGTAACAATTTCAGGTTTTCTTTGCATTCCTCTTTCTTCATCAAAAGCATCATCATGATGCATGCTAGATAAAATTAATACAGTTTTATTTTTCTTAGGAGTAATATCTGACAATATGAATGAATACTAAATCCTAAGAGAGGTGAACTTTGTTCAGTTTTTCTATTTAGTAAGAATTTTGAAGCAATCTCAATCTTATTCTTAGGAAGAGTGCCCGCATAAGATAGTTTCTTTTCATGCAATAATTACCCTACAGCCATCATCATGTTAAACTGTAAACAACATACATACAGATTCATGGAAACATTATTCTTGATAAAACGTACAGTAATTCTAGACCGATATGGATGACTAAACATACAAACTAAAGATACAACACCTACCTATTGCGTAATGAGATTAGACACGTGGTCTACAGTGGTAGAACAACGGAAGACAGCCGTCAACAATAAAAGCCTGTATCACTTTCAAAAACAACTGAAGTACTCTTTCTTCTCGGTTTGCCAGCCAGGTGAAAAGATGATTAGATTTCAACGTTTCGGGAGTGTGTATCTCTCCCATCATCAGGATATTGATAAAATGTTATAACCACAAATGAAACACTGGATATAACACAAATATAAACAAAGACAAAAGACTACCAAAATTCGCATTACTGAACAAAATACCGTTTTAATTAAATTAAATGCCAGGTCAAGAGATGGCGTGACTATAGAAAATTCTGTCAAAAAAACGTAACTACTTAACTTGATTATCAAGCTGTATTGATCTTTGCTTCTTAAATTGACGGATTTCCATTCTAAGGCCGGTTTCCAAGAACCTAAATCCAGCACCACGATAAAGCGTGCTCCTTTCAGAGGAAATCGTCAAAGCCTCCTTAATTCTCCGCTCCCAGTAACTGTTGCATTTTGCCAATATGGTCATCTCCCGAAAATGGGCTCTATGGTCGTTATCAAAACAATGCTCTGCCAGCCCAGATCTCTCAGGTTGCATTAAACGAATGCTCCGTTCATGTTCGATTACTCTAGTAGCGATGGTCCTTCCGGCTTGTCGTATATACGGTGTCCCACATTCACAAGGAATGCGGTACACTCCCGGAACTTGGAAGACAAATGCTCTCTATTTGAATTAGCATTATATAAGTATATTATTATGTCGTCTAAATATAAATATATGGCACTCAGTCCCATCTGGGAAAACATAGGACTCTGTTGGCACCTCTATAATGAGTATCTTAGCACAATTGCAATGAAATTGCAAGATAAAATTAACATTACTTTGTTGGATGTCACAGCAGTTTTCCCCACGAATCCAATATTGTTATTGTGACTTCGTGGTTTGGTAGAAACAAAAGTCTGGTTTGCAGAAATTTAAAACACTCTTTATTGCAGTAAATAGTAGTGCTGTACAACCCATGGCAGCAGCAAAATGACGTGACCTTGACAAACAGGAGTCTCAAGGTCGACTCAAGGCTCCGCTGCACGCAAACAAATAACAGATTCCACTGTGGTACAGTTCAAATATCCACACAACTCACACACTGAACAACTGCAACTAACTGCTTCTCACATTCTGTCGCTATTTATACCTCGCAGTCATTGTTCTAGAGAAAAATCGCGGCGGTAAGAGAAAGACAGAACATTCCAGAGCGTCTCTCTGTCTCTTTCTCTCTGTATTTCTCTCCCTCTCGGGAAGCGTCCAGCTCTTGCTCAGCACTATCTGTCTCTTTCTTTCTTGCCCACGCGTAAAACTCTGGCTTTGCGGCGGCTCCAATCCAACAATGCGATCGGCGACATTATTTTAGCGCAATAGTCGGCCACGAAAAAGAGCCTTCGGTGGAAAGAAGAAGTAATTAATTAAGTACTAATTTGGCAATGCATCGGAAGTGTAATTAAGTAAAGAAAAGATTTGAAATTCTGACCTTATTTACTATTGGGTCTGAGGCCAGCAAACTTAAAACTCTTTACATTTTGCAACTATACGAATTACTACTGCTTTGCCCCTTACTCTCCTCTGACTGCTGGCATTATTTCCGTTATACATTGTTAGCGAAACAGTGGCGCCGTTCTCCAAGGTTCACTCATACCGTGCCCTACTAATTTTTGTAATCGAATAATAAGAGTGCACGAATAATAGCTTAAGATGTACTGAGATTAAGACTATATGCCATAGTGGTAATTCATTTCTAAAATTCTGCTTTATATATGTAGTTGTACATAAAACAATGTATTTAAACTTCAATAACACCAATAGAGCTGTAGGAAGTACCACAGCGGATTCCAAATTATGATAATGATGATAAGATATGAAATATAGAGAGAATGTTTATTATTTACCAACTAATGATAAATACTTGATCTATTTTACTTGTACTAATGCACAAATCATATGTCAGTTCTCAGATGATACCGCTTATCTCCTGGCTATTGTGCAGTCTCTCTTTAATCTATTTTGCCTTCCTCTTTCCCTCCTTAACCACCTTTCTTTTACCGTTACCAAATAATTTTCTCTTTCTTTTACGTTGCTGCTTCCTTCCCATTCACCAGTTTCACCACTATTATTCCTTCTGGCATGCTATCCCGTTTGAGTTCCCAAATTTATTTCCTCCAATTTCTGGTCTCTTTAAATTCAAATAATGGCAAAACTAGTTGTATGTATACAGAAATTATGGTTTTGTAATGATGAGAGTAACAATCGAATTTAGAGCAAGATAAACCATATTAGGCGCGGCGCTTAGCGTCAGCTCTTATGGGCGTGTGACTCTTAGCCATTATTACATTGGCAAGATGGTCAAGAGAGCAAGAAGACGTGCTGGAGGGCAATTTCACGCTACAGGATGATCTCAAACTTGGATATCCAAACCTTTAGCTCATTTATGAAATGACTTTACGCCATTGTTCCAGTCACCTGTCTCAATAATTCTAGTAACTTCTGTTGTTTGAATTTTCTGAATAGAAGCTAATAGTAATTTATAAAGTATATCGTATATATAATAAAACTTGCCTAAAACTGACCCATAATATAGCATAAATCTGGAAAAATAGAAAATAAATTTCTTTGCGGAGCTATTTACCACGTGCAGTTAAGCCAGAAAACCGCCTAACACGCAAACATTACGCGTTTGCGTAAATAATCTGAATAAACGAATTATTATATGTGTAATGGGTTACAAATTAGCTATTTTAAAAAGCGTAATCATTTTGAGGGTGAATCTTGCACCGAAGTTCCAAGAAGCATAAAGTCAAAAGCTGTAATCCTTCGAGGAAAACGGAAAACAAGCCATTAACACTCTTTCAACACACATGGTAAGGATACAATCAATTTGCAGTGTGTTCATTCTCAGTTTCGTTGTTACAAGTGATCAAGTACGAGTGGAAGAATTTGGTGATTTGAAAAATATAGTACGTATGTACACAACTTATGTAAAATTAGTTCTAAATATAAGACATTCCTGTAGGAAGTAATTCATGTTATTGAAGAAGACGAAAAGAACGTCCAGCTAAAGAATAAACTGTTATTTAAATTTTAAAAATCTCAGACTTAATGGATTTCGAAAAAAGTGCTAGCGCTAAAGGAATTCCTATTTCTGGAGCATTGCTTCAGACTCAAGGTTCAGAGAGAACAAGAAAATTAGCCAAAGACAATTTTAGAGCTTCCAATGCCTTGGCAGTTTCAAACATCACCATGACATTGTTTTGAGTGCTGTGTGTGGTGAAGGAAGTGATGTTGATGTGTAGGTAGTTGCAGATTGGAAAGGGAAAATTGAAAACAGAAAGAGAACCTAGACGAAAAACCACAATTATTGTACGTTAGTTGAAAATATAGTGCATAATACATATCATCCTAATATTATCTACACTTCATTCTGTATTATTGCTTTATTGTAAACCTGTACGTATATTTCGTAATTTCTTTGCTTTGCTTTAGAGAAGGTTTACTGTATGTACATCTCTCTGTACTTTTGCTATCACGTATATTAAGTAAAGCAAAAAATTGATACAGAGATTTTAGTATGGCTTATAAGGCTCCCTGAATTAAATAAATGGTATTTTTAAAAACAATATATAGACAATATTTGCATAAAATGAAATTACTTAGATTTTACTAGAAATACTCAATGAATCCTTTTCATTTTAAACAAGTAAAATGCTGATTAATCGCAATAAAGAGTCTTACACGAAACTTAAATCGGATCAAAGCACAGATTTTTGTGTAAATTCCTTTTTTATGCATATTTTGTGTTTTGTGTTTAACCTTTTCCATATGGTCTGCGCTAATGATTTGAATTTAAATGCCTATACTTTTTCCTTTTCAGGTCGTTATTCGCTTTTTTCAAAATTTCATGCCAAGAGCATGACAAATCATATAGCTTTTCACTTAATGATTTTTAACATAGGTTCTCCAATTACGTACTTTATCTTAGGTCATACCAGACGATGAATAAAACGGTGTAGTGTTGCTTAAACGAGCCCGCTGTCCATAGAGTTTACAGTTACCTGACATCCATCTTTCAGGATAAGGGAAAATTCCGGAAAATACCTTATCCAGATAACTCACCCTGACCGAGATTCGAATGGCCTTCTTGAGAGTGAGGCAGACACGCTACCTTCTACGGTACCGAGGTGATCTTGTATAAAAATCTGACTATCGATTTAGCGTATATGTTCTGGCAACTTATTTCTTACAAAGAAATATGTTAAGTGCAATGCCGGTTCTGCTATATTAACTGCACATACATATAGAACAATAAGTTTCAAATCCTGGATATGGCATGGCATTTAATATCACATTGCCTCTCTATACTTATCCTACGGAGGCTAGTGTGAAAGAACAACAATTTTCAATATATGACCTAGAAGTTAAACTAAGAAGGCAGACACCTAATCTACTGCATTGTAAATCGCCATTAGGGTATTCTATCTTCTTTTGATTTAGCATGAGGCTAATTGATTGTACGTTTATATAACATCCTTCCGGAACATGGAGAAACCGTGGTTCAAATCTGTGCTTTCACTTTGCACTTTACTGTTTTTTTTTTCGAATAAGTTTTTGTTAGAATGGCTTGTAGTGGGTATAGAATAATGAATTGAATTCATCATATTGGTGAGGTGAACAGACACACTCAAGATACTATGGTAATGTTTCGATTGACACGTTTGTTTCATTCTTCACATTCATCTACACAGGTATCTACTCATAAGTCACTACTAAAAGAAGTTCTGTATTTCATAAAATATATTCGACACCAAAATTTTGAGATATCCTATTCCAGAAAGATTTTTATGAAAAATGAGAGAACACGCGAGTCTGCTCATTTGCTTTTGTTTGTCTCTGGAAACAAAACGCAAAAACGATAACTCCATTAAATAAGTGCTAAGTTCTGCTAATATGCCACACTCAAAAAGAAACGACCAAGCCATCCTAATCTACCCTGGACATGAAACACCTTTTCAAAATTTATATTTCCTAAAAAATGACCAATAAGTACGATTAATTTGCCACATGTTTAAGACACACTTTTGACAAATAAAATGCACGTATTTTGAATTTTTTGAGAATAGTCACTGATGGCCTGTTCTTTCCGAATGACTTTGCGAAACTGTCATATCGAGAGAGAAAATCTTGATACACAGAAAATGTATATCTCATTAAACCACAAAATGTTTTTGAAGTTGACAGTTGTTGGCATATTTCTTATTACTGTAAGGCATTTTTGAATGTCTTGCACTTTTCACTATATTATCATTATAGGTTTCATAATCTCTTTTTTATCCCTGGATATCTAAAGAGAACGATTTCAATGCAATCATATAGCGATCAGCTCTTAAACGAGCTGGTTACGGCGGCTACTCCATTCCCATATAACATTGTACCTAAAGGAAATAAACAGGATGACGAAAAATGTTATTTTTAACAAACTATCTCCCCTTGTAATTAAGGTAAATGAATAGTATGGCCATAAAATTAATCGAAAACTCCTCGAGTTTTTTAGATGTGACAGTACTCCGACCATGACCTTCAGCCGATACACGAAACGAGTGCGGTCAGGTCACACTTTTTTAGTAGAGAGTGCAAGTGAAATGGCGCCAGATCAGCAGAAAGCACAGCGGAATTTAAATTAGTAGAACTTAAATCTGTTATAACTATTCAGCGCATTTTCTGTCATGTTTGTGTTTTTTTTGGTAATTTACGTCCTCCAACGTTAAGTGATATCGGACGGTGAATGAATTGGGTTAAATGATGCTCAAATGAGCCCGGGATCCATGGAGCTTTTAGTTACCTGACATTCGTCTTCTAGAATAAGGGAAACCCCCGGAAAAAACCTTATCCAGTTAACTCATCCTGACCAAGATTCGAACTCGGGATCTCTTGAACGTGAGGCAGACATGCTACCATCTACGCTACCGAGGCGGGCGTTTGTGGTGGTGATCCCCCGTATGCTACCAGCATTAGGCGGTGGTATGAACATTTTTAGAAAATTGGCAGTTGATTAATTGGCAGTTGGCGTAGAGAAGTCGACCAGACTTACACAAGCTAGAATACTAAGTTTTCCATTAAATAGGCCACATTGAAGAGGAAAATAACAAGATGGAGCAATCCTTCACTTTTCCCTAGCAGTTCGAGACACTGTGCATGAAAGATCTCTGATCAATGGATTGGTAGAGCCGGTCCTATTCAATGGTCTCCTGGAAGCCCTGACTTATACCCCTAAACTTTTTTTATGTCAATGCATAGAAAAATTGTGTACAATAATCGGATCAGAGGTCTGAAACATTTAAGGAACAGGATCACCAATACTGTTACAACAATCACGCTTGAAATGATCCAGTGCTGTTAGGCTCAGATCGACTCTCGGCTTGATATTCTAGACGTTCTCGGGCTTCGAGCCAGGTAAGAAGATATTGTGACATCGAAGTTTCGGGAGCTTGCATCTCTCCCATCTTCAGGATGCCGAATGATGGTAGAGATGCACGCTCCCGAAACGTCGATGTCACATCTTCTTCCCGGTCTCGAAGCCCGAGAACGTCTAGAAGATATATGCCGCCAGGAAAGATTCGGCTCATATTTCTCGGGTTGATTTTTGCACATGGAACGGATCGCACATGGAAACATAAGGAAAAAAATTGAGTTGATGAATTAAAGAAAAAAATACTTGTTTTAATATCTCAAATACTTCTGGAGCTAAGACTTTTTTTAATTTTTGCAAACTTTTTCGATGACACTGTATAATAAAACCACCTATGCAAATTTTTACCTCATTTAAGATAAAGCAGAGAGAAGCATGAGTATGTGTAAGAATTATCCAAATCTTATTCATTTGGGTTAAAGTATTATGGTCCTTGATCCATTTCTGTTATGTGTGCAATATACATTCCTACTTTAACTATAGCCTAGATTGCACTTGCATTTAAACAACTAGAACGAAAAGATTGATATAACCTAATGAAAGTCGTTTTGTTCTACAGCTGGATATAATTGTTCCTGATTTCACATAGTTACTTTCCCTTGGTTTCCAAGAACTAGTGGCCGCTGGCATAAAAATGCCACCAGCTTCACTTAATGTTCCACTGTTGTTTTTACAGCCAACCTGGATACTCCACAGGGCAAAGTGCGAGCATTCTTCAAGGTCACTAAAAGTGAAAGTAAAAGAATGAAAATATCCACTGCGGCACACAGTAATCATGGAAATTCGCTGCATTACCCATAATTATGCCATCAGAAAGGAATATAGCACTGCCCTTTGAATTCACGCATGAACAACAATTACTCCTGGGAGTGTAACAATCACAATGTTTCAGTTGCTTGCACGAAAGGTAACGAACGCCTAATAATTTCATTACTTTTTGTTTTCTAATATTCGTGTGCAAAGTGAAAACCAAGGTAAATGTTTATTTTCATTTGTTCTGCTTTGCGTGAGAGGTTAGTGCCATACACTTCATTAGTGTATCACGAATGTTGAGCCAGCTAACCTAAATTTCAATTATAAAGCAGCTCTGCATTTACTAGATCATTTTCATGCTTTAGGTGTATTATGCACTTAATGCGTAAACACAGTAGGTAAGCAACTGCACGGTCATTACTAAATTTGTGGAATCAACTATAAATACTAACTTAACCTCAAAATTTAAAAATAAAACGAAGCCAATTCTTTCTGAATTTATAGATATTTGTTGATGAATCTTCAATGTTACACTTAGGAAATTTTGGAGATCCCGTCGCTTATCATTAATTTGACAGCTTTGAATAATACGTATTTGGCACTGAGGTGTTTGAAATTTGTAATAGAGGTATGGTACGTAAGGTGTGTGTGTGTGTGTGTGTGTGTGTGTGTGTGTGTGTGTGTGTGTGTGTGTGTGTGTGTGTGTGTGTGTGTGTGTGTGTGTGTGTGTGTGTGTGTGTGGAGAAAGTCTTATGATAATGACAGGTAACGAAGAAATGCACAATGCTTTGGAAGATGTAAGAGCTGCCTTAACTTATCCCCGAAAAGTCAATATTATTTATGTGTGTAACCGCAGTGTACCGCAGTGATTTGTTTTGTGAAGCTGAGAACGAGACGACCTTGAAGACTGCTGTTGTGTATGTCATGTCATTTTTACTGCAGCAGGGGTGTACAAAAGCTCCTTCAATGAAGAGCACTTTAAATTTCTGCAAACAAGACTTTTAATTCTACTAACCCACAAATCATATTTGGTACACTTGAAATCTCCACACACTCACTATTACTACACAGCTGCAGACACAATTAACAACTCACTAGCAACTGACGGCACTCTAACACTTTGTGGGCTTTTATACCTTCTGCCACTGTTCTAGAATGTAGTCCATCGCTCGCGACAAAGAGAGACAAAGATGGAAGCATCCAGACGTCTCTCTTTCTTTTTCTCTCTTTGTTTCCTTCTCTCTCTCGGCAAGCGTTCAGCGCTTGCCCATGCGCCGGCTGCGGCTTGTGGCAGCGGCACAACAATGCCTTGATGACAATATAGAAGGCTATAAATGTTTAATGCGTATGTATAAACCTGCAGTGGTTATACGAAGAGAAACATATCATTAATCTTCACGATCAGAAAAAGCTTGATCGTGAGATCAGGTCGCGTGTGTAAAGACAAGAGAAAATTGAAAACGTGGTTATATTAGGAGGCTTATAATGTAACTTGCATTGTTTCATTTTGTGTTTAATGATCTAAAATTAAGTTGCCTGTATAGAAGAAGGAGATATGTAATGCTTATTTTGGAAAATCAAAAAGGTAAGAGAAACACATTAATCCTAGATAACGAGCTGAGATGTAATTTTCATGTGCTGCTCGGGACATCGAAGTCTAGTGTAATATAAATTCATCATACTTCTTTAAATTTTCACATCCAATCAAAAGGTGCAGCATAGTGCGTTCAAGTTATAACATCTCCTATCTTTTTCAGGACTGGGAGCAGATAGAAAATTCTGGTCTTTTTAAAATACACGTGGACTCTTTGTGAATGCGTGACAGAGATGGCAGCACTCTACAACGGGAAGATCTAATTGGATCAAATCCACATTCAAATGGTGAACTTTTTTCTCGGTCTTTAATTTTTTATTTGATAGAAAATTAGTTAATAATATTACAATAAATGAAATTATTAAAATAATTATTGATATTAAACCTAGAATTTGAATTATTTATTCTAGTGCATGGAACTCTAGTGTCAGCAACGAGAGTTGGGACTGTCTTTGATTCTTAAAATGGCAACATTTTCATTGTAAGAACAGCGTTTAATCATTCGCTTTCTCCATTTTCCTGGTGGGACACCTATTTAAATTCATCACCAATTGTGTGAGGCATGTGATGATGGTACCATGGATATCTCTAATGTGCGTTCCTGGGTGCGACAGTTCAATGAAGGTAGAACACCTTTCGTATTTTCAGATCTTCATGCAGGTTTGTGTGCGCTGATCCCACGGAGATGCCCATTTTGGAGGCGATGTCAGCAACGCCACCGGCTGGATCGTATTGTCAGATCGGCTGGTGCGAGGCCGTGACTGTCTTGGTTTGTTGTCACACGATGTTTTGCTTTCATTGAACTGTTGCACCCAGGAACACACATTAGACACATCCATGCTACCATCACCACATGCCTCACTCAACTGGCGATGAATTTCAATAGGTGTCACACTACAAAAATGGAGAAAACGAATGATTATGCGCTATTCTTGCAATGAAAATGTCGCCATTTTAAGTATTAAAACCGTTATAACTCTCATCGGTGCCATTGGAGTTCTATACACTGTACAGTGCTGCCATCTCTGTCATGCATTCACAAAGAGTCCACGTGTATCTAACAGTAAGCAGAAGTTCCTCTCTGGTCCCAGTCCTGAAAAAAAAAGGTTTTTGTTATAACTTGAACGCACCACATAGAACATCTCCTCAAACCTGACTGTAAATTGGAGCAATACAGTTATATATTACCTAGGCAATTAAATAGGACTTAAGCGGTTTAGACTGGAGCAAGGTAGATGAATAAAATCTCTGAGGAATATGCTATGATAACCTGCCACATTTCGGAAATGAAGGATTACACATCTTTACTACGTGTATGAATATAGAGGAACTGTAGTTACAGCATAATATCACGATCCTTACCGAGCAGGATGGCTCGGGCGGCTTTGTTTGTGGTCGCATTCAGAAGGCCCGGGTTCGATTCCCGTGGCCGGCTTACCTGACTCATGGGTTTTTTCGGTTTCTTTTCCCAGGCTCCCCTGAATTTTAATGTCCCTCCATTTCATCCCCAATATTATTTCATCTGGTGGTCTTTTTCAGGGTAGATGTGTCGGTGGGATTCTCGACGCTACATGGCGGGGTGATATGCCCTAAGTAAAGCAATTCCTCCTTTCTTAGGACGGTTGCCGGTCTCCAAACCTAGGTCTCATGGTGAGACTGTTTCCGAACTACAGTAGGGTGGTATGTCCGTTTTCCTCGCCTGCCGGGGGAAGTTTCCATCTAAGTAGAATATAGGGAAACTCTGCACCCTCATGGCCCTCTGCCACCTCTCGCCTCATCCTTCCTCCTGCGGATGCCCCACTTGGGAGCATAGGTACAATAAACCAAGCCCGGTTGCTGGCCAAGTCCATTCCAATAGGTATAATTCAGTTCCAGTTCCACGATCTTTTACCACTTGAATGGAGGGTTAAAGCATTTTGTATGCTACTCGTAGGCAAAGTGTATATATAGCTGGTAAGACGTAGTAGGGAAGGAGGCTTGCGAGCTGAGGTAAACATATGGCAGGGTTTTGTAATTTGATTGTTGTCCTGTTTTATGTTAACTTTCACTTATTGTTAGTGAAGAATAGTTAAATTAAATCTGTACATCACAGCTCCTGATCACATATTGCCAAGTATAACTTCAGTAACCCGTAACTCATAAACAAACCGAAATAAAAGTTCAGCAAACTGAATTTTTATAGGCATTTTTTCTTCTTTTTATAACAAAAGGTTAAGCAACAAAAATTCTGTGAACTGGTAACACTTGTTACCCTTCAATTGTTTTTCAGTAACATCCTCCAGGGATAATATTTTAAAATTGATTTTTAATTTAACGGTTATTGAAATGTTCAGAAATTCTGAGAGAAATTTACTTACAGTATTTACAAATATTATTGGAGGTAATTAAGGATCAATTCCACTGGGTAGTTGAATTAATAGTAGTCATAGAGGTGATTTATAATTTCCTATCTAAATGTATTTTCTCCCTGAAAGGAAACACTTGAAGGTCTAATATAACATTTAAAGGCGTCTTCGTTGCAATTGACTTGCTTGATAGCGTTTTGTGTCAGATCTATTTGACTGAGCGCTTAAACCAAAGTATTTATCTTCTCCGCCTCCTCTTACTTCTTACTTCTTCTTCTTCTTCTTCTTCTTCTTCTTCTTCTTCTTCTTCTTCTTCTTCTTCTTCTTCTTCTTCTTCTTCTTCTTCTTCTTCTTCTTCTTCTTCTTCTTCTTCTTCTTCTTCTTCTTCTTCTTCTTCTTCTTCTTCTTCTTCTTCTTCTTCTTCTTCTTCTTCTTCTTCTTCTTCTTCTTCTTCTTCTTCTTCTTCTTCTTCTTCTTCCTTTCTGTTGATTTTTACGCTAGAATTACAGCATCTCCAATTCAGAAACCAGCAGTGTTTCCAACGCCTTTGTGATCTCCCAGAGGACTTCTTTTCGGTATGGGAACAGAACCACCGCTTGATATGCTAACCATACCACATGGTAGCTTTAGACATTCATACAGGCTCTAATCGTATTTTCTTCCATTAAATTATTAATTTAATTTACGATTTTCTTCTCATTTTCTCATTTAAATATTTATGCCTCCTTATGTTGTGAACTTTCCTTAGGTTACCCATCCCAGATATTTCCAAGATAACTTCCATTTTTGTTGCATCAGAGCTAGACTGGTTGGCCATGTTACTGTACTGTAAATTCTATTTGTATTACTATTTAGGTAATAACAATCTGTATTATCTCCTGAAAACTTCTATTCGGACTGTTGTATTAGCTTGGTATATATTCAACTTCACATCGTAAAAGTGCCTACCATCTAAGATATTTCTATATCCAACTTATTAATCTCCATTCCCCTAACCTCCAATTTATACGTCGACTAGAATGCTGATTGGATGACTTTATCAGGAAACTTTTGCGACCTAAGATGGAATTTTTAGTGTAATTTGCAAATAAAAAGGTATCGCTTATAACAGTAATCAGCACGGAAATAAATAGATCATTCAAATATTAGTGGCAACACTGCCTGCATTTGGGACTATCAGCGATAAATCATGTATGCTGATAAAAGTGGAAATAAGAGCATCCAATATTTGTTAGCTGTGAGTCTTAAGATAATAATTTTAATTAATAAGACGTTTCTAGTAAGTTTAGTTGCAGGCTGTTTCGTTAATGCTCTAAATATGTTTAGTAAATACGAACAAAAGTGCTTCATTAAAATTCAGTTTGCAAGAGGTATCAATGCTCGACAGTGCCATACAGAATTATTGGAAGCTTGTGGTATAGACACTTTATCAAATCGTACCGTGGCTATTATGCGTTTCAAATGGGAAGAGTTCTGGAGTCCAGCTAATCAGATACCGTATCACACTCACCGTTGCCAGCTTGTTACCCCACTCCTTTTATATTTCCCTCTCTCTCACACACTCATACAACATGCAGGTCTGCTTGACGCAGACGTAAGGGTAAGCGAATTATATTTTACAAACTTTTACAATGATGCAGTTGCCAAAATCAAAATTTTAGAAAGCATTTTCGCAAATTATGTATATTTTAAAATACTATAATCATAATTGTAGTGTGGAACTGCAAGTGGGTCATCCATATCGGTGACAATGCCACTTCCGCCAAGAGACAATCCGTCATTGTCACTGTCATCATCTGAGTCTTGCAAATTTATGATTATAGGTTCCAAAATCTCTTCACGTGCTATTTTTTTCTTGAAATGATCTTCTTGAAGGTTCTCTGCATGCCTCACGCAGTTTTCCCAGTCCTGTTGTGTTACATTATCAATTTCTTCGTGAACAAGTCGTTTAACGTCCGTCAGTTTAAAAGTATTATTTATGTTTGCAACCCCCCTTTTTATTTGAGCCCACACTAAGTCAATTGGATTATACTGGCAGTGGTAAGGTGGGAGGCGTATTACCTCGTGTCCCGTTTCAATTGCAAGTTGATCCAGATGATACACTTTTCCGTGCTTTTAAACGCATATACTCTTTGCAATAACTCATTTTCAGTTTTTGTTTCCGTAAAATTTTTGAAGAACGTGTACACCTTAAGAATAATACTTCGAGCCTGACTTCGCAACATCTGCCTTTATGAATCGCCACTAAATTCACCGCAAGAAGCCATTGAACTATTTAACTCTTACTCTACTGTCGTGTAAAGAACAACTCAATGATATTAATCGGAACTCTCCAGAGTAAATAAACACTTCTTATCCAGCATCCATTCATAAACACAAGCATACAGCATTCCACAGGCTAACAGGAAATGAAGTGTTTGCTCTTTCTCGAATTTAACACCTTGACTTATTCACAGTAATTCTTTTATCATGATGTGTCAGTAGTTTAAATTTCAGTTCTGAGTAATTAAAAGTATATATATACCAATCACTTTGAACTCTCTAGAATAAATAGAGATTACGAAACACTCATAAACAAATATATAATGTGACCACACACGTTCTGCCAGGGTAGCAGGAGATTTATTGTTTCCTCTCGTTCGAATTGGATTATTCAAAGTAATTCTTCTATCACGTCATGCCAAACGTTTAATTTTCAATTCTGAGTAATTACAGATATACGTACACGCATACATTCCAACCAATAGTGATATTCATACAGTGCTCACGTCGCGATTTACTGTTATAATACAGGTAATAGTGTCTTATTTATTTGTCTTAGAAAAAACTATTTGAGCTAAAAATATGGGGTTTTCATGGCTATGTAAGGTACATTACTGTCTACGTTCCACATGGATTAGTTCCGGCAAAATCTGAATTTTTTTCTTAGCGCGAATAGTATTTCATACAGATTGATTAGGTTAGCGCTCGTCACACACCACTGAGCGGGAATGCAATACAACACCGCAGGACTCCGATTGGTTGCTCACCTAGTAGCGCTCAAGGACAAAAACGTTCCTATTTGAAACACATAATAGGTGGGCGAATGCATTTCGTAGAGGAAGGGAAATCGTTTATCAAAAACGTGGAGCTGGCAGACCGCAAGCAGCAAATAATGGTATACATGTGAATGCTGTTAGGGCACTGCTGGAAGAATATCGCTGTTGGACTTGTATTGAACTAGCAAGGGAAGTTGGATTTACTTCTGGTACGATGCTCCACATACATAAAGAAGTTCAAGATGAGGAAAATATGCACTCCATTGGTTCCACACAATCTTACAGAGGAAACAATGTGGCAGACGATGGAAACAACAAGATTATACTTAGAACGCTTTGAACGTGAAGGCGAAAGTTTTCTTCGACGTATCATAACATTATATGAAACCTGGGTTCGATGCTATCAACCAAAACTAAAAAGACAATCAAATGAGTGGCGGCACATTGATCTAACACGGCCAAAAATGTATCGACAAGAACAGGATCCACTTAAAGTCATATTCATTGATGCTTATGATTTTAATGGTGTTCATATCATTGATTCAGTTCTTCAGGGAAATCGTGTGAATGGTGCATATTAGAGTCATTTAATGGAACATCAGGTATGAGCACCTGTGCGTCGTAAACGTCAAAATCTCCTGAATTTTCATCTCATTGTTTTACATTGTGGTGCTCGCTCTCACACGTCTGCCCCTGTTGTTAATTTATTTCGCAGGTGGAACTGGGAAATTCTGGAGCAACCTCCATGCTCCCCAGACATGAGCCCATGTGGTTTTACCTATTTGCTAAAATGAAATTAACACTTATAGGAGTTCGCTTCGGAACCAGACAGGTAATTATAGCAGCAGTAGAGTAGTATGTTCGAATATTAGGACAAGAAAACGCTGTGGATGGCATCCGTTGACTCCCTGATGTGTGGGGGTGAGTGCTTCATATTTGAGATTACTTCTAAGCACTGCAATAATGTGACTGCTCCTAAAATGTTTTATTTGTTGTTAATGCAAGTGTTACCAATAATTATTGTAATTTCAGTGAGTGAGAGATCGTGTGGAATTTGAGGTTTCGTAGACAGCTAGGCTATTTGGGCTTGAGATACAGTTTGCAGAACTATAAGATCTTGTACAGAGATAGTTTTAGAGATGGTTGCTCGCCTCGGTAGCGTATATGGTAGCGTGCCTGCCTCACGATCAAGAGGTCCCGGTTTGGAATCTCGATAATGTTGGTTACCTGGATAAAGTTTCCTCTGGGGTTTTCTCTTATCCTGATAGACGAATGTCAGGTAACTGTAAGCTCCATGGACCCTGGACTCCTTTGAGCATCATTTTACCCATTTCATTCATCGTCCGATATGACTTAACGTTGGAGCACGTAAATTAAGAAAAAAAAAAAATAGAAGAAGAAGTTTTACACACACGAGTTACTGGCACAGATTTATGCAAGCTTTCATGAACTCAGACAGAATTGGAAAATGACTACAAATATAAGCATACACTGGTTCATTCTGATAAACAAACTGATGGGAACATGTTCATCATTGAGTTAAGGGAATTGACAAAGCAGACGATTGAGCCAAGAAGGGAATTATAACTATTTACTGCAAACTTGATCCTTTCGGCGACACAAGCAAGTCAAGTACCGCAGTAAATGGAGCAGAGGAGAGCATAAAAGTAATGGATGAAATCTGCTGACCAAGCCTATAAAATACATAATCAAAGGACCTAATAAAAGCCCTCGCTATATTACTTCATTAACTTAGAAGTGGAAGAATGAGGAAGTATAATTTTTTATTGATCATGGATTCTTCAGGAAGCGTTTATGCAATTTTAACAAAGGGATACCATTCGCAGTGTCTGTAGATAACATGGTGGTTAATTGAAGGACAATGACGAGAAAATTTCTTTACTTGATAGCAGGTGTGACCAATAACCTTAATTTTAGGAGCCGCAAATTAATGAAGCCGTATGATAAGAGATGTTTATAAAATGTTTTATAAAATGAAGACAGCTTTTCAATTATACTTTTGAGAACTGTGTTATCGAGTGTTCATTTTACACTTCGTTTTTAGAAATTTGGCTGATAATTGGTAAGCGTATTTCACAGAAGTTCACTCAAATGATAATTAGATAGTTCAGATGGATATTTATTTTTAATTAATTTAACACTTGAGTACAGTAATTCACACAGATAAGTAGTTCCGAAAGATTGAAGTAAGTCTCTTAGCTAGTATGTATTTTTCTTCTGGTAATTCTTCTAAAATTTCACAGTAGAAACGACACTTCGTTTGAGTCTTTTTAGTCCTTCGTCCTCTTGCAATTCTAGTAGCTCCAACTCTACAGCTGCTGTATCCTTTGTTATTGGTAAAGAAATAGGACAGCCATCGCCCACATTACAGCAAAAGTATTTTTAGGAATGAAAATGAAAGTTTAAGTGATCTTAAATCATGAAATCTGCCATTGATTTCTTCAACACGCCCAAAATGTTACTTAAGTAACCTATAGTTTCCACCTGAACGTCAGCAAGGCTTTCAGTAATGTTCTTTAAATATTTTAATTTAGCAAATGCTTTAATCTGAAGCCTTAACTTGCTAGGAAAGCTAAATAAGTCTGGGCCAAATAATAAATTAAGTTTTTTCTTCCATGTAAAGATATGTTTAACGGAATATAATTATTCTTTCACACTGGCCGTGTGTAGGCTAAAGTATGGAAAGATAAGAGACAAACTGAAATATTCAATGCCATAGCCGGGAACCAGAAGACCCGTGGTTCAATTTCCATTAATTGAGCTAATAGTGGTCCGAAATACAAAGCCAGGGCCTTAAAGTACTTACATGTTGTAAGTCGCCATTAAGGTAGTTGTCTCATATATTTATGAGAACTCCTAAACGGTTTACCGGGAGAAACACGAGCCAGTTTGAGAATTTAATGTCATGTCGGCAGGTCGGCATTGAATTTTTCAGTTTGACTCTTATCTTTCGATATGTGAAAAAATTTCCTTTTTCTGTCGGAATCAAGATGTTCTTAGTTTCCATTAATAATATTACCCTAAGCTTGGTGTCAACAGCCGCACGAGACTGACTGAAGAGCCGTATGTGGCTCACGAGCCGCTTTGTGGTTATAACTGCTTCATAGCCTAATTTTAGACAGGTAAAAATATCCAGTCATAGAAAAGGTACTACTTGTGGTAACCAATGCTAAATAACAACAATTCTTAATATGGGAATCCAAAATAGCACAACATATTTCTAAAGGCCAAGATTGAAGATTCTTTGAACCTTACGCATCCCTTAACTTCTACAAATACCTATTCTGACTCCTTCATTTTCTAGTTCTACTACCTAAGACTGAGGGTAATGAAACCACTATAATATTGTGATGGTCTATAGATTCTGATCAGAGTGAACTTTTTCAAGGAATGTCACAATATATCTGCTGTTATTATCGTATCATATGAATTACGAATATTCGCTGTCATTTTGGTGTACACGTATTCACCGTTATAAGTCAGAATTTTCGAAACAGCCTGTGTTCCCGCACTTGCCCACCCACAAGAGGTTGGCTTGGTCCTGCCTTTGTATTCAAATCAGCAAGGTACGACATACAAACCAGAAGATGCGCCTTACGACTTCTAAATGGATCACATCCATTAGCCAAAAGGGCACCACTTTCCCGAAAAGAGAAGCCAAAAAAAGAAACCGTCATCACGAAGTTAGGCGCTTACCTGACGTTCTTATTAACCTCGTTTTTATCGCTTATTCACGTCATATAGCACATCCGGCAGTTAAGAATGCGATGCAGGGGAAAGGTTACAGTGTCCCTCCTTCTCTGTGCTGCAGAACACGATCGTAGGGAAGATCTGTTTTCCTACAAACAAGAACAATTTCACGAACTTCACCTTAACACTTGATACACCCAGAGCTTGCCTTTTTCCTCTAGGAAGTACAACTCTACCGCTTTGCATGTGCGAAATGGCAGATGCTTTGTTCTGGAATGTGGGAAAGCCAGAGTGAGGCAGAGCACGCTTCAATTGTTTCACGCGCAGCATTTAGGATGATTTAACTGTTGTTCGGAATGCATATGCTTAGCTACACAACCACTTAAGTGGAGACTGCGGTGAAGAAAAAAATGCCTCCTTTAGCAACAAAGTTTCAAATACGTGATCGTCATTCCCATATGAGATAATTTTATATAATATAAGTACGTACTTATTTCTTTATTTTTTTTTCCTGCAGTTTAACCTGACAGTGCATACAGGACATTGAATGAATAAAATTATTAAAGTGTGACAAACGAAAAATGAAACTAATTTTATGGCTGGAAAAACTGTATCGTTACTTCTAATAAATGAGGAAATCATTACCATTATGTGAAGAGCTGTTTATGGACCACTTCTTCAAGTTTCAAAATCTGTTTTCCACAGGATTTATTTACAACGTCATCAGGAATTCTCTCAGCTTAGAACAACAATTTTGCTTCAACCGAAGAGAATCAGGTTAGTGTTCCCTCTTCAGTTAACATTGTTAAGAATGTTCGCCTTAACTACCTAGGCACATAATACTTTCTAGTAGATAAGTAGCAAAATTTAAGAAAATCTTCTTAGATAATCTGTAATCTGTAACCTTATCAATTCAAAACCACATGTATAGTAGTATTACACTAATCAAGACCAAATATTATATCTATGATTCCAAGTGGGGTACCCCTGGGAGGAAGGATGAGGTGAGAGGACACCTAGAGCGACCTTCCCAAGGAGTCATGACATTGCAGATGGCAGGCAACTTATTCAGTTAGAAATTCCATGGCAGGTCAGAACAACCAGCATCCCACCCTATTGTGGTCCGTAAACGGACCCACCAGACATGTTAGTTAAGTGCAGAGGATCTACTGCCATTAGTCCTGGACGCGTGGGACCAAGGACCCGGGCCTCCTTCTACCCGGAAGCGATGGATACTCCGGGGCTCTTTCCATAGGGCAATATCTGGAGTCTAAAAAGTCCCCCCCCCCCCCCGCTGAGCACAACGTCAAGACGGGATGGAAGTGGATACACCACTTAAGCGTGTCAACCCCGCAGGGAAGACTACCGAAAACCTCGGTGGGGCCGAAAGGTGATCTAGCACACCTTCTACTAGCTCTGCAGGCTAGTACCCGGGACTATTCAGGCAACCCTCTACCCCCTCCGGGCGGCCGTAGCCTGGCCGGAAGTACCCATTTACCCATGGGTATCGGGAACACACTGCCCCCTCGAGTCCAACCCAATCCGAATAACTCCCCTACGGGAGGGGCTCGGCAGTTCGGCCCGAGGTTCCTCTAGTAACCTCAGAGGTACCACGAGTGCTAAGGGTCCGCTACGGGAGGAGAAACTTTTATCAATGGCATATTATCCTGCTATGCCACACTGAGACACCTGCCGACACTTCTAACGAAAAGGACCACCGGGTGATAGATGATATGAAATGATAATAGAGATGAAATTGAGTGACAGGAAGTTCGTGGAATGTAATATACCTACCCAGCATTCACTTGGTGACCACGGAAAATCCCCGAAAAAACCGGCCAGCAAATCGAACCTGGACCTCACGAATGCGGGCCACAGACGAAACAACCTGAGCCATTCCTCTCCTTACCATAAAGCCTACTTAATATCCTCTCAAAAGTTACATATTCATATGAATTGGATACATATTTTTAATTGTTTCATGCATATAACTTCCTTTAACTTCCATGGTTACGCCGATTTGAGAATCAAATAAAAGGTGTGGCCTGTCGTAGCTCTTCAGCTTAATCATTATTAACGTTCACTCCCCAAATTCATATTTTCAGGCTCTATGGGAAGTAGCTGATTACTCTAATAAAAGTAAACTTCCTCCACTCTAGACGGGAATCAATTGCGACATCTCTGGTTTATGAAGATAGAACTCTGAGCATAGCACTTAAAAGGACAGTTGAAATGAATCATTTACTTCATTTATAAATGGCAATTCTGTGTGTCGTAATACAAATCAGTATTCTTAAACCTATTTAATTTTGTATGAAATTCCATACCTATCATCAACTTGAAAGTCACTGACTACTCTGAATATCAAGCAGCTTTCAGGAAAGGAAAACGGACATTAGATAATCTGTTCATAATAAAGACCATAATAGAGAAATACCTCAGGAAGAAAAGACGAAGAGTATATATGTTCTTTGCGGATTTTGAGAAAGCTTTTGATACGATAAATAGAAAATCTTTAGTTTTTAAATTGAGGATGAAAGGGGTAAGTGGAAAATATATAAAGAAGTAGAGAAAATCTATGAATTGTTTAAGTTTTGCATAAGGTGGGAAGAAATGTAATTACGGATATGGCAGAACAAAAAATAAGCGTAAGACAAGGATGCACAATGAGTCCAATTTTATTTAACATATTTATAGGTGAGATAATAGACAAGGTTTAAGAAAGAAATCACCACTGTCCGGTAATATCAAACAAAGAAATTCCTGGACTGCTATATGCGGATGACTTAATGATAGGATCTATAACGGTAGTAGGACTGCAGAAGGCAATAAATGAAATTCAGAAATTCTGCGAAGATTGGGGAATAAAAATAAACATAAATAAGTCCAAAGTTATGGTCTTCAAGAAGGGAGTTAAACTTAAAAAGGATGAAAATGGGGTACTAAATGGCAAAAGGGTAGAAGTGGTCAATGAATTTGAATACTTAGCAGTAAGTTTGAATAACAATGGAAAGGGGGGGGGGGCGGGGCACATGGGAGAGAAATTGAAGCAAAAGGAAGGGCGGCAATGAATGGAATAAGAATATGCAAATATAAGCTAGAAATGACAACCAAGTGGTTAGAAAGAGTATATGAAGCATTAGTGGAATCCAAAATGTACGCAGTGGAGATCTGGGGGGGGGGGCGGGCACAGAGGTAAACAAAACGGTGGAACAAAACTACAGAAGGTTTTGTAAAGAGCTACTAGGCTTACCAAGATCAGCACATAGGGGAGTAGCTTTAGTAGAATTAGGAAAGACAAGAAGAAATGGAATAGTAATGGAAAGAATAATAAAATTTTGGTATAGGTGTTTGATTAAAGAAGGGGAAATAACGGAACTATGCATGAGACAGCAAATAGCTGTGGCCAGAGATAAGAGGAGTTATGAAAAAAGGTAGGAATAAGAGATATATGGAGATTAGTGAAAAGGAATACAAGCGATGTGGTTAAATTGGTATAATGCAGAATAGCAGATATAGGTAGACAGAAAATATGGGGAAGTCTAAATATATAAAATTATTACAAATTTTAAACCAAATAAAAAGAAATTGGGGAAGAGAAGCATATGTAGATTACTGCAATAAGCAAGACAGAGAAGGGTTAGCTTGGAAGAGAACAGGAACAATATTTCTAAGAGAGATAAGAGGTAGGGAAAAGGGAATTTTGATTTGTATGGTGGAAAAGAAAGCATCAGAATGCAAGAAGGTTGCAATGTGGAGAAAAAAGGTTTGGGAGGAAAAATGGGAGAAAGTAGAGAAGCGGTAGTAGCTATAAAAATGTTAACGGTCAGGGAGGAAAAGAACGTAAGCAGTATTGGTGAGTTCTTGCAGAAAGTAAAAGAAAAATGGGCTATAAATGTAAAGAATATAGGAAAAGGAGATGAGGGGATGAATGGGGCTATTTAAGTAATAAGGAGGCATGGAGGTTAATTGCTACCTGGCAGAGCAGAAGACCAGGGTGTCGTGTAAGTCAAGTTAGTAACAAGGTAAAGACAAATAAAGGTAGCCAAAATTTTTAAATTGTACAATTTTGGAATATTTTCAGTAAAATATAATCGAAATCGGCACCTGGTTGCCAATAAATTCAAATACCAGGTCCATCGGAATATGTGTTCTGTTACACTTTAAATCCATTATACATTTTAAAGTCTTCTTCCTTTTGCCTTCTGGTGTTATTAATTTCGTTATTTATTGTGTAATGTAGATAATTTTCTACTGTTATATTTCTCGGCATTTTTCACTCATTGCGTTTTCCTACATAGTTCCACTGACTAATTAGAACATATCTTTAATTCATTTTGGCCCCAAAAATTACAAGAAATAATTATATTTTAGCTTTGCAACTGAACTAATAGTCAGATCGTAAATAAACATATTGAAGTTATAGTAAGGTTAATAAACAGTTGCTGTTATTAACTAACAATGAATGTAAAAGAAAGAAAAACAAACAGATATTAGAATCTATTATCAATGTAAACAAATGAGGTAGCTGATGGTAAACAAACTGAAGGTTATTTTTAAACGAAGCCTATTCGAATTCGTTCACTAGAAGCTCGATATATTGAAATAATGCAAAGTATATCTTAATCGCAATGCTGTCAAGGAACTAAATGCTTTCGAGATAAAATCTTACTGAGTTGCAATGAATACAATCTTTGTTTATGTTTTCCTTTCCTCTTTGAAATTAGTTATATGTATATTCTTTATTTTGTTTCATTATTTTTTGTTGAATAAATATAGCTGCCCGCCTCGGTAGCATACATGGTAGCATGTCCGCCTCCCGTTCAAGAGGTCCCTAATTCGAAACTCGGTCAAGGTGAGTTACATGGATAAGGTTTCCTCGGGGGTTTTCCCTTATCCTAAAATACGAATGTTGAGTAACTCTAAGCTCCATGGACCCTGGACCCACTTAAGCATCATTTCACCCATTCCATTCATCATCCGATATGACTAAAAAAGAGTTGCAGGGCGTAAATTACAAAGGAAAAAAAGTGCTGATTGACACTATGTTTCTTTTATTATGTGTCTATCGAAACCCAGGCACCAAAAATAAACAGAAAATGTTTAATAAAAGTTTACTGGATGATTACAAGTTAGAGAAAAACTGAAACTGAAAATCAGCGAATTAATGCATATTATAAAGAGCTTTTGGCAAATTAAGTTCTAATATGAGAACACTAAGTTACCGTCTAATAAAAATATTTGACACCCTTTTAATATTTTATATTTGATGATATTCAAATTTTATGAGTTTGTAAATTGCCTAAGTGATTACTTTAACTAATTAAGAGAAAATGTGTTGTATTTATTGCTGGACCACATACATTAGAGAAATGGCATGCAGTTTTAGATGGTTTCTGTTCTTAAAGGCGATTTTATAATAGCTTAGTAAACGTTAGACATATTTATGATATAATTGTCTAAATTATTTTACAGCCCAAAATGCCAGGCAGAATAGCGTGTTTTATACCAGGAACAGCTAGTTTTTTGCAATAACTGTAACATAAACTTCCTTAAAACAATAAAAAGTGTTACAAGAGATTCTTGAGCCGTTTCTTTAATTCATACTTGCGTAGTTCTCGTTGTTCTGTTTGTTGAGATGGTGTTGGAGCCTTAGGATGTTCTGAAAACCAAAGACATTAGATGTGAGCCGGAAATACCCATTTGCCAGAAGCCATAAGGCGTTGTCACCTCATTATCAAAGGGCTTAGGACACGATGTTGCCTCTGCTAATGGCAAAAGTTGCTCACGATGAAGCAATTACAGTCGTGGTAACCTTCTAGATGTCATCGTGATGAAAATTCTACCCTTGAAACGTCCCCTGACTCACGTGGGCTCAACGCTGCCCTCCTGGTGAAGGGAACCTTTAATTATTGTGAGTAGGAGTTGAGCGATGGATGTTCCTCACTGTTTTGAAGGTTCCTGGTTAAACGATTATGTATTACAAAATGGCTTTGTTTGGTAATCTTTAGGTGGAGTGTTTTAACCCAAGAGTTGACAAAAAATGTCGAATTTCCACGTTTCTAGTCTTACAAGCAATAGGCATTTCTAGAAAATTAGGACACTACTTGAATGATATTTGCTATGTATTTGTACATATCTCACCCAAGATTTACTCGCTGACTCAGATCCCCTGGCCATAAGCCTTTGGTCACTACTTCAATAGCAATATATTATACAAATGGATAAACAGAGAGTTTAACCATGAGTAGAACAATTTAAAACGTGACCCGAAGGGGAGCGTTTTAAGTTCTACTCATAGATAATAGAATATAATAATGCATTATTTTATCCTATAGATTCAATAAATTAAATAATGATACATATTAATTTAATGATTTTACAATATATAGCTAGCCCGTCTCAGTAGCGTGATGGTAGCGTGTCTGCCTCACGTTCAAAAGGTCCCGAGTTCGAATCTTCATCAGGGTTAGTTACCTGGATAAGGTTTTTCCGGAGGTTTCCCTTTTCCTGAAAGACGAATGTCGGGTAGTTCTAAGCTCTATGGACCCTGAGCTCATTTGAGCATTTCACCCATCCCATTCCATTGGAGGACGTAAATTAATATATACTTATTAATCAAATAAGGGATAAGGCATTGAATTAGGGAATATTATAGCTATAGCATATGTTAGGCTTGACCTGAATACCAATTTTGTTTTTATTGTTGCTAGTTTCCGTAAACTAGTAAAAGTGATTACGTTTTCTATGGACGTTGAGAACGTTACTATATTAGTTTCAAATGGTATTTAAAATGAAGCAAAGGAAGAAGTTGAGGCTTTATTACCGTTGGCTTCACAGAAATTATACGAAAAATAGTTTCAGCAATTTAAGGATTGAGAGTAATTGGAGGTGGTGTGACCAAGGTTCAGTAAGAATGTGGAAACGAGTGTTCCTATTTGCAGTGATATAAATAGTGTTAACGTTACTGATTCTTATCCATTTTGGGGTATTGACTTCTATAGTAATGTACAAAAAGTTACCTTACATATAGTTAAAGAATAAAAATGTTTCATGTTGCTGTTAAAAGGTTATATAAGATTTGTAGATATCAACTATCTACTATTTACTTTATCCCATCCGTTACCGGAGCAACGAGTGAAATTTGTTTACTTTATCCCACCCGTTGCCCTAATAACTATCACTTTGAGTAAAATCCCAGCTTTCTTATGTCATTTCTCCATAGCAATGGCGTCTATTACAAGTTTCTGTAGATAAATTTACCTTATAGTGCTTGTATTTGATGTTTCAGATGCACTTTGCTACTTTTGTTTATTGTAATTTGTTTCACGACTTGTTTAATCTATAGGATCAACTTTTAATTAACAATTATTTATTTGTTTATTTATTATTTTGTCTTTCTTTCTTTCAACTTCAGCTTCTTTTGTCTATCTTTTTCCTTCAGCAGAGTCTAGCTTAAATTCCATTTTCCTAATATATACTACTAAGACTGGCTACACCAGGAAACAGATGAGAGAACCTTTCCATAGTATTCAAGGCATTAGCAACAACATATAACTAGTAAACCCTTTCTGAATATCCCGTTATTTTTGACCAGCATTGCAAAAATATACTCGGCAAGGAGATAGGAGTGGATGGGTTGGTTTCACTGCAATTTCGCGGTTTGTGAAAAAAAATCCTGGCCGCAAACATGCCAAAAATCAAGCCTAATGAAGCCTTTTTACGTATTTTTTCCAACCTGTAGCTCCCTTTTGGATCATACGAGGGTGGGTCAAAAAGTAATGCCTCCTATTTTTTCTCTTTTAATTTCCAAGAAAATTGAATTCAATTTACATAGCTTGAAAACTACATCATTGACAATTAATTTGTCGCTATTCAATATAATCTCCGTCCTTTTCCACATTTTTGGTTCACCTTTCAACTAGCGCATGTACTCCAGTGTGGTAAAACACACGGACTTGCTTCCTAAGCCATTGACGCACGGACGCTTTCACAGTCTCCTCATCTTTAAAATGAATCCCACGATGAGCTTCCTTTAGTGGCCCGAATACATGGAAGTCTGATGGTGCCAGGTCAGGGCTGTATAGGGGGCGATGTAAGACTTGCCATCACAATTTCTCAATTTCTGCAGTGGTGTAATGGCTGGTATGTGGTCTTGCATTGTCATGCAAAAGGAGAATATCCGCCATAGCTTTTGTTGGGCGAAATCGGCGAAGACGTGCTTTAGCTATTTGAGAGTTTTGACGAATTGGGCAGAATTTATTGTGCATCCCTGCTCCAAAAAATCAGTCATAAGCACACCCTCTGCATCCCAAAACACTGATGCCATAACTTTCTCTGCAGACCGCTGATTTTTGAATTTTTTTTTTCTTCGTTGACTTTGTGTGATGCCATTCCATTGACTGCCTCTTTGATTCAGGTTCAAAAATTGAACCCACGTTTTGTCTCCAGTAACAATTTTTTCCAGAAACCCCTCTCTTTTCAAAATGAAGCCCTGCAAGTGTTCGGAGGCTATTGTTTTCCTTGTTTCTTTGTTTTGGGTGGTTAACATTCTTGGTACCCAAACTGAACAAACTTTTGAGTAACCCAGTTGTTGAATAATCGTCAGCTGAGGGAGGTAATGCGGCACAATTCACCTGCTGTTACCCTGCGATCACCACGAATGATGTCATCGACTTGCTGAATGTTGCATGGAGTCACTGCAGTCACCGGCCTACCGCTTCGCTTTTCATCTGCTAATGGTGTTTGCCCTTCAGCTTCGTTACAGTGACGAACCCATCGTCTAACAGTGCTGACATCCACCGTTGCATCACCATGCACATTATTTAGCCTTTCGTGAATGCGAATGGCGTTTCACCTTGCGCAGTCAAAAATTCAGTCACAGAACGCTGTCTAATACGAATGTCGATGTCAGACATTTTGCAAGAGGATGCAGTGCTGCCACCTGTTGACTTAGGAAGTTAATACTGCAGGGATTTGGAGAAGAGGGTTTGAGGAATTGCGCCAAATTGAAAGTTTTCACATAACTTACTTATTTAAGGAAAAAAGTAGGAGGCATTACTTTTACCCTCATATTAGGTCACGTTAAAGGTCCTTTTTAGACAATTTATAGGCCCTAAACTTCTTAGCCATAATAATCACACTTGTGTGTGTATTCTGGTAAGCCTTGTATCTATTTATAATTATTATTGTCTCAGAAAAAGTTTTAATTATGTTACGTCACATGAAATGTGCATCACGGAGGAGGTGCACATAGGTTGTGATAAGTATCTCGAAAGGACAGATTGAAGAATAAAAATGGAAGAAGTGAGGAAACGAGAAATAGAGAGGCGGAAGGTAAATGGAGGAAGAAATTGGCAGAGAGAGAGAGAAAGAGAGAGAGAGAGAGAGAGAGAGAGTGAGAGAGAGAGAGAGAGAGAGAGAGAGAGAGAGAGAGAGAGAGAGAGAGAGAGAGAGAGAGAGAGAGAGAGAGAGAGAGAGAGAGAGAGAATATGAGGGATGGTGAAGGACTAAGGGATTTAGACGGAGAGAGAAAAGCGCCGTAGAGTAGACCTCCACACTTAAAGCAATAACGAAAGCACAGCTAGTTTCTGCGGTAAACAGTAAAAATTTTTAAGCTAAAAGAGTCTCTTTAATAAATTGTACATACGTAAAATATAATAGTGTATATATGTGTAATTAAAATGAAGAAATAAGGAGTGGTAGAGGGAGATGCATGTAGTAGTTACCACTCATGACTTACAGTAGAGTGCATTTAAAGATGCCGATGTTTTCGATTTTCTATCGTATTGCTTTATTTAATGTTGACGGAATCTATTTAATTATTCATGTTCCACACCAGCCCCAGGATCAGTCTCTTCTGGTTGACTACAAGTCCACACAGTGAATTGTCACTTCTAAGGTGCGATGACGGGAAGCAAACAGACATTTTATCGAGTGGCTGGAAGATGTGCTTCAAACACGACGTGCACACCAGCCCCTAGTTAAGGCCGTCTTATATTGATATGAAACAAAAAATCTGGTACTCAAAGTATAACCATTTAGGAAAGGTTGGTTTGATTATCAGGATAAAGGACAAACATTAAGTAAAGTGATGAGACAGAATAAGAGGAAGAGGAATGGTACTGAATGTGACAGAGGTGGTTTGAAGGTTCCTTACGAACATAAACACTTCATCGGAGAGATTTTATACAAGCAACCCTACCATTTGTTCCGATATAACTAACGTAATCCTAAATTTATGCTATACTCGTAATCTGTCAGATATACAGGACCCGCTGCTGTAATCATTCATCAATGTCGTTACTCAATCAAGGATGGAATGTCAGTGTTAGTTTCGTGAAATTCCAAAGTGTAAAAGCATTCCAAGTTAAGGTCTTAGGTGGCAAATGTTTTCGAGTAAATAATTTGAGTACCGTGCAATAATAAAAAATATTGAAATTGCTTCAGATAACATTTGATTGGTTTTTAAATTATACTAAATAGGTGATGTTTTAATAAAAGTCTTTATAGCCGTTTCTGAGAGAAATGATTCCATATAAGAGAAGTACAGAATGGGGGTATTTTCTTGGAAATTGTAATGGATTGTCTTGAACATAAGCATCAATTTTGGAGCCTAATCATCCTTTCCTTTTTGAATTGTGCTGTACACACATAGGCGCACATGGACCGTGTGTAAATTTTCTTTTTTGGGTGAAGTATTTTCCTCTAGTACGCAGTGGTAGATTAAAAATTAGATAAAAAATAGGTACATTGTAGAACTTTCCTATACCGTCCATGTATTTGCTCATGAGATCTCTATATATTATTAGAAATTTAAGAATTTAAATGAAAATGAGGTGGCGTCAATTAAGAAGCAATTGAAAACTTGCGTATAGGTGCTTCCTGTGATCAAATGCTTTAGAGAATCTACTGCATAACGCTGCTCACCAACCCTAATCCAGCCCGCCTCGATAGCGTAAATGGTAGCGTGTCTGCCTCACGTTCAAGAGGTCCCGAGTTCGAATCTCGGTGAGGGTGAGTTACCTGGATAAGTTTTTCCGTGGGGTTCCCTTATCCTAAAATACGAATGTAGGGTAACTTTAAGCTCTATGGACCCTGGGAACATTTGAGAATCATTTCACCCATTCCATTCATCGTCCGATATGACTTAATGTTGGAGGACACAAATAAAAAGAAATCTATGTATGGGGTAATATCCCCCATGTTAAACAAATATATCTGTGCCAAAAAAGCGTCATCAGTATAATGCTACGAAAGAAACCAGATGAACATTGTAAGCCACTATTTTACCAAATGAAAATACTGTTTTAAATTGTTCGTATTTTAGTTTTGGGGTATGTACATGCTTACTTGAATAGTTACAATTTAAGGCTAGACATTCATAATAATAGAAATAAATATAAGTTAAATATGCCTAATTGGAGATGTTCCTTCACTAAAGTGGCTTATTATTTTAAAGGTGTGGAAATTTAGAACAAATTAGATATGAACTTCAGAATTTTGAGAATGATTGTTTTTAAAAGAAAAATTTTTAATTGGTTTGTTGAAAGAAATTTTTTTTCAATCAATGATTGTGTTACAGTGCAACTAAGGAGATTGGTATAAAAGTTGGATGAAGTAATTTTTATGCTGAATTCAATTATGGAACTGTTTTGCTTAAAAACTGGACAGATCTAGTTTAAATTGGCGTTTATTTATTTATGTTAGAATCTATATGTGGATAACTCCACTTTAGTTTAGTTTAATTGTAAGACAACTGCTCCAGTAGTCAATAAGAAGCTGACATTCATCTGTTCCCATCATGCATCACAAATCCAATATGACTGATTGTTTATAGTGCTTGTAATGTGTGAATTGTGAGTAAATGTTTATTGATTGGACCCAAGAACGTTAAATATTGGCAAGAAAATAGAAGTTCAAGTGGAATAGGTTGCTACAAAGGAAGCAAGGAAGCTCAAAATTGACAAGTCAATTTGGAAACGCATAAACAAAGTTAAAGTGATGCGACTGGTCGCATATGGTTGCGCAGGCCTAAACAAAATTGTGAATATGCTAACCATTAACTCTTTTTGGCTGTTAATGCATGCCCCTAGGAGTATAGAGTCCTTAGAATTAATCCTCCCTGTTACTGGGGACTCCTATATTTCAGCGGACAGTGTTTTCGGTTTACCTGAAAAATAATTCCGAAATAAAACCACCATAATCGATGTGTCGGAATACCATGAAATCTTCTCTAAGAATGGGCGAATGAAGATTCTGGGAAAACTTTGGCCAGCACTTGACTGGAGACGAGAAGCTAAGGTGGTTGTCAAGCCAACCCAAAGTCTTCTCTTTCCGCGTTCCAGATGTCAGTGCTTAATACACAGATCCTCCAAGAACCAGAGAAATGTGCTGGTATCTGGTGAGTTGGCATACAGTAATAATATTGGCAATCTTATGTCGATTACAAAGAAGTCCAAGTCAGGGCAACTGTAGGCCTTTATGCTGTACTGTTAACCCAAAGAAAATTGCAGATGCTCAGAATCCCCTAGCAAAGCACTTTGGGAATAACTGGCAAGAAGTAGACGGTTTTCGCTGGTACTGGACCGTCATAAACAAAGGCGAAGAGGCTGGTAGTCGTGATAAAAGTAGTCATTGTGAATGTGCTGAGCTGGAGAGTCAGGATTTTGATGACCTTGTTCCTCTTTAAGATGTAAGACTAAATACAAAAATGTCAGTTAAGTTCCGAAGCATACAAGTTCAATATTTTAAGAAATCTTTTTATTTTTATGCTTGATTTTTTTTTTTATTTTTTCCAGTACATTAGGCATTATACTATGTAATTCAATGTATCAGTTTATAAATTCCTAAGGAATTTCATAAGTACAAATAAAATATACAAAATTACTACTGATACCATGATCATAACAATTTAGTTTCAAAAGTGGACAGTTACAATTTAAAATTAGTGTCCTTTGAGTTAAGAAAGACAATTTCATAATTTGGCTTCAGAAACGACGAACTCTACCATTTAAACTATAATTCTGGTGTGAATATTTATTTAAATTTATAAATGAACAAACAGGTATGTTCATAAGGCCTAAAAGAATTATGTAAAATCTTTTCAGCACTATTATGAGAATTGCATTTGGTTATAGCCTTTTGCCTTTCCTGTAAAAAGACAAAAGTGGAGTTGTCCAACTTTGATACTAAGCTGCTCATTTGATTATTAATAGGGATATACATATATTTTATTTTGACAATGTCCTATTCATTTATGTATACGATCTTGGACAAATAAAATTGATCGATTGGTCGATTAATTATTGGAATTGTCCAGTGTTTGACCGTTCTTTAGATCTTGTCGATATTAATTTGCCTAAAAAGTACGACATTAAAACGTCAGAATAAATGAACATTTAACTATCTGTATTCAATTTTTATGCATAAAAATTGTGTAATTTAGCTATTTCTGTAAAGATTTATCTCGATTAGTATTAAGCAGTAAAATAAACCTACCGAAGAACAGTTCGTGTATCCATAGATATTTTGACCTTATGGGTTCGTAGAAATTAAAGTCCAATTTGCAGAAATTAAACATGTTATTTATTTCCGTAGATATACACTCTGGTCAATTCTTACAGTAGCAGAATTACGTCACATACACAGTTACAATCTACCAATACCGTTGACCTCAAACAAAAGCGCTCACTTCATCACACACCAGCTTCAATTACAACTCTCGATACAACTCTGTTTAAAACTGTCTATGACTACTCTAGGCAAGTCGCGGTTTCCTTGTATGCCACTACGCATGTTACTAGACATTTATGGAATATTCTGGAACAAACAAGAAATTGAATGTTTTGTAAGACAATCAAGATGTCACTATAATTTTCCCTTTTATATAACTTTATCTATTTTGGCGTGCCCTTTATCTACGCGCTATGCTTATCTGCTTAGGCAAGTTCTTAATCTCCGCTTGGCACTATCTGTCCCTTATCTCTCCGCGCCGAACCTTTTTTGTGCGTCGCCACAATGGCGACAATATCCATTGATGTAACACATCAAACATATTGTCACTACATTGGAAAAGAGAGAGACAGAGATAGAAAGAAAGACTTTTAACAAAAATGTTGTACTAAAGTTTGTAATATCTTTTTAGATTCCAGTTCTTGTTTATTTTATATACTAGAAATGGTGCACATTTTAAACAAACTAGTATTTTTATATATTTTATCATAAAGGTTTTATAAGCTACACTGGCGTCACCTGCATATACTTTGGTGTTTAACTTTAAAATAACTTATTTATGAGTCAAAGGCGACCTTTAACTACTTTCTTTTGTTGGTTTTGCAAGACGCGTGTTGCATTTCAACTTGAGGTATACAACGCCTAACAACTTCACTGTCTTCTTAAGTCTTTAGCATTTGAAATGTACCACGGTCACGTTACAGCGATGAATTTTCTAGAATTACTCCATTTTCTTGTAAAGAAGGCAATTTCCAAGCTATTGTTTAACTATACATCGTGACGCTACTTTATCGCGGATGCGCTACTGTTTTAATGGGCCTGTACTTAAAGCCGTTTATAGATCACTTAAGGCACAGTGTTTGCAGTATTTTTTACGGTGTTTCACAAGCACCCTATTTTATACATCCGTAACGATTACACGCATACGTTAAGCAGCTTTATACACCCGTTAATTTTCAATTTATTACACAGTTAAAGCCAACCAAGGAATCTCTCGCAAGAGTTTTACTGAGATACATACGCCGGGTTCTTGGAGAATTCCTTGATAATAATTAAGCTACAACAGGTATTAAACTACCTACTTTTTTTTAGGGACGCTTTTATTTGCTTTTCAATTTGCTAATAAAAGTGTTGCATTCCTTTGTTCCGTTTTCAACCTCATTTTCTTATTCCCTCGGGGTTTTAAAGGTCCCTGTTTACCGCTGATTTCATAGATTCTGTGGAATTATTTACAATCTTCCTCCCATCTCTGCTGAAAATTCTATTACTTCAGCTTTATATTACGGTACATTTATAAGTTTCACCATAGATACAGCTTCGTTAAAAGTGACACATCCAATATTAATTTATACATTTAATTTCACAAAAATTTTCTGGCAATTTCCAAATCAGGCAATTATGTACTGTTTATGACCAAGAAGAAGAAGCTGAAACCTAACTTTATAACAATTTATGCGTATCAATGGAAGAGCGAGAGAAGGTTATGATCACTCAAATGGGGAGAACTCCAAATATTGGAGCGCAGCACCGCATGTGGGCCCTTTGTGCCTTCATAATGAAGGTTACAAACTATTCCATGATGGACAATGCTAAAGGCAACATGCGTAATCATTCCAATGCAACACAATCCCTGCTCAGTCTAACCTGCTCTAATCACCCTTTGCAAACGAGATACTCTCGAGAGGGAAGAGGGTCTCAGCCTATCCTCCTGTTGCAATCATGATTCCAAGACGGAATCTCCAGAAAGCAATCCTCGCACGATACCATGGAGTTAACCCTTTCGGTGTGCGAGTGAAAAAGAGAGACAGATTTCCCTTTCTCCGTGAATATCTTGTATTCTATATATCAAAATGCAGAATAAGCTGACGCTTTAATAACTTTTCATAACGAGTTAAACACCCATTAAGAAAAAAAGAACACACTCTGGAAGAGTATATATTTGCAAGTGCACATCGTTTCCACATCCAGTTTACAACGTTGTCACGTAAGGCGCCTCTGTAACCTCGTCCTACTGAATCTTCTCTTAATAATAATAATAATAATAATAATAATAATAATAATAATAATAATAATAATAATAATAATAATAATAATAATAATAATAATAATAATAATAATAATAATAATAATAATAATAATAATAATAATAATAATAATAATAATAATAATAATAATAATAATAATAATAATAATAATAATAATAATAGTAATAATAGTAATAATAGTAATAATAATAATAATAATAATAGTAATAATAATAATAATAATAATAATAATAATAATAATAATAATAATAATAATAATAATAATAATAATAATAATAATAATAATAATAATAATAATAATAATAATAATAATAATAATAATAATAATAATAATAATAATAATAATAATAATAATAATAATAATAATAATAATAATAATAATAATAATAATAATAATAATAATAATAATAATAATAATAATAATAATAATAATAATAATAATAATAATAATAATAATAATAATAATAATAATAATAATAATAATAATAATAATAATAATAATAATAATAATAATAATAATAATAATAATAATAATAATAATAATAATAATAATAATAATAATAATAATAATAATAATAATAATAATAATAATAATAATAATAATAATAATAATAATAATAATAATAATAATAATAATAATAATAATAATAATAATAATAATAATAATAATAATAATAATAATAATAATAATAATAATAATAATAATAATAATAATAATAATAATAATAATAATAATAATAATAATAATAATAATAATAATAATAATAATAATAATAATAATAATAATAATAATAATAATAATAATAATAATAATAATAATAATAATAATAATAATAATAATAATAATAATAATAATAATAATAATAATAATAATAATAATAATAATAATAATAATAATAATAATAATAATAATAATAATAATAATAATAATAATAATAATAATAATAATAATAATAATAATAATAATAATAATAATAATAATAATAATAATAATAATAATAATAATAATAATAATAATAATAATAATAATAATAATAATAATAATAATAATAATAATAATAATAATAATAATAATAATAATAATAATAATAATAATAATAATAATAATAATAATAATAATAATAATAATAATAATAATAATAATAATAATAATAACGAATGTAATAATAGTGATAATGATGATGGTGGCGATCATAAACTCTGCGGTTAATGAATGATTCGCCTAAAGCTACCATACTTCACGTCTTACCCACACAGAAAGTAATGGTTCGGCATCATACATCCCCAGTAGGAATGTTGCCCTTCTTGGCCAGAATCACTGTCCACAGAGTTCACGACTGTTCAGTAGGAACCTGTCCATAGACTTAAAATCAGTACGGCCTTGGTAACTATGAGCAATTGCTGGTGCAATTGAGGGATGCATTTCAGGGCTGGAAATCAATCGCCACGGTTATTATTGATGTATGCCACTGTATAAGACATCATCATCATTACCCTCCTTGGTAGCGTAGATGGAAGCGTGTCTGCCTCACGTACAAGAGGTCCCGAGTTCGAATCTGTGTCAGGGTGAGTTACCTAGATAAGGTTCCTTCCGGGCTTTACCCTTATCCTGAATGATGAATTTCGGGTAGCTCTAAGCTCCATGCACTCCGGACTTATTTGAGCACCATTTTACCCATTCCATTCATCGTCCGATATGACTATACTTTGGAGGACGTAAAATAAGAAAAAAAAACATTAATATTAAAGTCATATAGGTATCTATTGAGCAAAATATACCAAAAATCTCTATTAACTTCCTTAATGTACATATAACTCCCAATCTGAGATATTTTGGCATTTATGCCACAGTTGCCATACAACAGCAATCAAATATTCCTTTGAGACACTCAGACAGAAGAGCTTTCAATTGCACCTGTAAACATAAACCGTTTTGGCATAACTCTCAATGAATTAACTTTATTTACAGCAATGACGTTTATACACTATTGATATGTTTTAGCACAGGAACCTCAAGAAATTATGCTCTTTAACTCATTTTTGGCAATGAATGCTTATTTTAAACTAGTCAAGTATAGGACAACATTGCAAAGGTAGAATCAGGCTGAAAAAGAAGATCACAGACGGAACTTTTACCATGATCGTCCGGTTTCTGTTCAGTTGCTCTGACCAACTGAGGTACTATGGCAACCTGAGGGTACGACATCAGACTCTCCAACCATTTTTTTCCAGTAATATCCCACTGGGGTATGTTGTTTCAAAATGAATTTGAGATCTCCTTGTGAGATACCAAAAGACTCGCTTGTTTACAGAATTTAAAGTCGTGCCGTTTGTTGTCATAGTATCTCATTTAATTAGAGCAACCGAACGAAACTGCGAACCAGTGGTTCAGATGTAGCATTGAATTTTCAGTCAGATTCTAGCTTCTCCAACTTATACTGCTTCTTGCAGATTTTATTAAAATTAACCATAACCGCGTAAGTTATATTAGTTGTTAGATGCCTTAAATGATATTCAAATGAGCACCAGATCCATAAGGTCTTATAGTTTTCTCACATTAAATCTTGATACGCTATCCGTACAGTATAGCGGCTGCCTAGAATAAAATTGTTGGAGCTGAATTTTACACCAGAGGTCAATATTTTGAATTTACACAGTTCATAGGAAATGTAAAGAAACAGAGATTGGTATTTTTATTATTCATGAATTTTAATACTTAATACTGTACTTCTCTGGTGCCATACGTAACCATGGAGAAAGTAATACTAAAGACTAATATTTCGGACTGTTTGTTTATTGCGTCTTTCTTTGGCACCTGATGAAATGAGTGCAATCTTTCTTTAAATTATAATGCTACAAAGGTCAGTGAAATCACAGTACCGCTGATTGAAAGAAAGATTGGCGGCATTACCTGTTAAGCATCCTATAATGTCTTGGCACTTACTCTACAATGCGTGTGTAAAATGACAGGAATAGATAAACAAATGATGATGCTCTGTCTTTAAGCGGTATCCTTGTGAAGCTCACGGAGGGTGACGTAACAGAGTGACGTAAGTAGTCGGCACCGCACCCTGTACTATGGGTAGTTTTCAATCACATTTACTTGTGAACTTGTCGTCGGCTCACGCCCAAACGTTCGATGTAATTGAATGGAACAAGTGCCGTCACGGCTTAATTTAAGTCCCTAGTTTGAAGTGGATCGTGACAGAATGCATAAGGTTAAGGTCGCTTCTACACCACGAAAACAATTAACAGGGTAAAGGTTCCAGTAATGATCAAGTTAGCACCTTCAGTTTCAGACACGCAGAGCAATCCTCCGTATTCAAGGAAGTTTGTGCTTGAGGCTTTGTTCTGTTAGTTTTGGTTATCCGTTTCATGAGAGACGATGGGGTGAGTAAAAATTTGGGTGCTTTGAAACTTACACATTGGATGCAAATTCAACGTATTCTCCCGAGAAATGGTACCTATGCCATGTGTCACAGTAAGTGAAACAGGAAGTCCTACAGCAGGAACGCAGCTAGATGTGCCGGGCTAAAGGTGCCACCGCCGTGTGTAAGGGCGAGTGACGACACCACGATATATTCACCAAATATCTACGGTGACAGGAAGGAAAATATAAGGATGGTTAGCTTATTGGGTTGGGACGATTGGGAATGTGGTGTAGGGCAAACCTTACAGAACTGGTCAAAAAATTGTTGTTTTCATACATTGCTGTTCTGCATTAACGTGTGGTTAGTGTCAAATAGCTGTGGAGATTAATTGACCCTTAAGACACTGTAACCATACAATAACAACAATAACAAAAAACGTAATATCATAACATTATCTGGGATTGCTGGCATCTTATGTTTCATCCTGTGGTACAATAATGACGAGACGTCGAAGAAAACTTTAAACAATACTTGATGTAGGACGCTGCACAATCGAAGGGTTTAACATCAAATTTAAGCTGTGAGAGCAGCTAATGAGAGCCTTCTCATGAGGAATCCTTAGTCCAAACGTACGAAGTGCTTTGCAGCCTCCGGTTCCTGAATAGACTGTTAAGAGGAATAACTAGTTTAACTTCAAAACATTATAACCGAAGAATGTCCCGGACCTCACATAGAAATGGCGCTACTGGGCATCATATAGTTTAACTCTTGACTAGCTTGTATCCATAGTTACAGGTCAATAGCTTGTTTAGTTTTCGAATGGCAGCTTCTTAAACAAGACGACTTTAGAGGTTTCACGAAAGTAGAGGATTTGGAGAAACGAGCAGTGATTAAATATTTCCATTTGACAGATTTAGCGCCTAAAGAAATCAAGGAGGAAATGGACAATGCATTAAATTACTCTTCCCCTTCATTGTACAGTGATTAAAAGGTACGTGACAGAGTTTCAAATGGTACGTACGAGCACTAGTGATGAAACTCGCTCTGGATGCCCTGTGGAAGTCACAAATCCAGATACCATTGATAAGATATATCGTTTCTTACTGTAAGACAGCAGATTAAAGCTGTTTGAAATAACAGAGGCTGTAAATATATCAAAAGTGCGTGCAGGTAATACTTTAAATAATGTTTTGGGATTTCACAAGGTTTGTACAAGATTGGTGCCGCATTTGTTGACATATGATCAAAAGTTGCAAGGAAAAACGATTTGTGTTAAGAATTTGGAGTTCTGCTGCAAAAATCCCAGCTAATTTTTGAGACGGCCTATTACCATGTATGAAACTTTTATGCATAACTACACTCCAGAGAGTAAATCACAGGCAAAACAGTGCATTGCGCCAGGTAAACCAACTCCAAAAACGGCAATGTCAATTTTCACATATCCTGTTTTACCTATTCAAAATTAAGCAAATAACTTCCCCAATGTGCAATTATCGCAAAGAAGAAACCCAGACGGCCCTGTACCTGCTTACACAGTGCTCCAGGTTTACAAGAGGTAGACCAGATATTCTAAAGTCTCTAACCTTGCCAATGATACTGGAGTAACACATCAACTTCACACAGTTAACCTGATTCCTCAGCAACGCTTTCCGTTCTATACAATAAACCGAGCACTATGTAACTATTATTCTATTCTCAATTCCCTGTGATATGGCTGATGGTGAAACACGGGTTGTAATATAACTGAATAACAACAACAATGAGGTGGAGGATGAGGAGGATGATAGTAATAATAGTAATAGGAATAATAAAAGATCATACAATTTACTTGACATACAAAGGTATCCAGAATGAAGAGTATTTCAGAGACCATTTCCAGAAAGTTCAAGACAAACGTTTTGCTTTCTATGAAAATTTCTGAAACACACACTTTAGTAAAAGGTTGCTTTAAAGAAAACCAAACCGTTGAAAGCAATTTCCATATAAAGATTAGATTGGGCTGAGCGTATTTTTTTGGAAGCCTTCGTGTTGCACCCTTGATACAAACTGAACTTGGTTTCGTTTTTGAAATATGCTGAAATTCATACACACACACACACACACACACACACACACACACACACACACACACACACACACACACACACACACACACACACATGCACACACACGCACACGCAGACACAGACACACTACAAGAGATTCAACATACTTAATGATGCTACAGAGGAGGAGATAAAAAGCAAAAGAGACGAAACCACAGATCACATCCTGTATGACTGCATCAAATGGAAGTACCAAAGGGGAAAACTAAGGATACAAATAAACAAGAAAGGAGGAAAGTGGGTAGTACATAAACTAGCACTTGTGGGACAATATCTAAGGGACTTTGGTAAATATGTCAACACAATCAATCTAGAAAAAGCTGAATAAATAAATAAGTAAATTAATTCTAAATGACTATAGTGACTGTGTGAACACAATCGGAAAACAAAATAACTTCAGTACCTCAGTTAATATGAACAATCAATCTGAAGAAAAGCAAACCAGAACATGTAATATTACAAATGTAATGTAACATGTGGATGAATAAAGGATTATAAAAAAAAATGCCACACATAGAGTTCTTTTTTCCCTAAAAACGCTCCTTTTTTAAATCATCGGACTTCGGAACGCACATTTTCGTTACAGTATCGGTATCATATTCTTAGGTGTAGTGCAATTAATAAAGGTGGGAGGCACGTGCGATTTTCCATAGTGCACATGGGTTGTACTGCTATAGGCCGCGCATGTAAATGACAAGTGCCTCACTGCAGCACAACTTACAACAGCATAAACAATGCATTCTGGAATTGCATTTAAACGCTCATAATTACTCCTGTTAATTAGCTACCTACTAGCTGAGGCGGCGAACTTCGCACCGCCAATAAAAGTTGTCTGAACTTATCTCTATAAGTAAAACAAATTTGGATTACTTAGTTATTTATTCTGCAATTGGAGGTGAAGTTTAAATACAACACAGTTACAATTAAGTTAATTTAAGGCTTTCTGATAAACAATATATATTAAACAATATATGTAATGAGATGATGGTTTTCCGACGAGCGAAAACGCTACTGCAAGTTGATTCCGCAAATTTCCAACGACTGCACTTGCGATTCATTTATAATCATCGCAAAGATCAAATGCATGGGAAATTGTAGACCCACATTCACGAATTAATAAACACGAATTACAAGGAAGGCATCCAAGGATCCACCAATATTTGATAACAATTGTCTGTAGTCAAATATTTATAATGTGCCTTCAGAAATTAATTTGGTGTCTAATCTTCGAAGGATATATCATCATGCTACATAAAACGTTCAGTCTTGATAACAAACTATGAACGCCATTTAATCAAATGTGGGATGTGAGATATTTTTGAAGGCTTTGGCAAAGAGTGGAACATCCTTTGTTTGTCGGAAATAAAAGAAGGTGCTTGTGTTCCGTAAAAGTTTACTTCTGTACTTTTATGTTTACTACGTATTCTCAGGTATAATTAATATATTTTATATGGGGCTACCCATCATGTCAGACGATGATGATGTCGATAAAGCGAACAATATTTCTAATCTCATCAGTAATAGTGCATTGCTGTTCAACGAAAATTTCAATAATTTGTGGCGTATTTAGGATTCATGAACATATATTAGCTAGCCAAATACTAGTGCAGGAAAAGAAGGTTTTATGACAGGAGTGCTAGTAGGCTTTTAATATTTGTACTACCATTAGATCACTGTCTTCAATTGGTGAGCGGATAAACTCCGGGTTTGGCTGGTATTTTCGGAGCAGAATTAATTGGAGATATTAGCCACCTTCACCATGTACGTGCTACTCTTAACATGAAGTAACGTCTATATTCGAATTAGGCATTCATTTCAATTTAAACTGTGTAACATAGCAGTAATTTTTATTAAAAGTGATTTTATATACATTGTTTCAAAACGACACCAAACGATCATAGCTGTCGCGTAGTTTAAAAATTAACTAGTCCGAATTTCGGTATCGCAACTTCGAAGTTCTCTTAGGTATAATTTTATGCAGTATTCAATATTACATAATTTTGTGATTAGGCACCGCAGCAACCGCTGGTGTGTGAACCTCAAAAGTTTGTATTATGTCGCACCGGCCACGAAAACAGAAACATTACTCTTTGCTCTTTATTAGTGACCCCAGCCTACGTTTCAGGTAATAGGGTAAAGGGCAGTTATTTGTGAAAATGTCGACTAATAACTCGGACAGTTGCAAGGTTGCTCTTCAGTGTAAAACTACACATTCCGTCCTAACAGGGAGGATTTTACGCGTACTTGGATAACAAATCCAAGCAATATGGAGCGCTATACGAACGCCGAAATGACGGATATGGTTTTGATGGATGGAAGAGCTGAAGGAAGTTCAACGAACGCAGGATTAATTTAGTTTCATTAAAATATTAACTGTAAAAATTGTTACATCAATGGTAATATTTATTTGTTTAACTTCAGAGCCTTTTGTTAATTGTACAATACTTTCAATAACTCACTGTAAATATGAACAGCTTCTTTTCAGTTACAAATGCTTTATTTAGTATTATCAAACACGTGAAATAAAATGCTCGTTTCATTGCATAAGGCATTTAGTTTTGGCTAATTTATCTACAATTCCTTGATGTTGTTTTCTGTTCTATTAATCATTTAATGCTTCCTTCCTCAACCTCACTAACATTAACTTCACTTCCCTCTAAAAGGTAGAAGTTGCATATGTCCACCGTATTTGCTATCACGGAATTTTGGAACACGTTAAAAACTCATAAGAAAGAATTAAACGATAGCTTCATTATTGTGGTTTCATAAGGCAAAGAAATTCTTAATAGTAGCAAGCTACTGCGGAGTATGCCGGTATGTTTACAAACAGTTGCAGCACGCGGAACGGCGTGTGACATATACCTGCGAACTCCGAGAGCTTGAGGCACGCGTCGTTGTTTGTGTCACTGCCTAATCCGCACTCATTTTGGAGCAGTTTTTCCATGCGGCTCTTTGGTGGTAATAACCATCTATACGTGTCACACAGAAGCTGAGCAACCACTTCTATGTGTTTGTTCTGTGTCGTTTTGAAACATACTGTATTATGTGAAGGTAATGCACTTTACATGTCCGACATAATCTCTTGTTGCTGCCTAACCTTTGTATTTTTATGCGTATGTAATTCTTATATGGAAGTTTCAAGTAATATATTATTAAAAATTAAATGGTAAATGTGTATTAATGGTTTCCTAAGTGGGTTTATGCACAGTAAATCTTTGAAATCCATGTTGATTATTATTTTCTCCGGCGTAACACAATTTACATAGAATTTCATCCTGGTGGCAAGCAACTACTAAATTACTCCTTTTAATGTTTATATACAATAACCGAGTATTTGACTACGACATTAACAGTTTCCTGTAAGAGCTATACTTTGCATATGTTAGAAACAACATTATAGTGTAGAGATGAATTTATAAACAAAGCATATGGAATAGAAACATCTACCTTGAAAACACAGTAATTTCCAGCATTGTCAGAATTACTTTCACTACAACAACAATGATGATGACATCCATTATAGTCAGTTGCAGAATTTCCATAATGCTGCTTCTCAAGTGGTTTTGTATACGCTCACAATAGGCGGTGTTGCCATTCCCCAAGGCCAGCTAATATGAAAACCCAATAAAATTAGTTCCACAACGTATTAATAGAAGTGTGCACGCACGAGATAACTATGTGTGAGCGCTAAACTCGGCATTATGAAGAGAAGATTATTATGCCGGCAACACAATGCTGCTAAAGTTATTGAGTCATTATTTTAAAATGACCTTCTCAGGTAGAGCATTTTACACCGTAACTTAAGTTTCACGTAAGACTTTTTGCTGGTGATCTGGATGCTCTTCCGGTATCCCTACCGCTTCGAAGACCGCCAAAGCAGGAGTGGCTGTTCAGAAGTTGTACCACCAACAACTTCAGCTTACATTTGCTCCAGAATATGTATAAACCCTTAGTTGGTAACATCCGTCTCAGAGGTGGGCATAAAATCTTTTAAGTGCAGTTGACACATAGGCATTGCTAATTTGATCTAATATTCCAACTATGCTTCATTTGTGAGTTGAACTTTGTATTGCGTGAACACCATTGTTTTGGCTCACACGCACGCGTCACCCACATCGTCTCACAGGCGGATATTACTGTCCTGGCAACGCACATAAAAGGTTCACGTGGAGCGTAAACGCGGCTTGTTTACACAAAGGAACTGATAAAGATAACAGTCTGATAGTGTATCTCTGGAAAAGACTTACCGACACAGATAAGTGAGGTAAATGGAAATCTCTAGTGACTTCTTGACTGATAGAGATTATTCGGTTTCTGGCTCGTTTTAGAAATATCTAGAATTTATGAATGAGATATATAAGAGACTGTGACATGCCAGCGGACAGTTGTAAAACGAGAGTGAGTTGCGAGAGGTAAGCAGAGAACAGCTGAGAGTGTTGTTGTAACGAGAGCTGAAGTTGTAAACAGAACGCTGTTTGATATTGTCATCGACCTTGGTAGATTGTGTTGTATATGTGATGTAAGGTTTTCACGAGAGAATTGAACAGTGTATTTCTACATTTAGAATTTCGGCAAATTGGACTTTTAATTCTACGAACCCACAAAGTCACATTACTGAAAAGTAGGGTTCCTGTCTCTGTTAGTAGACAGATATTACTTTAAAGAAGAAAGTTTTCTGGTGTTATATATCTTACTTTTCAAATGTTTAATTCGTTATAGATGGCTACTAATGTCACAAAGAAGCAGGAAAATGGTGCAATTGGTTTAGAGCATCTCAATAAGAGCGTTGATGACTGTCATTTAGAGGATTCTTATGTTCCTGAAGAAGATCACTTATTAAATTCAGACCATTAGGGATTCGGAAATAAATTTTCAGCATATCAGAGAATGAAGAGAGCGGTGTTGACTATAGGGAAAGTGGTGACACCAAAATTGACAGAATTTATTATGGTATTTCATATAATGCCACAAAATCTGGAGCAAATGCTCCAGACGAAGTGCAGTAATTACTCAGCTATCCGAAGAAGAAGGAGATGGCCACTTGCAACATTTTACTTTCTAATATCATTGAACTGAGCTAATACGAGATAGGAGGAATTATGGAAAAGATAGGAACGGGAGATACATGGAGATTAGAGGAAAGGGATTCATGTGATATGGGTAAATTAATTAAATGCAGAATAGAGGATATAGAAAGACAGGAAATATGGGGAAGTCTATCAAATATGAAATCATTACAAGTTTACAAGAAAATAAAAAGAAATTGGGGACGAGAAGCATATGTAGATTACTGCAATTGGTAAGAGAGAGAAGGGTTTGCTTGGATGAGAACAGGAACACTATTTCTAAGAGGGATAAGAGGTAGGGAAAAGGGAATTTGAGAATTGTGTGGGGGAAAAGAAAGCATAACACACTATGCAACAGAATTCAAGGAGGTTGCAATATGGAGAAAAAGGTTTGGGAAGAAAAATGGGAGAAAGTAGAAAAGAGGATAGTAGCTCTAAAAATGTTAACGGACAGGGAGGAAAAGAAGGTAAGAAGTATTGGTGAGTTCTTGCAGAAAGTAATAGACAAATGGGCCAGAAATGTAAAAAATGTAAGAAAGGAAGAGCAGGGGGAAGAAAGGAACTATTTAAGTAATCAAGGAGGTATGGAGGTTAAGAGCTACCTGGCTGAGCAAAAGACCGGGGTGTCGTACAAGCCAAGGTAGCAGCAAGGTAACGACAAATAAATGTAGCCAAAAGTTTTATTTTATAAAATTTTGGAACATGCACAATAAAGTATGTTATATATCTCCACAAAGGTTTTAAAGATTTGAGTTCATAAAAAGCATAGGAATAAATCTAATCAGAGGACATAGGCTGAGAAGGTTCCATATTCCACAGTTATCGGATGATCTCAGGAAAATCATTTCGTAATTCTGGGTGAAGAGCATAGATATGACTCTCCAGCAAAATGTGTAAGAAACGTCAAGCTAGAAAAGAGAAAAATCCGTTGTTACTGTCCCATCACGCTGAACAGAATGACGGCATACAAGTGCGTGAAGTATGATAAACCCAATTGCTTACAGTGTTCCATGAAAATATGTAAAAGGTGTGTATAAACTATGTAATGGTTTACCTTATTTGAATAGAGGTCAAGATATATCGCAAAACAAATGTCAACTTTGGAGACTATTTTGTTTTAAACAGTAATATATAATTTTGTGACTTCTAAGGAAGTATAATGAACTTCAGAAACAATTTCCTGTGAAGGACCAACATTTAATTTTGTACTTTTTGCATATTTTATAACAAAATAGTTTTAAAGTGAATAAAAATATCAGTACAAATATTTCGTCAAGTTATTTATCTTCTGTACTTATTAAAATGCACCTCAGATGCAAAATTTGATGATGTTCGTCTCTCAGACGAATGTTACCGTAAACGCCAATTTTTCACATGTTACCAACTAAGGGTTAAATTTATGTGTTTTGATTCACGTGACATTCTCTATTCCTATGCAAACTGTGTTAAACATTCATTCTGCTGTTTACTTCATATCAGTGAAAGTGAACATATCTTAACTCCAATTTTCTTGTAGGTGCAGAGAGATTCACAATATACTAGGCTGCAAAACATAGTCAAATCTCTTAAGAGCTACTCGTGGTGTTTGAAATTCCATACAGTTTGCTTGGGCAAGAGATTAGAAAACGAAACACAACTTCTGCTTTTAACGAGCTCTACGTTTTTTGTTTCGTAAGGCTTTCTTTACCTCTTACGTTCATAGTCAAGCTGCTTGTACGGTTACAGTGACTTTATCTTTGTTAACAGAAACCTCTCAGATAACGCACTGATTATTCTAGTAAGAGTGAGAGGGGTACTGACGGGCCTCTCGGTCGTGTGCTAAGCACCAATGAACACATCACTTCAGCCAATGGAACTCGCAGGAATCACATATAACAGATAGATGTTTACTCCAGGTGGAGTATTCAGTGCGTTTTCTGAGAGGTATCTATTAACAAACATAAATACATGGTAACAGTTCGTGCAGTGTGACTATACCAGTTACAGCAAAACCTCCTTAACCCAGACCAGTTATGAAAACCAAAACTGCGTTGTTTAACTTGGTAAGTGAACACTTGTTTTACAGATGATAAATTGCTATTCTCCTTACACACCCCACCTGATTGGGAAGAGGTTGGAAGAGAAACCTTGATAAAGTCATGGAAAAGGTTGTAACTAAATTGTTGAAGAAGTAAAATAACTGGAAGAAGATTGTATGAAAATTTTTAAAAATATCAATGGCGATTCTGAGGTTAATCAAGAAGGCATTGACAACTGGTTGCAAATCGACAATGACGGAGGTTATAAACCGATTGCAGAGGAACACATTTTTGCAACATGCAGTGTTACTGAACATTAAAATAAAGAGTATTCGAATTCAGACAGCGTTGATGAACCAGTTGTGGTTATGATCCACGTACAAGCAGTAGCAAACAGAGAAATTAATGATTTATATTGAAAGTCAACCCGAAACATTACCAAATGAACTTCTAATGTTAAAGCAGATACGAGATCGCGCTGCTCGTAAGCAATACACTAAAATTGAGAGAGCAGAAGCTCACTGACTTCTTTCTACTACCGGCTAGTTTGTGGCTATATTGTATACAATCCAAATACATAGGGTATTACAGTACAGCATATAGGTAAGTGAAAGTGTGGCGATAGTAATTTCAGAATTCCATTGAAAATATTTAAGTGATGTATATTCCGTCATAACACTGATTTTCGTTAACTTGGATCGGCCCGGCCCTAGCACCATTTGATCCGGGTAGACGAGGTTCTACAATATGTAAAAGTCATCCAAAATGAAGAGAACTTCTGAAGACAATACAAGCAAATTCAAGCTATACATTTAATTTGCCATAAAATATCTTAAATGTTTGATATTTTAAGCAAAATGATTACTGTCAGTTTTTTTAGAAAGTCACTATCTTCGAAAAATTTCCATGCAAAGGGTTGTCGAGGTTTCCTTGGAAACCTCGTGTCGAATTCTTGAAGAATTTAAATTTCAAGTTTGTATTTTAACCAAACGGATAGACAGGTCGTTTCCACGCGCGCGCGCGCACACACACACACAAACACACACACACACACACACACACACACATATATATATATATATATATATATATATATATATATATATATATGGATATGTAAGGTTAACTGGTGGTCGAAGCTAGAGAGAACGTTGGATAGAATGAAGATGGAGGTTATCTGGCAGAAGGGAGAAGGAAATGTAAAGTGCTTTTGGATAATGATTAAGAACAGGCTAGAGAACACTGACAGACAAGTGACATGGGGAAACCTGTGAAGTGGGAAATCACTAAATGTACCTCTGCTTTAAAATTAAGAGAAGGGAACGGAAGGGGAAGGGAAACTTATATAAATCTATGTGATAAAGATGAGAGGGAGGGTTTAGCTTGGTTAAGGAAAGAAGTCATGTTTGAGAGGGGGTTCACCAAAGAAGTGCAATTTATGTGGAAATAAAATAAGCGTAGAGTAATATGCAGGGAAATGTACGGAAATAGAAAATTGGTGGAAATCAATATGGGATAAGAACTGGGATAGTAAAAGAGTTTGCATAGTAAATGTTTACTTTGAAAGGAGAGAAAAGAATAAATCAGTTGGATAAATATAGGTACACACAAGGTCAAAGACAAACTGATTAGAGGAGTAAGGATGCTAAGAGTTCGGGAAATGGAGGACATGACGGAATATTAGGTCAAGGGCACATAAGAGTTAGAATAGAGGTAGACGGTTAGGGAGGTAATACCAATTCTAGCCCGTAAATATAAGGAGATGACGAGTTGGTATTGAGAAATTGTAATTGTAAATTGTGAATGCAGTTAAAAATGTAATGTGATAAATAAATAAATTAATTTTGATTGCATTCACATTCTGTACCTCTCCACTCATTTAAAAATGAAACCTACAAATGTTTATTATTCTAGCCATTCTTCTTTTAATTTAAATAAACTTTTAGTTCAGATTCACCTTTCCTTGTTAAACAATACAGTAGGTGAAAAGAGGTCAGATTTGCAAATAGCAGGTTGCAATGCGATAGCTTTGGAAAAATTGATTAATATTTTCTTGTGCCCGAGAAAAGAATAGGTAAAAAATAATAAGGGCTTCAAATTACTTCAAATTCAATCCAGTACCAATATCACAGAAATGTTAACTCCAGGAACACAATTTCGTTGGCATACTGTGTGCTTTAACGAGATCTACACTTGGTAAGATTATGTGCAATTTTTAGAGAATTGTACAAAAGGGATTCAGATCAAAGATTTCAGAAAGTATTCCTCCAAAAACCTCAAGATAAATTTTAACTTCTACTTATCAATTACCTAGCAATTATCTGCTTGAATCACGTTCCTAGCTTTCTTAATTTACTTTCGACGTTATTTATAGATAGAGTCAACTTGAAAAATCAATGCCGTCCTGGCATTAAATTCTCCAATAGTCAGAACGGCGTGCTGGCCATGGTAGCTCAATGGGTAAGAGAGACTGGACAAAAACCAGGGGATCCGTAATTCAAATCCCGGCCATGGTATTAAATTTTTCATGTTGACTCTATCTATCCAAAACCTTAGCCTATATACGGCCAGTATGAAGAAACGATTAACTTCCATAAATTAAATTTTGACGTTATTTGTTTTTGGATTGATATTTAAAACTAGCTTCAACATAACAGGATACTAAAGAGAAAGAGAAAGAAAGTGGCTTATGGAAGACATTTGATTAATTTATTTAACTCGATTAATGTTTTATTTATTTTTTGTAATATTTATATACCTTCTTTTAATCCTCAGATGTCCAGTAGAATCCCACTGGAGTTTTATTTTATCTAGGTAAACAAAATTAATATGTATTCATAAAATTGTTTATCCGCCATCGTAAGAAAAAGCACATCATTACGCCATAGTTTTGTTACTGAAAAGTAGGCCTTTTACTGTTTGACATGAATAATCTCTATAAAGAGTCGAATTATCACTACCAGTCAATATAGCAAGTCAAGCAAGAATAAAGTTTATTTTTTTTCGCTCGTGCTGGCAGGCTGTATATAGCCAGAAGTTTTTTGCTGCGTGCCCACCCATTAAGGGTTTTACCGCAGGTAGGATTAGAATTGAATTTTGTAGGATGAAGGTGATGTAGGTTTTTTGATTGGGAGTAATAAAGTTTAAATTTGCGAGACAACAATATATTATTCTTCAGCGACGCCTGCTCTAATATACTGTCAAATAAATTATATCTCTTTGACTCGTAGATGACCTAGTCCGATGTTCAATTTTTCTCTAGTTATCTGAGAAATGAGAAATAAACAAACGACATCTACAATTTACAACAAATTTTAATATTTTACGATGATAATTTATGACTTAAGTCGATTTTTTCTTAGATAACGGATATAGGACTACGAGGTTTGATGTGTATCATGGTCTTGGTGCTAACGCATTAGGCGTTTTATGTTTTCACTCGATAATAAATATCACTTTACGTCGGAAATATTATAAATAACTATACGGGAATAATTAATAATTAATATAAATAATGTATAATATTTAATATAACCGTAATAACTACTCAGAAACCCCCTGTTAATAATAATGCTAACCCAAGAAAAAGATTTTAACTTTTTAGCAATTTTTTCCACTTTTTTTCGACTGCATCCCTGAAATGTGTAATATGAATCGTGGTAGATATTTGGTAATAAAAGATGCACCTAGCCCCTTCTTGCACTAAGAACATAGCATGACTTAGAAAGCTCTCTGAGTCATGCATGCAATGCCATCTGTTACGTGTTTGTAGGTGTAGCAGAAAATAATCTCTCTATTTATGCAAATAGCCAACAATAAAGTGATGATACGTTAGTTGCAGTTGATTTTCCAGTTACCACGTTCATTTCACTTAATTCCAAAAGAGAGCGCAAGCCTATATTTAACATTAATGCGGAGTTATTATCGGTGGCAGACAGGCCGACCTTATCGTGTTAGTTATGTTGTCCCATAATGTCTGCGACTAAAGAGTAGGATAAACTGCTTTACATCGTCTTGTCACTTCAACAACCAGACAAGTTATATCTATAAATGGCTATACTTCATGGAAGAACATAACCTTAATCAGCTAAGTATGTTTTTTTCGCTTCGTTTTACTTCCTCTGCCTTATAATGAAAAAGAAACATATTAAAAATCTGATGTGTAACACTCACATGAATTTCTCTACTCATGTGCAAACTAATTGTAAAAGCCTGACATAATCCTCTACCTACTTCATCATATTCCAGATAAACATTTGCAGAGAGTACGTTATTGATAATATATGTTCTAGATGCAAGGCGATGTGCGAATACATAAGGCAAATCTTTAAAGAGCTGACCGCCTTGTGATGGATTGAAAATTGCGTTTGGATGGCCAAGAGATAAAAGCAATGTACAATGACTTCGCATTTGGGAAACGTATAAACATTTGAATGTTCAAACAAATAACAAGGAAAGTCTCTAAAATATTCCACTCAACAAAGATAATGTACTTAACATTCTGTCAAGAATGTACCGTGAATTAATCACAAAAAATCTCATATAAGAGGGGCATTTGAAATTATTGCTTTCTCTAAGTTGATACATCTTTATTCTGTACACATGCGGAGTTTGACTGTCATCTGTCACTCAATTTTTTACAGGGTGCCGTTTTTGTAGTGCATCTCAAACGTTTGTTGCGATTTTACAACGAATAAAAGTATTGAACAAAAAATCTGGCTCAAATTTTGCATTGCAAATGTTATTTTTGTGACGAATCGCTCAAAATGTTACAGAGGGCTTAGGGTGAATCGACTTATGAGTCGTACAATGAACTCAAAAGTGGTCGAGATGTGGCGGAAGATTTGCCTCATTCTGGTCACTTTCAACTGAACCGAACATCGCTAAAATGAAGGAAATGTCTGAAAATAATCATTTAGGTTTGAGAGACATTGCTGCTGAACTTTTTGTGTCTCATGAATCGAATCGTACTATTTTAAACGATTGTCTGGACATGATACGTGTTGTCGCTTGATTAGTTCCAAAAGACTTCAGCTTTCTGTATAAAAAAAAAAAAAAAAAAAAAAAGAACTCAATCGCTTAAGGATCGCTGAAGAAGGGCTAGAACGAGGCAACTCCGACCCCACATTCATGAATCGCAAGGTAGCTGGGGATGAGACGTGGGCTTACGGGTTTGACACGCGAACCAGTCAACAAGCTTCCAAGTGGCTCCTTCCAACTGTACCGAAACCCAAAAGGACACGTCAAACTCATTCAAAACTGAAAGTCATTTTGACAGTTTTTTTCGATTACCGCAGTGTCGTGCACCCGGAATTCTTGCCAGAAGTTCATACGGTAAATAAAGTCTATTATATGCACCGTATGCGGCGTTTGAGAGAACAAATACGGCAAAAAAGACCAGATTTGTGGCAAGATAGCGAATGGATTCTGCACCACGATAACGCCACAGCTCACAAGGCTATCACTGTGAACGAATTTCTAGCAGGAATTCAACTAATCTCATGAACATCCAGGGTATTCACTTGGTCTGGCTCCGGCTTCTTTCTCTTTCCAAAACTCAAATTACCATTTCGAGGCACCCGTTTTCAGTCAATAGAAGACTTCCGAGAATTCATTTTAAAATCGCAACACACCTTTGAGGTACACTAACAAAATGGCGCCGTATAAACAAACTAGATGGCAGATGATAATCAAACTCAGCGTGGAAAGATGTACCAACTTATCGATGGCAATAATTTCAAATTCCCTATTATACCAGATTTTTATGTGGTCAATTCTCGGAACTTTCTTGACAGAGTAGTAAACTGTATATTTTCAGTAGTTCAAAATATTTTGTATTGTAACAAGTATTACCAGACATGTGGAACCATGTAAGAAATCTAAATAAATAGAACAAGGAAAAAAAAGTGTTGAAATGTTATAAAATCATGGCAGTTGCAATGCTAATATAAGGAAGCAAGTCTGGATATTAAAAGAAGGGAACAAATGTAAAATACAGGCAGCAGAAATGAGATCCTTAAGAAGAGTTAAATAATGCACCAGACGTGACTTAATAAGTAATAACAAAATTCGAGAGGAATTAGGCATATACCAACTACAAGATAAAATAGACGAGTACAAACAGAATCGGGAAAAGAATGTGAATAGAATAAGTGGATAAAGAATACCAGTTTTAATAAGAAGGTATAATCCTCGCAGAAGAAGAGATCTAGGATGCCCTAGAAGAAGATTGGAGTAGGTGTTGGAATGTAAAGACAAACAGCCAAAAATGTCTGACGTGTGAAGTTTGTTTTCTGTTTTCTGGTTTTTTTTTTTTTTTTTTTTTTTGTAATTTACGTCCTCCAACGTTAAGTCATACCAGACGATGAATGAATGGGGTGAAATGTTGCTCAAATAAGTCCAGAGTACATGGAGCTTAGAGTTACCCGACATTGGTCTTTCAGGATAATGGAAAACTCCGGAAAAACCTTATCCAGAGATTCTAACTTGGGACCTCTTGAGCGTGAGGCAGACATCCTACCATCTACGCTACCGAGGCGGGCACCTGTGAAGTGAAGAAGAATACGTTTTATCTGGCCCTTACGGTTTGAAGTTATGCCAAAGTTATCTAAAACAAGATGATCTCTGAGAGCATTTCTAGAATGTTCAAGATATATGCTTCATTTGTCATAAAGATATCCTAAACATTTAATAAAATCCATCACAGACATTTTGAAAATATATAATTTTTTAAAAATTTTCGATTTAAGAGCTAGTCTAAAGCAAGGGGACGTTCTTAAAAATGCTGGGGTTTAAGTTACCAACGAGGGGGTGTCGTAAAGTTTTATCAACCTTTAAAAAATGTGATAGAGAGTTTTTGTTGATACGTAGTAACCATCAAGATTTACACATTAGTCCCAGCGTTTCTTGACCTTTCGAATACCTTGATTGCAGAAGTCTGCAGAATTCGGTTTAAACGTCATTTGAGTTGTCAAATCGGCGCCCATGCAACAGATTCTTCATTTCTGGGAACAAGAAACATATTTGGTGCGAGATTGGGCGAATAAAGTGGATGCTCTAAGGTCCCAAAGCCACATTCCCTTGTTTTGTCAACTGCAACTTGAGATCAATGAGCTGGTGCATTGTCAGCCAGAAGATGAACAACTTTGGAGAGCATACCGCATGGTTTCTTAATTATAGCTGGTCGTAACTGGTCCAGAAGGTTGCAGTTGTGTCTGCCAGTGATGGTTTGACTTTTGGCAAGATAATCTTTAAGGATGACTACACGACAGTCTCATAAAACTGAAAGCATCACCTTCCCAGCTGACTTTTGCATCTTTGCCTTTTGGGAACGGGGAGAATCGGCATGTTTCCATTCCAGCCTCATGGAGTGTGCTTCTCGATCATACTGATAATTCTAGGATTCATTCATGGTTACCAGACGATCGAAAATATCATCTTCATGCTATTCCAACAGCATCAACACCTGTCTTGAAAGGTCACGAATTGTTTGCTTTTGGAAACGGGATAGCAAACGTGGAACCCACCGTGCAACCATTTTAGTTATGTGCAGTTTGTCATGAATAACTTTCCACACACTACCATAACTAAGATATGTCTCACTCATGATTATTTGGATGGTTGCTCGTCTGTCTTGCAGTATTACACACTCCACTTTCTTCACTGTGACAGCATCGTCTGTCAGTGACGGTCTTCCAGCTCTTGGTTCATCTGTCAGGAACATGTTACCAGTTTGAAAATTCCTTTTCCATTTCATGAGCCATCATCTCATCATGGATTTCCTGGGCAGTTTTGTCCTTCAAGTGCAGGAACTTGATCACACTACGAGCCTCAATTTTCTCCATCTTACACCTTAGTAACTACTGGTTCACACTAAAAAACAAAGTAACACAAATCACTACCAATATTATGTCCCGAGTGATCAATGATGACAATGAAAAATTTTCATCACACATCCATAACCTTTCTCTACGAAAAGGTAAAAATAAACTTTTTTAGAGGCTCCCAAACATACGTTTCAGGTGAAATCTCGGTATAACATTTCTGAATGAATACATTACATGTCTTACTTAATATAGGTGATAGAAGATATAGAAGAATTCACTAAGAGAGAACAAAGCTTTTAACTCTTTAGAGAACTTTCTAGATATTCCTTTCATTTTGAACATTCATGTGTCATGCAAGTGATATTGTGAGAGGTACCGGGATCGATACCCGGCGCCTCCACCAAAAGTGCTTTTCAACTTTAAATTGAAACCGCAGAAATGTTTCTTTGCCATGTTTTACAAGTTTCAAGGTCCATTAATAATACCCCTGTGAAGGTTCTTCTCGATACTGGCAGTGCTGTCAGTATTGTCAATGCTGTACACGTATCTGATATTTCTAAATTGCAGCCTGTGGACATTTTACTTAGAACTGCTGGAAACAAGCTTTTAGATGCTGCATACCACCTACCTTTGGATTTTTCAATTAATAACTATCTCTTTCAGGAAGATGTTCTTGTTGTAAAAGGGCTAGCACATGACTTGATTTTAGGTAATGATTTTTTGTCTGCACACAAAGCTATTATTGATTATGTAAAAAATGATGTTGTGATTCATGTAGATGACAAGTTGTGTCATATTTCTATGGTAGAGAACACAGAACTCCCCATGTCAGATATTGCTGTAGTGCCGTTTACTGAGGGTGATGTTACTAAACCAGAAAACAAAGTGTTTGTTAAAGAAGATGTTCAGATTCCTCCATTTTCGGTTTGTCATGTAGCAGTAGAACTTTCTTCACCCATTGATTGTGATGTAATGTTTGAGCCTGTGCCAGGTATTTTGCAAAAGAAACAGATATCCATTCCTCAAATGGTTAAATGTAACATCCCTCGTTGCCTGGTAATGCTGGGATCTTAATTTTATTGAATGCTGAAAAGAAAATGTATTGCATTCACACCCAAAAAAAAAAAAAACTAACTATTACCACTGTTGAACTGGCGAACGAGGATACATTACCTGGGGGTTTCACTCATAGGTTTAATAAACAATTTAAAACAATATTAAGACACTTACACTGACACTCACTGTTTATATTTATGCTTTTTACCAGATTTGTAACAGATAGTATAATCAAACTCCTGTAGTTTAAGGCTCCAGCGAGCCAGACGCCCTGTAAGATCTTTCAGATTATTTAGATAACACAATGAATGGTGGTCAGAAATCACATGAACTTTATAACCATATACAAATTTTCTAAAATGTGTGAAACCAAAAACAATAGCTAGGAGCTCCAACTCTGGAACACCATAATTACGCTCACACTTTGACAACAATCTAGAGGCATAAGCAACAGGTCTTAACTGGTCGTTTACAGATTGCAACAAAACACACAGTGTAAGTGTCTTAATATTGTTTTAAATTGTTTATTAAACCTATGAGTGAAACCCCCAGGTAATGTATCCTCGTTCGCCAGTTCAACAGTGGTAATAGTTAGTTTTTTTTTTTTTTTTTTTTTGGGTGTGAATGCAATACATTTTCTTTTCAGCATTCAATAAAATTAAGATCCCAGCATTACCAGGCAACGAGGGATGTTACAATATGTTAATCTTAAATTGTACTTGTATTAATCATAACATTTCTTATCCATTTATAAGGAATTGTCGTAATAATAGCCCTGTTTAATAAAATGAAGTTTGCCTAAATTGTTCAGCATTTCTCTCTATGTTTTCCACCTATGCTGTTGTAAAGTACTGTTATTTATGCTATGCAGAACGATGCTGTTCCGAATGCGCAGATGTGCACTCACTTTTTTTCTTCCCAGGAATCAGTGCCTGCACGTAAGTGATGGTGGCAATAGTAAACAGTCACAATCTGGAACACAGATCATATTAGAAAGTGCTTTCACGTACATGCTATCCTAACCAGATGGTTATTGAAATGTCCACTGTAACTTCAGTAGTAGTAGAGCAGTCAATAGTAACTTTTTTAGTCCTTCACAACACAAAGGCATGACTGGCAATAGGTCGCAGACGTACATGTACATAGTTAAGAGTCAGTAGAAAAATTAACATATTTCACCCAGATATTAAATACCAAGATTTCTTTGAAACTTCTTCTTCTTCTTCACTTCATGGCATAGGCAATCAAGTGCCTGTTCTGCCTTCGAAGTCCTCCAGCCAACGTTTCCTGGGTCTGCGCACCGATCCTTTAGGATGATACTGTAATATTTGTTTTGTAAGTGTATTATCTGGCATTCTTTCAACATGTTCCCTCCATTTTTGTTTGAGACTTCCATTAGATCCGTCCGGCTGATTCCTTCGATGGTCCTGAGTAAGTAAATTTCCCCATTACGGGTTACCATCCCGTAGATGGGTAAGTCATGTGAAGTTTGCCTTCTCACGGCTCATGACTTCCGGTAATTCTTAATCATGGTTGTCTTCCTTTAGCCCATGGTAACCCAATACCTAACTACAGGGCAGTAGCGCCGAAGATGTCTTCTCCGCCTCTTCAGTCATTGAGATTCTAGATCTTCTTCTGCCGTTAGAGCTGTTTGACATCTTCTAAGATGTTTCCGGCCGCCCAATCTGGGTACAGTCGTCAGAACCCTCGTTGCGGACTATGCTTGGTTCTCCTCCCCTCTTACCAACCAGCAAGGTAGCAAAGCTAGACTTTCCCAGTATGGTCGTCTGGTTCATTTGATACTAAGCCGCCCCCCCCCCCCCCACCGAGACAAGCTGATAGCCCCCGGGGGGGATTTCTTTGAAACGTGTTTTAAATTTCCTGAAGACAACTACAATTTGAGGAAAAATCTTTGTGTGTGTGTGTGTGTGTGTGTTTGTGTGTGTGTGTGGTTTTTTCTTTAATTTACGTACTCCAACGTTGAGTCATATCGGACGATGAATGAAATTGGTGAAATGATGCTCAAATGAGTCCGGAGTCCATGGAGCTTAGAGCTACCTGATATTCGTCTTGAAGGATAAGCGAAAGTCCCGAAAAAACCTTATCCAGGTAACACACCCTAACCGAGATTCGAACTCGGGACCTCTTGAACGAGAGGCAGACATGCTTATCTACGCTACCGAGGCAGGCCGTGTGTGTGTGTGTGTGTGTGTGTGTGTGTGTGTGTGTGTGTGTGTGTGTGTGTGTGTGTGTGTGTATGTATGTGTGATCAGCAAGACTCAAAATTATAAAGTCTGATAAATGCTAAACTTGAAATTGATGCTGATGAATGCAAATCTAATCTCTCGTGTATCTGTTGCCAACTGCTCCAGTGAAGAACTATGAGATCTTTATCTCTGGATATGCGTGGGCGAGCAGGCAACAAGACCACACCAGTTAAGTTGAAATAAATTTAATTATAATCTGAATAGAGTTGCCGGCAGTTGAGATTGAACAGTTAAACTGTTTATGAATCACCCGTAATGCTATTTTATATATCTTCATTAACGTATCCTGTATATTGCTTAAAATTATTTCTGCAATAATGATGCGAAATCTTTTGCCTTTAGCCGCACAAATATTCAGCGGAAATTATCACAAAGTCTACATAGGTAACTCAAGTACAATATTTTGCCCCTACTATATTTCAATAAAGGACCGCATAAATACTGCTGCATTACTGCAGAAAGACAATGGGGAAAAGGGAAAATTTAGCCAAACATGTTCTTTACTCGCATTAAGGTAAATCCGACCTGCAAACATTACTCCCTCCATTGTTCCTACAATTATTATGAACTCTTAAACCTGCTAATTCGTATCGAAACACAATTATATCTATGTGCTATTAAAATTCCCAGCTTATTATTTTCATTATGATTTTTAGAATCATAACTGCCCACCTTGTTACTATAGTTTATGCATAAATATGAAATTTCCAGGCATAACTTGAACTAACTAGATTCTGCTTAGTGGATTTCAGCTAACTTAAAGAAATCGCTAATCTAATCCTGATAAAGTTCTACGCTGCCTGGTAAATAAATGACTGACTAATCATATGCGTGTTAACACTCATAGCAACTGCAGCTATAGGATTTTGTTTTCTTTTGTAATTTACCTCCTCCAACGTTAAGTCATATAGGACGATGAATGAAATGGGTGAAATGATGCTCAAATAAGTCCAGGGTCCATGAAGCTTACAGTTAACTGACATTGGTGTTGAATGATAAGGAAAAACCCCGGTAAAAACTTTATCCAGATAAATAATATCTTGCTCTCATTATCATTTTTGCAGATCAATGAAACCTACCAATGAATACTTCTGATATAAAAATTCCATATTTCAAGAAACTGACTTATAGTTTTCAAGAAAATATTCCACCTAAAATTACCTGTTATTTTTAACATTTCTTCCCGTTTATTTGTTTTATTCTTCCAAAATGGTTCTAGTGATATTTATTATATTCTCAATGTATTTGAATAGCAAATGAAATGCAGATCTTAACGTTTCTGATATGTTTTCGTTCTGAACGAAGTGTCTTACTATTTTGTTCACTGGCAAACCATAGCAAACATTTGGGGGACCAGAAATATAGATGTTTTTATACATCTATTTCAGTTGAGATGCCATGGAAGAGTAATTTTTCGTGGCATTAACCACTTCTAAGATAATCGGTATTGGTGACTTTGAAGATATTATAACTCAGGAGTTTCTCGCTATGGCATGATAATTTGTAATTTCAAAGCCAACATTTTGCAATAGTAAAATGTATTTTTTGAAAATTCGAAATATATTTGTCATGATGAAGATGAAGAAGAGAGAACAAATTTTGATGTGTCATATTCAAATGGCTATCCGTTCCCATTTTCAAAAAGCTGTTCTTAACTTAGTGTTTCTCTTTTGTTTCTTCCCAACAATGAGACCATTCTTTTATTTCATTTATTTATGGTCGCTTTACAACTAAGGTTATCAGCGACCAAACTATAATTAATAAATTAAGGAGACAATGATGAAATATAAAACATACAATACAAACAGGTTATAACAATAAAGAAAACAACTAAGTTCGCACATTACAGTGTACAGTAGTGATGTAAGTAGAAATACAAATTTAAGATCACCTCGCCTTGTTGGACATAGTAGCTCAGGGGTTTAGAGCAACCACAGGGATATCGAGAGATCTGTGGTTCAAATCCCGGTTATGGCATTGAATTTTTCATTCTAGCTCTACTCATCCAAACCTTAGCCTATATACGGCTAGTTTGGCAGAAATGATTACTTACAGCATAGTAAGTCCCACAAAAGGTGCGTGTCTCATAGCATATGAGAACCCCTAGTGGTCTACCGGGAAACATACGATTCAGTTGGAGGATTTATTGTCATGTCGGCATGTTGGCCATAGTAGCTCAGTGGTTAATAAATAAATATCTAAATAACTAACTAAATAAATAAATAAACGGACGGACGGACGGACGGACGGAGTGTTAGATAAACATTTTTGACAACCTTCCGTCTTCTGTTCGGATCCTCAATTTTGTTGCTATAATGTTAAAACATCATAACACTGACCTTCATTAGTAATTAGGGAATATCTTTAATTGCAGTATGTACCTCACTATATGTATCAGTTATTTGCTCAATATCCATACACGTCTTACAAAATATCACACTTACTAGAATCAAAACTTCATAGTGAGACACTTAGGTTAGATCTATGGAAGCGTTTGCAAACAGTGGTTCAGTGATGTACCACATACATACACGTGCTCTGCTTGATTCTTCTCCTGCTCTCTCACGAAGTGGATCGGATAAACTCACGATGTACATATGTAAGCAAGCTGTCAAAACGCGGGCCGGTTAATTAAACAATAACATTTATTGTTTACTCACGCTTCGGAAGAAACCTGTTATATCAGAAGCATGCTGAAAATTGTAATACTTCAGTCTGCCAAGAGCTGCAGAACAAATAAATGACTTTGCAAAGAGTTTCTCACTTGTTTTTCATCACAAAGTCCGATCTATCGTGCGAAGAACGTTCTTTGTTGTTTTGAGTTTCAACAGCTCTGAAGTATGTGTGCATTCCACTCCTAAGTGCTGTTTTTTTAAGAAGTATTAATTTGTTTACCTGAGCTTATGAACAAGTTACACAGCATATTTATCACAATACCCTGGGTTATTAGCTAACGAATAGTACGCACTTAATGTGTAAGTCGCGTCCTTCTATGGTTCCTTACTGTAACAAGGAACACAATTTTGGATTTAGTGATAAGAGTTTTGCATAAACGATTCCTAGATTAGTTATTAAGATGTATATTGTATCCCTAATCTTTATCTTCCATTTATCAGAGCAAGGATGATAATTTATAACCCAAGTGTCATTTTTCTATTTTAACTCATGTTTGCGGGTGTGCGGACTTAACAGCAACTTAATGCTGAGAGAATAGACTTTCCTGGGACGGTAGGCAAACTGGAACACAAAACAGCAAGATGAGTTAATCTTCGTGTTTTCTTCCGTCAGTACTGTTGTATTAGAGGATTGTATTAGAGAAGGGAGGTATTAGAAAGTATGGAAGGTTCAAATCGTCAGTCCTTATTCACTGTATAGGTCTTAGTTTTCTTGTTCTGTCCGTTTCCTGCCTTTAAATGTAATGAAAGCCTTCTAGCTTTGGAACATAATGCATATCGATATTAGTGTTACATCATAAATAGCCTTTGAGTTTTGTGCATTTGATCACACTTCCATACGGTGGGGTGAATATGGAATAATCCAGTCTAGAAACAATTCCGATATCTCAGCCTGGAATTAAACCCGAAAACCCCCTGCACGGCAGGCAGATATACTGAACTCAGGGAACACCTCTGTAGCAATCATGGTTCGCTTTGGAAGCATGCCATTTTTAATTGATTTATTTTAGGTCTCATCAACAGCTAGATCATAAGTGACCATGTAGATATAAAAACAAAATTTAGATGTGTTTCAATACAAACATATTGGAAACAGCATATGAACAATAGCAGTAATACAATAATCACAATAGAGTATGGTAAAGAATTTATAAATCAAATGTTGTAGGGCATCTTGGCATTGGAAAACTAAAAATACATAGGAATACATTGTAAAACTCACAGTGACATTGGTAGTTTAATGATATGTATAAAATGAATAGTGTGGAAAACGGATGTGGAAGTGACACTTTGCTATCACAACAATTGAGCTTAGACTCTCCGTTACTAAGGACGGTGTACAGAACAAGAATTCTACGATATCATAGTTCTTCCTAGTCCGTTAGAGACTGTCCGTTTCAGAGCATGCGTGAACTTACACGCTATTTGAACAGAACAATTTATTGAATCTAAACACTAAACTGTTTCACTGTAAGGCACCCGTTATGATTGGAACTTTGAACGAGAATATAGGGATAAAGCATAGGATAAGATCTATCGCTGTCGCTATCGCCATCGCTATCGCTATCGTTATCGTTATCGTTATCTTTTTCATTATAATTATCATTATCATTATTATTATCATCATCATCATCATCATCATCATCATCATCATCATCATCATCATCATCATCATCATCATCATCATCATCATCATCATCATCATCATCATCATCATCATCATCATCATCATCATCATCATCATCATCATCATCATCATCATCATCATCATCATCATCATCATCATCATCATTATTATTATTATTATTATTATTATTATTATTATTATTATTATTACGAGGTGCGTTCAAGTTATAACACTTCCTATTTTTTTGACGATATAGAAACTTCTGGTTGTTTTTAAAATAAGCGTGGACTCCTTCTGAATGCCTGACAGAGATGGCAGCACTAAATGGTGTATAGAACTCTAGTGGCAGCAACGAGAGTTGGGACTGTTTTTGATATTAGAAATGCTACTTTTCATTGCAAGAACTGTGTGTAATCATTCGTTTTCTTCACTTTCATGGTGTGACACCTATTGAAATTCAGCGCCAGTTGAGTGAGGCATGTGGTGATGGTACCATGGATGTATCTAATGTGCGTTCCTGCTGCGACAGTTCAATGAAGACATAACATCGTGTGCAACAAACCAAGACAGTCACGCTCTCGCACCAGCCGGTCTGAGGACATGATCCAGCGAGTGAAGAACGTTGTTTTTGAGGATCGCCGTGGATCGCCTCCAAAATTGACATTTCCGTGGGATCTGTGCACACAATCCTGCATGAAGATCTGAAAATGAGAAAAGTCTCTGTGTCTTCCAGGTGGGTGCCACGAATGCTGACGGATGATCAAAAGTCTGTGCGCGAAGCAAATTGTCAGGCGATGTTGACGCGTGATGACGGCATGAATGGAACATTTTAGGTATCAGCAACTGTCCTGATTCTCGTCGCTGCCACTAGAATTCTATGCACTGCACAGTGCTGCCATCTCTGCCACGCATTCACAAAGAGCCCACGTGTATTAAAAAACAGAAGTTCCTATCTGGTCGCAGTCCTGAAAAATAATAGGAGTTTATTATTTTATTAACAGAGACTTACATAAAATTGCTGAGATACCGTACAACCAGTGGAAAACCTTGATTCTGAAATAAAGGCTTTTAAGTTACATAAGTCCAGCATAAGTGGCTTCTTTGAATGCTTCAGGTAAGAGCAAATCATATTACTTTTAAGTACATGTTATTCCAGCTTACGGCTCAAGGACACTTATGCTTTAACGTCATATACCTAAAACATGCAATTTCAAGTCTACTTAATTAAACCTAGTTAAAATGTACTTCCCGGCTCTAGTTGGATTACAGATGTTTGATTTCTTAATGCTGATTTCCTGATAGAGAACAGGAGAAAGAGAAATTTTGAGCCTTAAGGCATGAAACAGTCTACTAGTTTTGCAGAAGGAAAACAGATATGAAGTAATTAATTTCACCCGAATTCCTCTTGTCGAACTTCTCGCTTTCGCCAGACGATATTAAGATGAAAAATAAATGTATGAAAAAAATATTCAGGAATCGAAAGCGTATACTAATGGCCATATGAACTCAATAAGCCCCAGGCAACGTTTAATTTGCATTTTTCGTTTAAGAACCATCACCTTCTACGTTCCATATATGGAGCTTGGGTCGATATTTGACCTTCTGTAGGCCACCCGAATACAAAAGTCGTAAGGTCAGGATGGAGTGATTTATAATTACTCGGCAGTAGTAACACGATTAATTTCTGGATATGCTAATGGGAGGGGAGGTAGTTGCCTCTAATGTGTATTCATGAGGAGGAGGGGGAAAACAAAGTAATGTAGCAAGGAAATGGCAGAGGTTATTTCAATGTAACCAGAGTTACACTATTCTCAAATGTCGGGTGTCAGAAATATCACGAAGACGTCCGTATCCTTACTTCCGCCGAGGATCTCGCTTTATTTCTTCGCACACGAGGTACTTGATACTATGAGTAGTTCGCCTTGTTATGTAATACACAAAAGACTTACAACACTAAACAGTATTTCCGTTAGACATTTACCACAGCGACATTCAAACGTTTTAAAATGCCATGTTTCTAGAAACAAATGAAGTTAGTTATATTTAACTACTGTTTCTAATACATTATGAGTTGATTGCCGCGTGTTTTGTTTCGTTTCCTGTAATAGGCCCTTCATTATCACCATTTAAATAATTTGTACTTACAAGAAAATAAATTTGGAGAGAAAATGTATAACTGTTTACGACTTTCGATCGTCAATAACGCCTAAACTGTGTTCAGATTGACTCAAAAATGCATTCGGTGAAGAATTTCTATCTCAGAGAAGCACCTTATCAATGGAAAACAAATCACTGTCTGATTTTTAAAAGAAGATACGTGAAGGTCATATGTTTCTCCACGTGGGTAGTGCAATGTTGCCCACCAGATCCCCTTTCTTTACCCACTCAACACTCGAAACATAAACAAGGGGTCGAGTTATCTCACCTCAACAAAAACATGCAGAGTTAATCTGTATTAGCCTACTTTAAAACAGAAATAAGTTAATGGAAATTAATTGTTCTTTCACACTAGCCGTGTGTAGGACGCACTATGAAAGTGTAGAGCCAGACTGAAAAATACAATGCCATAGCCGGGATTTGAACCACAGATCTTCTGGTTGCCGTCCAGCCACTCTAACCATTTGAGCTACTATGGCTAACGTGCCAACATTACATTAAATTCTCCAACTAACTCGTGTTTCTCCCGGTAAACCACTAGGAGTTCTCATAAACACATGAGACAACTACCTTAATGGCGACTTATTATGCTGTAAGTACTTTAAGACCCGGGCTTTATAGTTCGGACCACTATTAGGTACAATTAATGGAAATTAATTGTTCTTTCACACTAGCCGTGTGTAGGACGCACTATGAAAGTGTAGAGCGACACTGAAAAATTCAATGCCATAGCCGGGATTTGAACCACGGATCTTCTGGTTGCCGTCCAGCCGCTCTAACCATTTGAGCTACTATGGCCAACGTGCCAAAATGGTATTAAATTCTCCAACTGACTCGTGTTTCTCCCGGTAAACCACTAGGATTTCTCATAACTGACACTAGTCAGTTGGAGAAGCTAATGTCATGTTGGCACGTTGGCTATAGTAGCTCAAATGGTTAGAGCGGCTGGATGGTTTAAATCCCGGCTATGGCATTAAATTTTTCAGTCTGGCTCTACACTTTCATAGAAATAAGTTATTCACACATTCACTGCGTTGTAGCGCCTTTGCATGTGAGTTCTTTTAAATAATTGTTGCACTATGTAACTAGTGTTCTATACTTACCGTTATTGTTGTTTTGCATCGTAAGTTGACATTCCTGCACAGTGCTGTAAGTATTGCTCCATAGCAACACATATAAAATCTAGCATTTATCTTCAATTATATTTATTAATATTTCAGCTAATATCTTAGCTACTAAAATGCATATTCATATAAATACACATAGTGCAAAAGACATTGTACAACACACATGTAGTAAGCACATAATGGAATATCAAAAATTCACGGTGCAAGCGCCTCGTTTTTTCAAACCTTTCCTCGTTCCGTATACATTAATACCGCAATGTAGTATTACTAACGTCCTTGTTAATTGAACATGTTAATATCAACGCCGCCGATATGCCGGAATTTTGACCCACAGAAATTCTTGTACATGCAAGCATATCTACTGACATGGGACTGTCACTTTTGAATAAAAGGAATAAGATGTTCATTGATAAGGACCAAACTCTGGTCTTCCTGTTCAATGAATTTCCTAAGAGTACTGACAAATTCTCTAACTTGACTATCCAATGTAACACTCGGACTGTAAGCTGATCTTTACCTTGGACCATGATTCCTCGGCCCACATCTAATCCTACTGCCACTACATCTTGCTACTATAAAATGTATTTTAATTGTGTTTAACAAAGTAGGCTAACAATACACAGCGCAAATGAATACTCAGGCAAACTCTGTTTCCGGCACACAACTAGCGATAACTGACCTACCCCAAGGCTGCTTTAGCTACGTAGAAACTGTTTTCATGCGATCGTAGACCTCTCATCTTTCAAATATGCTTGTTGTATACTTTTTATTAAACATGGTCAAACTATTTATGGTAATATGACGGTCAGTAACCCAGGATTTTGAATTTTTTGTAGAAGGTTCAGAAAGTACTCCAGATTTACAATATGTAATTTTTCATTTTATATTACAAATTTACGACAATAATTAAGAGCTGGAAACAATGCACCTTCCAAACCTTCATTTGTATGTCCATTTTTGTAGCAAATTTGTGGACAATACAAACACATGCACTGTTGTGGAAAATTATTATAAAATACAAACACAGTTAGCAATTGCTTAGGCCAGTATTGTAAATTTTTACATCATATGAGAGGTAAAATTGCTGGAACACAATTCCTCTCAGAACTGACAAATGAGCTAGTCAGACCTCAAATTGAGGGACGAATTCTTTCCCCCCAGTACAGAACAAAACGCATTCGTTCAGCAATAACTCGAGCTGGTTTCAAGGATCTTCTAAATGTCAACAAACTAGACCAAGAAGCAGATGTTCTAAATCTGAAACAAATAAGATGTGATTCCTGCCCAAGTTCAAGGGACAAGAAAGTGAAGAAACAATGTGCTGGTATCTGCAAAGAACATGCAAGAGTAAAAGTGTTCTGCAATGTGTGTTCATCAATTCAAGCGGAGAATGAGTAGAAGTTTTTTATAAAAGGATTTTTATAAAGTGATAATGCACATTATCATGAAAATTACAGTATTGTTATATAGTGTGGGGTAAATGAAAATTTTGTTTTAAAATATATATATGCTTTCATATTTCAGACATTGCTAGTATATAGCTTATATAAGTTACAACAATAGAGTTCTAATTTAAAACATGTGCGTTGGTCTCTAAAATAAGTCATGATTATTTTTGGTGAAATATTTTGCACTTTATCGCCACAAAGTTGTTAGAATCACTTTGGGGTAAAAAAGACCCCAGACATATAATGTGCTTTTCCAGAGCTGATACCATGCGAGAATTAATGACCTGCTGCAAATGACCTACCTAATATGTGACCTACTGCTCCAGAAATTCTGGAAGAAGAACGACCGCAATTTTATGAATTTATTCGATCATCATTTTGCATTACTGTGATCTGACCAAAACATATTACATAAAACTCTGTTATCGAAGGAACTCTAAATGAAGGTATATTGATTGCTTCAGAAAATATGTGGAAAGATTCCAAGCCGTCGCTTCAAATTGTTTATAATATGTTACTTGGAGCTATTATGACGATGAAAACAATGTTGTCTTTCGAATAGATCCTAAGCCTACAAAGGTCTTAGAAAGTGGTAGTGATTTTAAAAAGATGCTTGATATTTCTCTCTCTAAAATAGGCATCAACTCTACTGTAGCCTTAGAAGATACAGGTACCGTTATTGCTAATTGCTACGTAAATTCTGGCTCGTGAAAACGCCTAAAACGAATATTAATTATAAGTTTGCATCATTATAACGCATCGTCGCAGAGGCAAACTAGCAAGTAAATATATGGAATACCTAAGTCTATGCAAATTTGACCTATTATATAACTTGGTCCTATTAAGTTTTTACTTCTTTGAAAAAGCGATGAAGAAAACACTAAATCATGTTATTTTATCATAATCGATTATGATATAAAATATAAATTGTGGTTTGTTTAATTATATGAAACCTTACCCACTGCACCAATTAATAATATGAATTAAATTTAGCACTTTTTTCAGTGTAATCACATAAGTTAACTGTCTGACTTTTGGTACAGAGAATTGTTACTAGCTGTTTTCTTCTGAATGCCTTCACCATCTTTGTCTAATTTATGCTCTGAAATAGATCGTAAATCAATATTAGTATTTTCTAAATTTGATTCGTCAGTATATAGCAATTTAACTGTTTTTATACAGCTTCTTTCATAATCAGGTCGTCAATGTACGTATTAAAAATATTGCTGACCATTTTGCTTGTGGTCCAGATTCCCACGGGTCTCCTGGTGAAAATCTAAAGCTTTCGGTCTGTGTTGGCAACATAATTTAAAGTTCCGGTTTCAGTTTTAGTTTGTAATGATTCATATGGCTCTAACTTCTTTGGCCAAACAGTCGGACATGTCGCATGCAGGAATTCAAAATCAAGAGCTAATCAGGGCAAAACGTTATTAGAATCCATCCACTTAAAGGCATATTTTCAAAATAATTAACAGAAGCTTTCGAGAATAATTAAGAAATTTAGGATCAAGATCCATTATCCACTGAAATATCTAATAACAGTAAGTATGTAACAAAATTTCCAGTAGCTTTGAATTTCAACAACTGTGATTTAAATACGTTTTGAAGCTCCCCAAAATATTTGTTTCACGACCCAAATTAAGCCATAATTATGCGAATAATACAAGGGCAGAGGATAAAATTAAGTGTAAGAAGTAACTACTAAGAGATTATAAATAGTACATCATATTAGCTTTGTATTGTCATCCAACTGTTAAAAATTAGAGTGTTTTTGAATATTTAAAAATAAACGTCATCTAAGATAATCTATTAATAATAATCTTGGAATCTTCAGGGGGCCTTGTATGGCAAAAAAACAGTCATAATTATTTATTACGTACCATGAATATTTAATTTTTAGATTTACAATTATTACCTTTTATTTTAGTACTTCATTTGTTTGTAGTCTTGAAACTAAGATTTTAGCTTTGGAAATTTGGCGAACACCACTGATGTTCTCATGCTAAAAGTGGTGTTAATTTTTGGACTTCTACTTAGTTTGGTTATCACATTAAATTGAAAAACACACACACACACACACACACACACACACACACACACACACACACACACACACACACACACACACACATACACACACACACACATTTATATTTTAGGAATAGCTCTGGCTGAATAAGAAGATTAAACTTTTAGCACAATAATAATTAACTACCAGACAACAGAGCTGTCATCTTTGTTCTTCTATTATTTGAATAATAAAATAAATTTAAGGCGATGTTGAATTATTCCTTATACAAAATCACTCGTGACTTGCAGTTGCACTTTAATTTCTTGAATTTGTAGTACTTCCTATTCTTTCCTTAAGATATTATTCTCGTTTATTTAACTGGTTTTTCTTTATATTTTTCACAAAAATAATCTGGCTTTTAGAAATATAAAACAACCTCCAAAAGGACTTCCTCTGGTACGACCTGAATTAGTACAACTTTCGATATAGGCACAGTAATTCCGTAACTCCCTCTGACTTGTCCAGCTTTGCGATGCAATCACTGTCTTCTGTCTTCTGTCCTTGGAAGCCATTCTATTACGTGCAAAGTGGTTATGGAAGAAAGAATATAAATTATTTGAAGCTTCTTCTCATACCGTATTACCTGAAGCAGAATGCTAACATTACTCCGAAAACCATAATTCTGTCAAGTTTTCGTGTAAACACTTGCTGTCCTTGAATTTCAAGTAATCTCATGGATTTACTCGAGTCGTGGTAAAGAGAGATGATACAGGCGTTTATCTCTATTTACTTTTAGAATAACGGGACAAATGGAAGAAGAATCCCTTTCACCACAAGGATGAGAACGAAATCGGGATCCGCCCTGCAGGCCCATCTGTCGTGGGAGTTCTGACCATCTCGTTGTCTCATCTCTATGGTCTGCATTCAACATAAGCAAATTGTATACATAAAACCTTGGACGAGAATGATAACGGTAACTGCTTACATTAAGAAAATATAATTTGATCCATTCTTACTACTTTCTCTATTATAATAATTTATTTTCATATGTATTCAACTACAGCTGTAGCTTTACTTTCTCATTGCGTACAGTAATTATTCCATACAATAATCTGATAACCATATTTGATAAGAATTGTATGTTTTACGTCACCTGAAGCCCTCCTCACAAAAAGCATGTTTAGAAAAAGTAGGGTTTGATCGATAACAGTTTACTTGATTCTCGATACCTCTTAAAGGAATCTTCCACGATACCCAATACTTTGTTATTGGATAACATCATTTCTACTTCTAGTTTCAATGCAAAATAGAATGTTGGAAGAGGTACGTAATGAAAATAAAATTAAAAAGGTACAATATTTAATGAGAGAGTACTTACAGCCATCACTGTTTTTATATTTAAAACCTACATTAAATATTTAAAAACAAAAATACCATTATAAGATCTTGTTCAAAAATACTTTTTACTCTTTCGAGGTCAAGCCTATTTCTCTTCCTGTCACATGAGTCCTGCAGTGATAAATGGTTTTTCAGAGAAAACTGTTGCAGTTTGAATACAGAAATGTTTAGTGGCAATTTTTTTTTAATTCTGGAAATTTTAAACTTGTTTTCCAGTAATACGGTGCATTAGAAAGAGGAGGTGACAAATCGCGTTGAGATATGCAGTGATTTCTTCTTGGGAAGTGCTAACTGGCACTGAATTTGACACACCATTATTTTCTCGCATAACGTTACAGTGCAGATACCATATCCATGGCAGTTTCTTGGAATTTGCAATGTTCGAATAATTTTTTATAATATTTTGTGATTTAAAACTAAAATAAAATTGCAGAATCACTACCGAAATGTCGTAAATATACCGAGCGAATTTTCTGAGGTATCGTTCGACACCATAGAAGTATCGTGAGTTCGAATTACCGCAAATATGAAAGACCCATCCCTAAGAAAAATATTCCGTGTGTATCTATGGACAGCATAATTAAAAAATAAAAGAGACTTGAATATCTAAAAAATGAGACATGGAGAATATTAAATTCCCAAATTATCATCTTATTGGAAAATGTTTCGATTTTATCTTCTTTAAAGATTAACATCCTTTAACCGGTTAAGTTATACTGTACTATAAATACATTGGAAAAAACTACGCCCAAGTCAACTCGAGGTCTTTACCAGAAAAACTCTGGATAAAAATTAATCCAGTTAAATGACACTAACCAAAATTCGAACTCTCGACCTCTTTGATATCAGCAGAAGTATTTAACGCTACAGAGGCAGCGTAAAAATACTGATTTTATCAATATGTGTTTAAAAGATTTTGAAATGAAGTGAAATGTGTGGTGTTTAACGCCCACTTTTACTACATACGGCACCGCAGGCGGTGACACTGATGATACATGAGATGAAGATGGAGCACCGGTGGAATGAGATGGCGGGGGAAACCGGAGAAAACCCTCCCCAGCGCCGTGTTGTCCATCACAAATCTGGGATCGAAACCGGGCCACTTTGGTGAGAGCCAAGCGGTCTAACCATTGAGCCACGGCGCGGCCTAAAAGATTTTGATTAGCATTACCATGTGTTTGAAATATTTACATGACATACAAAATGAATAACTTGAAATTCCTGAGTATAACCTCTTCATTCAATTCTGAATGACTCTTGCGTAAATCTTACATAGACAAAGTCGTCCTGCGCCTAAAATATATAGAACTCATTAAAACATAAAGCATGTGAAATAACAATTCCGGAGTGTCATCTGTTATTAGTTTGTAAACGGAAAATTATTACTTTGTATTTATTTCCTTCTTTAATTTCCAAATTTCTCTGTTTTTGTCCCCTAAAACCACGACTTCCTTTATCTGCCTCTCTTCCTTCTGCAATGAGGTTTCCATCTGACATTTTTAAACCTGATCCCCATTCTTCTCACTTGGAAATATTGTCAATTTATTATTCTTAAATTCTATTATGGCGTGCTACTTTCACCTGTTTTTGAAGTTACTTCATTTACAAACGTTTCCAAAATGGACCTTTCTAAGGTTCTCCAAAAAAGAATGTTCTCTAAAAGTATATTTTTATTAATATAAATTTCATTTTTCTTCTTCTTTTCTATTGATGAAATTTATGTTATGATATTGTGTCATTTTCTTAAGTGCTGGATCATAAATATAATCCGACCGAAGTATCCCACTGAGTAAGGATATCACATCTTGCTCTGCTTTTTAGTCCATCTTCATTGTAAATCGTAATGCCCAAATATTGTACAGCGCGATCCATATAAACCTGAACCGTTTCAATAGGCCACAATTTCTCTTTGGAAGTTCGTAGAGTATAGAAATTTGTTTCAATGATCTCAGTGGCTCTGAGAGAATTGACAACTCTGACAATTGTTGACAGTTGACAGTTGAAATGTACAGTCATAACAGCAAGATACAATACTCACTATGAGAGCCTGTTGACATTTTGAAAACATATTAGAAGACAAATTCCTTGGTAACAGCACAACCGGAATTTCGAAGAGAATTTAATGTACGCGATGTTCTGACAAATGCAACAATTTTATCGCTCGTAAGAAAGCTGGAGACAAATGGTATACTCATTGGTGAGAGTGGAAAACATAGACCGCCAATTGAATGTAGAGACTGTTACAGATGTTAGCAGAATGCTATTGAATTCTCCAAACAAATCGTTGTATCGATTGAGCCAGGAATCACGGTATTCATATGGAACATGTCAAAGAGCTGCGAAGAAATTGGGATTAGGACCTTATAGAGTGCATATGGTGCAACAACTGAAATAAGCAGATTATGGTAAAGGAATCAGTTACTGTTGATGGTTTCAGGGTACTCTTATTCAACGTCCAGACATTCTCTCCATAACGTGGTTTACAGATGAGGCATGGTTTCATCAGTCAGGCTACATAAACACAAAAACACCAGATATTGGGCTGCTGTAAACCCACAAGTGATCCGAGAAACCCCACTGCATGATGAAAAGGTTGGAGTATGGTGCGTGGTCTCAGCTTCCGGGATCGTTGTTCCCATTTTCTTTGAATAGACTCTAGATACTGAAGTCCTCGTAGGGGAGGGGATCCGTCCCCTTCAGCTGCCGTGGTGTGGGCTCTGCGGACCCCTAGCACTCGTGGTACCTCTGACGTTACTAGAGGAACTTCAGGCCGAACATTCGAGCCCCTCCCTGATTGGTAGTGGTTCGGATTGCGTTGGACTCGAGGGTGCAGTAGTTCCCGATACCCGTCTCCGGTCGGGTTTCAGGGAAGCCATTAATATTCGTACTAGCGAGCATAGCTAGTAGAAAGTGTGCTAGGTCACCAGGCGGACACACCGAGGTCATATTGGTGGCCTTCCCATTTTGGAGTTGGTGTGCGTAAGTGGGGTATCCACTTCCATCCCGTTTTTGAGTCCATAGGGCCAGATGGTGGGGCTTGTTAGTCTCTAGGTCTTTCCCTATGGAAAGCCCCACGCAGGCACCGGGCGCCCTTTTGGGACAGCTCGGTAACTCCCTGGTCGAAGGAAGTCCGGGTCTTTGATCCTACGGTCCAGGACTAATGGAAGTAGAACCTCTGGCATTAACGTGGAGATACTGAAGTTATGTGACTATCTTCAATATGTTTATGGAGCAGCTGGATGATATCCAATTGAGAGAAGATTATTTCCAGCAGGATGGAGCAAAGTACCACACATCTAATGATACCGTAGAACTTTTAACTAGTTTCTTTGATAATCAAATAATCCCAAAATGTATGGGGACCCCAGATCCCCTGAACTAACCACACCAGATTCTTTCTTGTGGGCATATCCAGAAGATGGAGTGTACAAGGATAGGCCACAGAAAATTGATGTTCTCAAGGAATCCATTCGAGCCGAAATAAGTATCATTGGCGATGATACTCTGAGTAAAACTTCAGAGAATGGGGTAAGACGAGTGCAAACATGTATAGATGCTGGTGGAGGACACTTCCAACATCTTCTCTGAGATGTAAATAGTGTAAGGTAATCTCCCACGTGTGTATTATATTCTCCCAAATTTGCACGTGTATACGTGCTACCCTTTAGAATTCTGCTAAGGAAACTGTTTCTTACGTTTATTTTGTTAAAACAACTATTCACCCCAACTGCTATTCGACTCAACTGATCCTGCACGTGTTGTAACAAAGAACCAACATTCCTTTGAAATCCATCATGATTCTTTACTTATTGCAATCCTTTAATTTCGGTATCAGCTTGCTGTCTCGTGTTGTAATACTCAGTTTGCTACTGATCACAATTTCTGTGCATACCACTCAGTAGAACCGATTGCAAACAGAGCATACACGATTTTTGAATTATTTTTTTCTAAAGATTAAGGCCAACTGCACAACCTCTCCTATTTATGGACGCACTGTAGACCCTCGGCATCAGCTTGTATCACCCATAAAGTATTACTAATTACGCATATAAGGATGTAGGGTTTTGTTTAGGTGTGAGAATCCATTAATATATATATCCGGTGTTGTAACTTTGAGTTAAATGAATTTAACTATTGTTTTGTTGAAAGTTTTTCTTAAACATGAACAAATAGACCTCAGCACAGCAGCACTACATCCTTCCCTGAAGCTTTCTTCTAGTGAATTTAAAACTGTAACAGAAATGTCTGTTGTTACCTTCTTTATACAGTGAAAGCTGCCTAAAATGGTTCCCCTATATGCCGGAAACCTGGAAAAACGGAAAATAAATTTCGGAAAGAGTTATTTCCCATGTAATATTATAATCTAGGGTGAGAAACTGCCTAAGGTGGAAACAAATGTTTTCTTCTGAAACCGTTTTTATCAATAAGCTTATTAAAACGCATTGCTTTATGGGTAATGAGTTACACCGTAGTTTTTTTTTAAAGTGCAATAATTTTGAGGACGACTGCACCTAAGTTCCATGAACCAAAAAAAAATTATCAGCTCTAACCTTTCGAGGAAAAGAGAAAACAAACCAGTAGCTCTTCTACTCTCTTCCAACACACATGGCAAGGGTACAACTATTTTTCAGTATGATCATTCTCAGTTTCGTTGTTACCAGTGATCAAGTACGAGTGGAAGAAAGCTGTGAACTTAAGAGATCTTTAAAAACATAGTCTGTGTGTACACAAATTCTGTAAAATGAGTTTTAAACGTAAGACACTGTTACTGGAGGAAACAATTCAGGTTATTGAAGAACACGGAATGAGCAAACGTCCATCTAAGCAACTGTGTTAGTTAATGTGAAGAAAACTCAGATTTATGAGATTTTGAAAAATAAAATATAAGACGAATGGTTAAACCGAACATAAAGGCATATGCAACGCATCACAAAATCTACAGTGTATGACGAGTTAAATCGTGTTATGTTGGAGTGGTTTGTTAGTACGCGCGCCAAAGTAATTCCCATTTCTGGATCACTGGTTTAGTGACAGCAAGAAAATTAAACAAAGAAAATCTGAGGGCTTCTAATGGATGCTTAGAGGGTTTCGAACTTCGCCATAATATTGTCTTGAATGCTGCGTATGCTAACAGTTGTAGATTGGAAAGGGAAAACTGAAAACAAACCGTGAAGTTGGGCGATAAGCGACAATTATTGTACGCAATTAGAAGATAATACATCTAAGCCTATTAATAGTGTGACTGTTTGATAATTTCTCTGTATTCACAAACATCTGTAAGACGGAAACCTGTATAAATAGGAAATGAATGCATTCATAAGTTCATGAAATTTGTGTATTTGTTGAACTTCAGTTTTGGTGGCCTAGAACGTTATTAATAAAAATGAGAATAGGCGTAAAATAACAACCACTCCTGCACGGACCAAATAAGATCAGTAGATTTAACTTCCTTAATTGTGCTGGTATCGGAGGTGCCACAAACCATCCTTAGCAACGCTCAATACTTCCTCACTGAATGAAACAATCGATGTGTCTTGTGTAATGCTTTATTCTGCAAAAGACAAGTACTGCCAATCTCTCGGTGTTTGTTTAATAAGAGCACTTTTTAGGATTTCAGCTACTTAAACAGAAGCTGGTAACTAAGTTTTTCACCATCAAAACATCACAGGCATTGCAGAGGGCATATATCCTTCTTCAGAGGGATAGTGAGAAAGGAAGGTCACATGGAAACCCAAATAATCACGATATGCCAAGAACTGGAAGAATTTTTCCATGTCCGTGATTAAGCAACATGTATACACCTGCAGGTAAAGATATACTTACAAGGTTGAAAAATCTATATGAGCTGATCGTTCATCACCAGCATTGCTCACACATCAGCGCGTGAATGTTTTCTCAACCGTGCGTTGACTTTTAATGAGCTATCCAGAACAATCCAGAGGAACTACATAATTGGCTGTCTTCTGGGGAATACCCACTTCGACAATAAGTCTCGATGTGCAGGAAGCAATTGTCTTGAGATACATTTGGACTGTAACCTAGAATAGACAATCATACATTACAGGGATTGTTAAAATGAAAAGAAACCCCTTACACCAATCAAGCAATAAAAGGTTATGGCATTGTCATTTCTCCGCATTGATTATTTGCAGAAATTTTGTAACTTCGTAATAATTTTGTTTCCTTCAAAATAAGAAATAACATTTAAACACACTAAATTATAGTGATATTTTTCTGTGAACTGTTTATCGTTTCATATCCCTCAAAATTCTCAGGTATACAGTGACAACGTTTTACTCAATGTTATTGGAGAAATCAAATGAATTAGTAGTTCGAAGATATGAGAGTTGCTCAATTATTGTCTTTTTAGTATTGTGAGAATATTTATAAGCTCAAACCCCTAAAAATATTGTTAATACCTTTATATTTGTTATTTTAAAGTTTTATTAAAAATTATCAGCCTTCGTAGATTTGGAAAAGGCTGTTGATAAGGTGAGCAGGACTAGACTCTGGCAAATAACAGACGAGAAAGGACATCCAAAACAATTGATAGATGTATTCCAGAATATAGGTCAAGAAACTAAAGTAAGAATAGTTTTATGAAATGGACGATCATCAAAAGATGTGATAATTAATAATGGTTGAAGACAAGGATGTAGTTTATCTCCGCTATTGTTTATATTGATATGGACGATAATCTCAGAAAATTGAAAGACGAAATAAAATAGGAATAAAAATAAATAAAAATAATGGGTTAAGTAAGCTACTCCTTGCAGATTATATGATGTTTATACAAGACAGAGAGGATAAGCTACAAATAAGTAGGGCTGCGCCGTGGCTCAGTGGTTAGACCGCTTGGCTGCCATCAAGGCGGTCCGGGTTCAATCCCAGGCGACCGCAAAGTGAGATTCGTGGTGGTTTTCTCCGAGATCTCCGGTTCCCCCCGCCATCTCATTCCACCGGTGCTCCATCTTCATCTCATGTATCATCAGTGTCATCGCCTGCGGTGCCGTATGTAGTAAAAGCGGGCGTTTAACACTACAAATTTCATTTCATTTTTCAAATAAGTATGCACAAGCTACAAAAATTGATCCAATATAATGGTTTAAGTATATTCGTAGAAAATTCAAAGTTTATGGCATTTATAGGAAAACAAACAGAAGAAATAAGATTGTGTTATACAATAAAGTGTTAGAACAGGTAGAAATATTTAATTACTTGGAATGTAATGTAACCTATAAAACGAATAATGAAGAAATAAGTGCTAAATTAAGCAAGTTTCGACACATTTGTGGGGTAATAGTTTATACCTTGGAAAGAAAAACCGAACGGATACAAACCTAATATATTATAACAAAATAGCAGTTTGGGTTTTACTTTATGGTTCGGAGACATGAGCACTTAAAAAGAAAGATTGGAGCCAAATACAAGCGGCCGAAATGAAGTATCTCCGAGCAGTAAAATATCACATCAGACAAGATCGTATTAGAAATGAAGACAAAAGGAAAGAATTACATATATTCTCATTGCAAGAAAAAGTACAAACAAATAGAGAAAATGGAATAGCAATTTACAAAGAATGGATAACTCTCGCATTCCATTACAGTCTTACAAATACAAAGCTTTGTGTTACAGAACAACAGGAAGACCACGAAAACGATGGGAAGTAGTATGAGGCTGGAACAGGAGAACTCTCCTAAACCATGAAGAGTTGATGATTGAAAAGTATTCATAAAATTATTTTAAAGTGGTTGTAAAAATGTTAACAATATTAACGAACAAATTAAAAGAAAAGGTGAACTAATAAGAACAAATGTAAAATCGCCATGACAACGGAAAAATAATTAACATGGCAAGGAGCAAGAAGATAAGGTCTTTTTAGTATTAAGCCAGTGAATAATTTACTTGTGTAAACACCGTATGAAATCAACGTAATTTGTCTGATATTTCAATTATACAGATACAAATAATTGTATGAATACATTGTAAACTATTCAGTAATTTAAAGATAAAAGGGAATAACAGAAAATAATTTTTTTTCAAAAATTGAAAATACTTCAATATATTATGTATGTGAGTAATGAATCTATTTCGTCGGAGTTCTACCCGAGATGAAATACCCGAGATAAGAGCTTCTCAGGCACCGACTGGAACTTTGAGATAATCCACAAGGATCAAGAATTTCCTAAGAAATCTCGCAAGCCATAGACTCAACTTCAAGATAAAAGAAAGCCCAGAAAGGGTACTTCTATATTCAGATACCTCATTCCCCTAGAGATCGAAAACTAACTGCATTATTGCAGTCACGTTGATACTTTTAAATTTGATTTCACCTGATCTTAATCTAAATACGGTCATTGTCTCAGAAAAAATCTGTCTTCAATTTGAACTTGAAATTATATTTAAGAGGTAGTCACATCGTATGAATATAAGTATGATTTATTACCTTACTTAAACTGTGCACAAAGTTACACAGTTTGTATCCGCGTTACTCCTGGGTCTTGTTTGAGTGATTCAAAAGGGTAGTCGCAATGCGATACATCTGGACTCTATGGAATGTTCCGGAGGTGCCCAATGCATTTTGTCCAGCTTTTCCCGCGTTAAAGTGGCACTATGTAGCCTCACATTGTCATCGAGAGGAATGGCGTTTTGGATCGGTTACTGGCGTAGCTTGTGTTGATATGCAGCTCAATCCAAAATGCGGCAGTAACAGGTTGCATTGATCATCCTACGTTCGTGAAGAAATTCCACCATAACAACGCCTGTGGAGTCACAAAAAATTGCAAGCGTGTTTTGATCTTGATCGGATCTGCTTCATCTCCTCGCCGCCACTCCACGATTACTTGCTTTGACACTGTGGTGTAATGATGTACCCATGTTTCATCGCAAATCACAATGTACTTTAGGAAATTTTCTACTTTTTCCTCATAACGATGCAGGTGTTTCTGCCAAATATTCTGGCGTAATGTTCCTTTGTTCCTGATTGAGGGACGAGGAACCTACCTGGCAGACAATTTTCTGTAATGGAGTTCATCTCGTATGTTTTTTTGAACACTTCGTAACTTATTCCTGGGGTAAAACAATTTCGTATAATTTTATGCACCAATCGGTCTCCTGCTATGAAGTTCATTTTCTACAGCTTCTCTTCCCGCCACAAAATTTTTAGTCCATTCTCACTGCGAAAGTGTTTCTTCACCAAACTGTACACTGAGCTGTTTAAAATTTTCCGATGGTTTGGTGCCTTTATTGCAATAAATCTGATGATGATGCGTTGCGCAACAGACGTGTGCACCTCTTGTTCAGTCATGGCGTACTGACGTAGCCCCGTTGTCCGAGGTGTTGCGCGCACAGTACCTCCTGTCGAGATACCCCCCACCCAATGTACTGACAAAGTCTCTCCTCAAAATTATTACCAACAGCAGCGTTATATTGCAATTCCCTGTTATATTTGTTGTGCCCTCGTAACATTTGATTTACACCTCTTTACTCTGTTTTATGTATTCTCTCCATTTTGATTTCCATTTCTTTTAACTATTTTAAGCGTATATTTCCAAAATATTTTTACTGTTTTCCCATATACTTATCTGATTTTGAGTTAAAAATCTTTTTATTAACTCTATTGGAAAGTCACTCCTTTCTCCAGTATTAAATTCTCTGTTTTCTTTTTCTATAGCATTGCATACTAATTGCCATTTGTAAAATATTCTACCTTAAGTACATTTCTCCTCGTTTTCTTCACTCGTAAACAACTTAAACTCATTGTTACATCCCTCGATGTATTTTATTTTCCCTCTCCCGTTCCATTTTTAAGGTTATATATTCTAATAATGACCTTTTTATTATAACTGCTTGCGATTTTAAAGTTTTCTAATATTTTACACTCTTGTATTAATATCTTTCCTTTTTGCCCATATTTTATCCATTTCTATTTCTTCTTACTGTTATCTGTATTTTTCGCATTCAAGTTTGTTTTTTCAGAATTTTCTCCTGTATAACTAATCATTCATTGTTTAAGCATATTATTTTCTTTATTATCGACCTCCCTTTTACTGTACATTCTAATATTGGCGTTTCTACTGCTACTCTCCCCAATTCGGCTAATGCTACCCCATTTTTAAACTTCTTTTTAACTCCAGGGATATTTTGCAAACATTCTTCTGTATTGTATCTTTTTGCCACACTTTTTCCTGCTGTGTGAGCATCCTTGCTCCTACAATCGTGCTGTATATCCTTTCCAACAAGGTCATCTACATTTATGGCATTTGTTCACACATGCTCTGATTATCTGTATTAACTGTTTACCATAGGCTAATACGTTTTTCTTATGTTCACCCAAATTTTTACATAGTCTTACCCCAGGTAGTCAAATTTCCTTATTACTTCCACTTCGAACCTTCTCAATACCATTGACTAGGCAGATTTGCTATTTGAATGAGAGGGAAAACTGCCGTTTGTAAAGAGAACACGTTTACAGTTATTTATAATAATTCTTTGCTGGAGCATTGGTATTCTAAGCTAGCGTAACTTTGCTATCTCTGTTATTCATCTATAGTACATAGGTCAATTATTGCATTTCGTCCAATAAATGCGATACCAGAATCTCACTGGAAGTACACGCCTTGGGACTCTCTGAATCCAAAATAAAATCATTCTTAGAGAAATATCCAGGCCGTTTTTGTGCATAACTGTATCCGTAAACAATATTATTAAAAACGAAATTAAGCTCCAAAGTTGAATTTAAGCAAACCAAAGTTTTTTCAACTGTTTTATTCTCACCTGATGTCATACCGCGCTGCGTCTGGGATCCTGGGTTGTATTCTGTCCCACGGGATGACAATTACGAAGCTAACTCTTCTTGATCCTATCTGACACTCCACTGTATCGATGAATCTAAGATATGTCCGGATCTGCTTCAGTCTTAGCAATGAGAACTCTTAGTTTTCGGGCGTGATTGCGAGTGAAAGGATAAATTTTCTGAATAAGTTTCGAAACCAATAACTTATTTTTACTTTAGAAATATCAAGGTGTCCAATTTCATTTGTACTATTTACACAATTTTGGTATAAAACTTGACAATAGTATTGTATACCTTGATGACTATTAACAGAAAACTGATATTAAAACTGATATTCCCTCCTCGCTGTTTTACAAATTTTTTTATTTTTCCTTGTTGTTTCTATAACCACCAAATAAACTCTCTTTCACTGGTCCACTTCAACACATTATTTATATCATTTTTGCAACTACCAATAATAACACATTACAACATTACAGCATCTTATATACATATTGTCAGACTCGGTAGCGTAGATGGTAGCTTGTCTGCCTCACGTTCAAGAGGTCCCAAGTTGGAATCTCGGACAGGGTGATTTACCTGGATACGTTTTTTTTCCGGGGTGTTCCCTTAACCTTCAAGACGAGTGTTGGGTAACTCTAAGTTCCATGGACCCTGGGCTCATTTGAGCATCATTTCCCCCAATTCATTCACGTCCGATATGACTTAACGTTGGAGGAGGTAAATTACAGCGGCTTGCATACATGTTGCATCATTTCATGAGTCACTGAATTTCACACTTTTACTTATTAATCCTTAAACCACATATTTAAACAGTTTTCAACTCTCGGGACCTAAACCAAAACAACAGTTACAGTTTTAACCGCAATGTACTCTCCACAAACTAACATTTAAATAGATTTTTTTTTATTTTAACAAGAATGGATGTAAGAATTTTGGTTAACATGCCATACTTTAATGCATATTTATAATAAAAGAATTTTCGCCTTGAACTTTTCGCAAATAACTCTTAGGGCCTCTTTATTTTGAATGAAATTTCCATAATTAATCAAACAAAGTAGGAAAATATGCAGATCTGGTTTAAGCACGTGATAGGCGAAACACATTTTTATGGATGTAATAGCCATTAATCTTTGTTACTCTTTTGATTTTACTATACTATAAATTTTCCAAATGGGAAGAAAATGCAATTTCAAGCCATTGCAAAGGGACTAGTTCTTAAAAGACTAGTCTTGAGGCCAATTCTAATTGTACCTACAAGGAAATATTTAAGAAAAACATTTTTACAAAATTACTGTCATTCTTTTATGATGTTGTATCTTAAATGATATCATAGAAGGCTGTGGGTTGTAGTTTCCGGCAATTGTTTTTTCCAGGTTGGACAACGATGGAAGTGTAACACTGAATCATGGCTCCTTTTACTATTTACAGCAACTTTCTGTATAGATACCATATCTTTTTGAGGCATTCAGTACTTAAAGTCCTCTTTTGAATACTTTAAGTACAAAAGTAAATCCATAAGGTAGTGGAAGAAAACAGTTAACGTTGTACTGTAAATCACAGGTGGTAACACTACAATACTGATAGCAATGGCCAGTTATTTCTTTGGTAAAACACACATCTTTTTGACTCCGTTCATGGCAGTAGATTACTGCGTTCTATAAAGTAAGGAAGTACTACATACATATTGCTTGTAATTAAATATCCGGTATTTTTCTGCTACTTGGTATGAATATTCTGTGAAGTAACGAGTATGTGCCATTCTCATCTAGGTATAATTCAAAGACTTCTTCGCAGGCATGATCTGTTTTATACCCAAAGTACTCGTATGCAAGTACAAGGACTTCGTACATACTTTTGTAATATTACATGGAATAAAAGTGCAGTGTTTTGTGGTCTATGACCATCAGAAGGAATTGTAGTTTCTAGTGGTAAAAGAGTTATAGAATTTTGTTGTGCTTAATAGATTAAAAACAGACAATTTCCCTCTTTATAATATTTATCTATGTTTACAGTATGACTGGCAAAAACAGCATTATTGAGCAACTAGGAGCATTTCATTGTTGCGAGTTGATTCTGAACTTCCTGAGTCACGTGTTTAGGACCCGGTGTGATCGTCTGGAAGGATGTCCGGGTTACACCGAAGAGAATGGCTGATGTGCAACCTTGAGTCAGTTTTCGTAAATCAGGCTTAACGTGGTGGGAAACAGCCCGTTGTTGGGTGGGTGGCTGTATTCTGATTGATGGTGATTGTGTGACGGCTGGCCTTATTTAGAATAACTCACTCCACGGATTCCCTAGCAGCCTTGACTCCAATCCACGGTAACTTGTCTTGCCTCTGTTACTCCGTTCTTGAAAATTAATTTGAAATCAGAGTGAACTTTATGTTCACGTGTCTCTTGCACGAGTGTGCAAGGATATCAGGATGGAACTTCACCTTTGTGGTCAGCATGTTCGTCTTCGTCCAAGGATCACTGGTTCATTTGGTGTAGGTCAGTAGAACTTCCATCACTTGCAGCTTATTAGTCCAATCTATTATCATTAAATCTTCTGTCCTTGCTGACCTTACCTCATCACGTTTTATACCCAGAAATTTATTATCCTTTCAAATACTAACAGTCATTTATTTTCATCTTCCTTCCCGGATTCAATTAATAATTTTTCTATTTCGAGATCGTATCGTTTACGACGATGTAGAAGATACTAGGTATTTCGTAATCACTTAGGCTTAAATACAGACATAATCACTCCTAGATAAAACAAATTGGCAAATCGAACATCAGATTTATCGGACACCTCTTCACCTTTATTTAGAAAATAAATTTCGTCATATCTGTAGTCCCTCATTAGAATTAGTAAATATAAGATGCTCTATAAAGACTAATAAAATATGTAACATAACATAATTATTGTAGCGAAGCGTGCAAATGCACTTCATTAATTGCAAAAATGATTTTGACCGTTCAGAATACCAACTTTCATGATACTATTAATTGACTTCATACTTGTATGTATTTTTCCTGCTTATTAAAAGAATAATTTGCACAAATTTACTTCGCAGCATTTCACATTATATATGACTAAAAGGGATAAATTTGTGATATTTTAACAGAGATATAAATTTCAATGACTACATTTGAAACGTTTTTCTGTCTTGCATAGATCCGTATAAAAACACACTGACCTCGATGAGTAGGTTTGGTCTAACCGCACTATGTCTCCAACGTCGCTGCAAAGAGGTTACTGTATTTTATGAGCGTAATCAATAGTAACCAACAATACCACTGGTGTTTAATAACCAATATTTTCAATGAAATTATTAATTTTTAAAGAAAAATTTAAAGCCGAAATGAAATATAATGTTGAATTTGGAATGAAAAATTTATTAATAAGTAATATTTTAAGTTAAATGAGCACAGTTAAAGACCAAAGGGGTAAAGTTGTCGATAAAGGTTTAATACAATTAGTTAAAATAAATAATTTACTGTAGCTAAATAAATAATAAGCAGACCTGAAAATTTGATAGCCTATTTTTGCTAAAGAAAATATATCATCCTAAGTTACGTCATAACGGACGATGCATGACAGGGGTACAATGGTGCTCAATTAAGCCCAGGATATTATTGCTTGGAGTTACCAGAAAGTTATGTTTCAGGATAAGGGAAAATTCCGGAAAAAGTTTGATCCAGTTAATTCACCTTGACCGAGAATCAAACTCGGGAATTCTTGAACGCCAGGCAGACATGCTACCACCCAAGCTATGGAGGAGGCTCTTCTGTTGCTGCGTGTATGTTTGTGGGTTCGTGTAAATTGTAATATGTACATATAAAACAAAAGTGATCCATAATTGCAAAACGAGCCGTTTAAGTAAGAAAACAAAGGTAACAAGAATTATGCATAGTTGTACTGTATTATCTACTTCTACATGACTGGACTTAACGTTCCATGGGTTGAAGAAGTAGACGACGAAAAGAAGGCAGAATTTGCACACCTAAACAAGGCATTTTTAATTCTATTTAGTTTAAAGTGGTATTATTCCTCATTTTTACATAGACGACACTAAGATAAAGGCATCTATATCACTCCGCCTTATTTTTTTGTTATTAGTTGTATTGCTGTTGTTGTTTGTATTTCGAGTTATCAATTGCTAAATATGCATTGAACAACTGGTGGTTTTAAAGTTATGTACAGTTGTTATTATTTATCTGTTTAATTTTCTTCATAACAGGTAGCTCTATCGCTTTTCCGGGCATTTGAAAATTATTTTAGCCTTTGTCTCACTATTTTTAGAACTGCAGATAATCGGCAATTTCGAATAAAGTCTTTAAAACTTTTATATATCAATATGATATCGTCAAATCATGAATCATCTGAGTAGAAGGAGCGAGGAAATGCATTCGCATACTTTTAAATATTGGACCGGGTTAACTCGTAGACGTATTCCAGGAAGTTGATAATAAATGAAATATTTAAAACATCTAAACATCGAGCTCTTTGAATAATTTAAATCAGATTATTTATTGAAAACATTATCATGAGGTTCATGCTTCTGACAAAGATACAGGCATAATAAATGATAAATTACGTTTATCACTTTATTTCACTTGCTTGTATTTCAGCTCGTGAACTTAAATAGTGATTTAGAATAATTTATTGAAACCAAAATTACAATAACGCCGCTTCAATTCTCTCACGTATATTTTCCGGGAGAGAAAGGGAAAAATTCATACACACACATGCAATGCACCCATGCTAAAATTTTAATTTTAAGACAGTCTTTTCCTTTCAGGGTGTTGCTTGTCAGTAAAATCTGCAATAAGCTCATACTGTGTTGTTGAGAAATGCACAAATTTAGCGTCGTCCATTTAAATATAAGTAAAATTGTATAAAACCTTAAAAGTAGTATAAAAATTTGTATAAATTCGGCATCTGTTGTTTTCTAGTTATCCATGTATTCTCTTAATCCGATTATCTGGCTGTATTGAAACACACAATCAGTACCTCGCTACCAGTGAGTAACTACAGCATTTGACTACATTTTATAGGCCTATTATGAAATGTGCATGTTCAGGAGTTGAGCTCTGGACAGTAAGCTTTCATCAAATTGAGTACTTATAGGGTTAGAGGATAGGCAGATTCAATTAAAGGATTACTTTCCCAACTTTGTGAGTGAGGGAAACGAATGGCAGAAGCCCTCGAAAACTATACAACCAAAAGTGATTCGGAATGTAGGTAGCAAGTCACTATGATTTTCAAAGTTACTCACGAAATAATGATTGCTATGTTGACTTACAAATCGCAGATGTCGTACTTGTGACAGAAATATAGGATAATCTGAAAATACTGTTGTACCAGTTTCATCATAAAGTCAGAAGTTTAATATGAAAATCTCCATAAACAAAACAAAAGTGTTAGCAATTGTTAAAGAACCTTTGAAAACTAATTAGAAATTGAAAACAAAATGGTTGAAGAGGTTAGGCATTTCAATTTTTTGAGCGTTAATATTACCAGTGAGGGAAATTTGGCCAGAGATATGAACCATCAAGTTGTAAAAATAACAAAAATATCTGGAGGTATTAATGGATTAGTATGGGGAAATAAATATATGAGTAAAGAAACAAAAGTCAAAATTTATAAAACAGTAGTTCCACCAGTGATGACGTATGCCTTGGAAACAAGAGCAGTGAGAACAATAACACGACGAATGATGAGAACAACTGAATGAAGGTGCTAAGGAGAATAGCTGGAAAGACACTGCATAGAGTAAGTAATGAAGAAATTAGGGAGTTGTGTAAGATCCAACCTGTGACTGAAAGGGTGAAAAGGAGAAAGGAAGAGTGGAATGCACATGTATCTAGGTTGTCTGATGAACGAATGGTAAAATTAGTGAGACATAGTAATCAGGAAGAAAGAAAAAGTCAAGGAAGACCGAGAAAAAATAGAAGGAGCGTTTGATTCAATCATAGAACAGACGATACGCCTAATTTAAAGAGGAGAAGAAAAGAGAAACATGGGGGAGAAGGAGGAGGGGGGGAGGAGGAGGAGAAATCTTTAACACTGACGACAGAGAACTTTAAACTAACGTTATGATTGTAAAGTTACGCTAGAATCAACGTAGTGAATTCTATCTAGATTTTTAAGATGCATATTTATCTGTACTTGCAAGAAGAGATTGGACATTAAATATACGTTAGTTCAAAATTTGCGAGAAAGATAAGTGGTGTATAGCTTCCTTGTTTAAAAAAAGGCCTGTCTCAAGGTTTCTTAATACCGAAGAATTTGGCTCCAATTCAGAAATGTTAACGAAGCAGGTTTCTTTAACGTCATGACTAGTTTATCTGATTTTCCAGTATTATAGTCTAAATAGCATTTAGGGTTCTGTTCGCTGTATAATGTTTATGTATAAGTAATTAAATTGTACTTGTGACCGTTTCAAACTTTCAAGGTTGGTTGATAGTCACATGCTCAGAAATATTCTCTCTGATAATTTGAAGACCTTGTGTATTTCAATGTGAATGTATAATGGTTTGATGTAACATTGTAATCAGATATTCAAAACCTTTTCCATTAGCTTAATGTATAAGCATATCAAAGACTTTAGAGGATTATTCGGAATGTTGCTGCTTATAAAAGCAATTTTATTAAGAACGTTGACTTGAAAGTAGTTATGTTGCTGAGACAATGATATACCTCCTGCCTACCGCAATGTTTTTCCCATGCATAGTCCATCGTACATGAGTATAAACTATTGCTATTCAGCCCATCAAAGATGAAAATGTGCATCATGATCACAGTTCCATCCTGCAGAGGCGTCCACATCAATTCAAGTCTTATGAGGTAGACATTTTAGGAAGTATTCTAATGTGCCGAACAGAAATATTGTTTTGAAAAGAAAACTTACATAAAAGGACACCTGAACGAAAGGAAATTGCTGGTTATGATGCTGATTAGAGCGTACGGAACTTGGAGCCCTTTTGTTTCCCGATTACGTGCGCATTGGAAGGACATCTGTTAAGATTCCATCTGCAGCTAATCTTCAGGAGTTATACTTAGTGGGTAACCTTTACTCGACTATAAGGATGTTCCGAGAAGAAAAAAGCGGAATCTGATATGAATCGCCTTTCTTTTCATTGAAGTTACTTTCGGAAAATAGCAGTAAATCTGTGGGAACAGGAAGCGATAACATGGTGTACAAGATTATGCAAATGTTACCGAAGTGTGAATGTGTAAAACTGTTTAAGGAACCGTTTCTTCGAGTAGGTATATATGTTCCCACGTGTGTTTGGTTCTTGTTGAAAATAAAAAGCTTTTAGTGTAGTGTGAACGCAGATGTTTCCTTAGTCCGTTTGTGTTTAGTGATTTTAATTTACCTCTATTTGTTGATAGTGAGTATATAAAATTATTTTTGTGGCACTTTTATTCCATGTACTTTAATGATAATTTCGTAAGTACTTCACATGCAGGTAGTTCAAACTTATACACGACAATCACACGTGTCACCTCATCAAATAGATGCTCCGAAAATTCTCTTATTCCCTTATTCAAGCAAATTATTTGGTTATAAGTAGTTGGTAAGTGAAAGGAGCATATGCTCTTCGTGGTAGGCGTTTTAGACAGCTAGGTATAGTGTCTTGCAGAAATCAGGTTCCTCGTAACAGGATTATGTAATGAAAACTGTCCAAACGAAACTGATCAGGAAAGGAGCTATGAAACAGGATATACAAGTTCTAACACCTATTTTTCAGGACTGGGACCAGATAGGACCTTCTGTTGTTTATTTTTTTAAATACTCGTGAACTCTTTGTGAATGCGTGACAGAGATGGCAGCACTGTTCAGTGCATAGAACTGTAGTGGCAGCGACGAGAGTTAGGACTGCCTTTGATACTTAAAATCCCGACGTTTTCATTGCAAGAACAGCGTGTAATCATTCATTTTTTCCATTTTCGTGGTGTGAAACTTATTGAAATTCATCGCTAATTGAGTGAGGCATGTGGTGATGGTACCATGGATGTGTCTAATGTGCGTTCCTGGGTGCGACAGTTCAATGATGGCAGAACATCGTGTGACAACAAACCAAGACAGACATGGCCTCACACCAGCCTGTCTGACGACAGCATCCAGCGCCTGGAGAACGTTGTTTTGGAAGATCGCCTATTGAGCTTTGCAGACATTGCCTCCAAAATTGGAATTTCCGTAGGATCTGTGCACACATGAAGATCTGAAGATGCGAAAAGTGTCTTCCAGGTGGGTGCCACGAATGCTGATGACTGATCACAAGGCTGTGCGCGTGGCAAATTTCTGGTGATGTTGAGGCGTGATGTCGGCATGGATGGAACATCGATTCTACTCTGTTCTTGCAATGAAAATGTCGCCATTTTAGGTATCAAAAACAGTCCCAACTCTGTCGCTACCTCTATAGTTCTGCGCAGCGTACAGTGCTGCCATCTCTATTACGCATTCACAAAGAGTCCACGTGTATTAAAAAAAACAGAAGTTACTATCTGGGCCCAGTCCTGAAAAATAGGTATTATAACTTGAACGCACCTCGTATGATCTCCAAAATTCATCATGTTGTTGTGCTGATTGCAACTTTCCTTTACGAGGCGTGTGCCTCAGTTGTTTTGTGTTTGCTTTGGTTCCTCTCTCGGAGAGCTCTCCGAGCTGACGAGACAAGGTAGTCGGGGTTCTCCTTTCATAGCGCGTGCATGGTGATTTATAACTGTCTTAGCTCCCGGGTGCAGTTCAAAATCGTTTAATGGCAGGTGTTAGGGTGAAGTTATAATGTGTACAAAGTTTAACTTTCGAGGAAGTTTAAGTTAAGTGTAATTGTGCAAGTGAGAGATTTATTAAAGCTTTTTAAATTATCAAAGTAAGTTGTATAATTGTACCTTAGCCTCCGGGTACAGTTCACTGTCACGGTGATGGTTGAGGAATGCCTGGAAGAATATCAAAATTTCAGAACTTATTTCCTGTTTCCTGACTCTTGCACATTTTTCTACGGTATCCAAAGTCTCTCCTTTTGCTGACCCGTGAAATCATGTTAATTTGATACTTCCCATTATATGAGCTTCCTCTTTGCACACGTGCAGATGTGCACGCTGGTCAGTTGCATTCTGAGCCACCCAGGGTGCTTGCCTTTGTTTTGCTGCTGTAACCGAAGATTTAGGCGTTGGTTTGCATTATTTGGAACAGGATACGCCATGTTGGGAGATACCATATTTAAGGGTTGCTTATTCCTGCGGTTTGGGTCTTCGTCTTAGGATTATTCTTGGGGTCACTTCTGATATTTGAAATCAGGGTCGTCATGCCGCCGCCAGTGGAAATGTGAAAAGTGATATGTAGTGTTTAACGCCCGCTTTTACTACATACGACACCGCTCGCGGTGACACTGATGATACATGAGATGAAGATGGAACAACGATGGAATGAGATGGCGGGGGAAACCGGAGGTCCCGGAGAAAACCCGCCCCAACGCCTTGTATTCCACCACAAATCTGACTTTGCGGTCGCCTGGGATCGAACCCGAGCCGCCTTGGTGAGAGCCAAGTGGTCTAACCACTGAGCCACAGCGTGGCCGCCACCAGTGGAAGCCCTGGTATACGCATCCTCGACTAGTATGACACACAGCCACCAAAGGTAATCCCCTAATGGGGATTCGTATAATTATGTAATTGTTGCTACCACTCTACCAGAGTTCCTTCAAGACATTGGAGTGTGCTTGTTTCTTGTATACAAAACCATAAAATTGAACCAAGTTTTATCTTTACCGCACCTTGCTCCACCATCCTCTAAGCTACGTTCCCCCGTTACAAAGTAGTACGTAACAATACCACCATAGTATAATATGGTGTACTGAGGAATCTACCTGAAATGAAATAGGATTTCTTCCGCCTGAAACTTGTTTCTTCTTATAGTTCATTAATATGACGGCGAAGCGGTACTATATCGAGCACTTTTGAAATTACATCGAAATAAAACACAAAATGGATGCGCTACACTCAGATGCCCTTTTCTTTAGTGAAAAAGTATATAATGCTTATCCTTTAATACATTGCACCTTAATACAGATAAAGATTTGTATAAATTCTTCTATTACATATTTCCTTGTAGGTAAAACAGAATGGGAAGGAGTAGTTGACTTAAGGGTATGTATGACTGAAATTTCATGAAAATCGTGAAAATAACGACCTTTTTATTTTAATTCTATAAATAATTTAGACATTCCCGAATGTGAAAAATGCTTAATTTGCCTCCGGACGCCATTTTTAAATGCTTATTTAAATGTCGGTGGCCTTTAAACTCTGTCAGAGTCACGCCCTCTTTTGCCTACATCCACATTGTTTGTCTGTTTTCCGTTCTTAAATTTTCAATTCAAGAAAACTAAGGCTTTCAGACAAAATAGTTCCTAAAATGTTGCCAATATATCAGAGGCTGGCTTCTACAACATTACTAAAGAGGTGCAAAACAGGAAAAACACAGAATGCCAATGAATCTTTGCATCATGTCACATGAAATAAGCGCCCAAAGGAAGTTTTCATATAAAAGCAAAAATTGGATCTTGCTGTTATTAAAAGCATCAGTGAGTTTAACATGGGTAGTCTTAAGTCATTGGAGCTGCAGCAAAGTATCAGAGGTGAAAGTGTAGTAGACTCAGCAAGGAAAACTTCAGTGCAGCGAGATCAGACTCGTATCCTGCAAAGCAAGAAGCGAAGTTGTGCAGAAGAAAAGCAACATCTAAAGAAGGAAAAGGTGGAAAAAGCAGCAACAGAGGAGAGGAAAAAGAAATCTGAGGGTCCAACCTATCAGCCTGGTGGAATTTTCTGTGAGTTATGCAATCAAATCTTTAATCGCTGTTTTCTCACTGTTCATATTTTCAGCATTTTTCTTCCTGTAAAATGCTCCTTGCGATGCAGTTTTTGTACTACATTCATGAAATTTCCTACACAGGTTCAGAATATCATGAGGAATGGAAATTGCCCTAGGTTTTATTGTGAAATGTATACAAGCATACATTTTTAATTTTCAAACACAAAACTTACAGTTTTTAGGCAAAAAAAGACTATTTGTAAATTAAAAAATTTTTGTGACCTAAACTAAAGAAGACACAGAAAAAACCCAGAGAAATTTCAAAAAGTATGTGTATTATGAACATAGGGTTAAAATATTAGGCCAAAATTCAAAATATTTTGTTGCAAGGGACTTTTTTAGTGACGTAACAAAAAACATACAAATTTTTCATAATCTCTAAACTACTGGAGAAAAATGGTTTAAATTTAGGTTGTAACATGTTTACAATATACTACACCTATGGTGTAAATTTGAAAAAGCTAGCATTATTAGTTCAGAATTTGAAAATTTTAGTCATACATACCCTTAAGCAATAGTATAATTTTGAGAATCTAAATGCTGTACGTTGGCTTTGCAATTTCATTCTCTTTGTATGATCCAGAAAGAAAAAATAAATTGACATAAACTGTGTTCTTTAACGAGGTCTGCGTTATTTGTTTTTTAATTTTCCGTCAATTTCGCGCGTTTCCTCTTTATGCAAAATTGATCCTAAAATATCAGGACCAATGTCTCCTTCTTTTACGTAAGTATCTTACACAGAGAATTTTCACCAAAACTTTCAGAACCAATGTTAAAAAATCTCGGAATTCCAAAAATGTTTCCTATGAATAGTAGTTTGAGAAACAGGGCTTTTCCTGAAAAAAAAATATTATTTTTATGATCCCTTTAAGACATTGAACTTTTGTATCATGGTGTTTAATTGACTATTCGTTATGCTCTTCACAGAGAAGACGCACACACCCTTATATCAAAGGATCTTTTCGAAAGGTGCTTTAGGGTGGGGGTTAAATTGGAGTGTCTCCAAACAGATATTTCCGATGAAATCACGATACAGTCTCTGCCTATTACGTATGTGTTACAGAAGGTAAAAGAGTTTCTAAGAAAACGTCTTGATTCTCGCCTGGCTTGAGTCACACTAATGTATCTATCTTATCGCCGTGTTACAAGTAGCTAATCTGAAGTCTGTCTTCAGATAATTACAGTATGAGAGGATTACAAAGTTGTAATTAAAGTATACAACATCTAACCTAACATTTAGTATCACCGCGAGAGTAGAATTTAAAATATCGAATCATGGCAGCGAAAAACGAGTTTAGAAATGTGATATACCAAGCCATTCTTTAAAACTACTTCACTTTGAGAACTTCGCAAAATTATTCAAATGAAGTTACTTCCAAGGGGTAATGGATGCATATAGATGATAAGAACGACGTAGAAAAGGAGAAAGGAGAAAAATTTGCTTGATAAACGAGAGTGGAATCCAAATTTCACGAATCTTGAGGACTGCGGGTGTTAGTAAATCGATTGTGTAGTTGATTTGTCAGTTAACGAAAATGAAGGCTCAAATCACAGTTCATTTTTAGAGTTGAGGCTTCAGAGACTGCGATTGGCTGAATGAATCCCCAAAAATTTTAAACCGGCGTGAGCCAGGTTGGTTTCTATCTTTAATTTTATTAAATATCTTAGTATGAGAGGACCAGATATTTAAAACATTTTTGTGAATTTGTTAATAATTAAACAACGCTAAAATTTAATTATTGTCTTAAAATAATTTTTAATTTTTGTTTAATTTTATATTAAAATGTTAAATTTAATTTGGGATGATGTTACTTCCACCTACTGTTTTAAATAAAGTTTAGAACTCCTTTTTTTTTTTTTTTTTTTTTTTTTTTTTTTTTTAAAGTTTAGGAGCTGAAGAAACCACTTAAACTTTTCATTTACAAGGTACCCACTACTGCTTAACACATTCCAAAAATGTGGACCTTTTGGTCGTTTCAAGACGGGCACACGAATATGCTCCTATAAGGAAACAATGGTAAGGTAATCCAACATCTAACGCCTTAATTAAAATAATGGCACCGTCAGATGTCTATCAACAATGTAATGTGTATTAATTTCTATACCAGAAATAATGAAGAAAAAGGCTGTGTAGTTTATAGATAAATGGATTAGATGAGATTCGATACTACCAGATATATAAAAATTTCCCCATAGTACTGAATGTTTCTTTGTTTGACGTAGCTTATTTCGAGCCAATATGCTAGCATGTAGGGGCTAACGTACGTTTGTAAAATTACACCATTACTGATACCAGCGCCATCACTCCATGTTCCATGAACAGCATGTAAGGGCATCTTCAGGCAGCGCAAACTGCACCGTCCCGCCGCAACGAACAAATCGGCAACTCCACGGCATACATCCTTGAAACAGATGAATGAGAATGATAGGGAATGTAAATTATTGATAGCAAACTCTGGTAGGAGGGGAAGCACACCAGAATTCGCCTGCCAACCACAAAATAACTAGGGTCAGATTAGTCGGCACAACCTATTCGATCCCAGGACCTCCCGAATGCGAGTCTTAGGTATTTCCGTGGAGCAATCTGCGAAAGTTTAATTAAAAGACAAAATACGTACGTGTATATGCAATACACTTGAAAAGAATTAGGACACACTAAATGGTAGAAGGCATCTCCAACAAGAAACAGATCGCAAGAAGTCCAAATGGGTGTACCTCGTTATTCTTAATCGAAAATGATAGGTTACAGAAAATGTTATGTTGTAATCATCTGAAATGAATAGGTGGAAGCATTTAGTTTCCTTGACCTTTACTTTTAAACGTAGGGGAATATATAATAACTATAAAGCAAATATAAAACCATCTCCCACAAAAAACATTGGATAAACCCAATTCAGCGGAAGTAAAATAACAGTTTAGCGGAAATAACAGCAATAATTTATGGAAATATTTACCTGCCAAAGTATTAAAGATAATGATTTTTAGCAATGAAAGCAAATGGTTCTATGACCAAGTAGGCTGAAAATCTAGCTATTAGTTCCGCAGAATTAATCTCTATGTTCTTTATACTTGTATAACGAATAAGTTAAAAATGGTTCCAAATTGAAGTGAATATGCAGAATGAAGGCAAAGTTAAAATACATGTCTGATTATGTAAAATGTTGCTTTGAACTAAACAGAAATAAATAAATAAATTAACTCATTTGGTCCAGTTTTTTTTTAAATATCAGATTTATATAAATCATTAAATTTCCAATAAATAACCTACTAGTGGTAACTATAAAACCTCGGACTTAAGTACTTACAGAGTTAGTAGGTCGCTACAAAAAAGTGTGTATCTCATTGAATATGAGAGCTCCTAGTGGTTTACTGAGAAACATACGAGTCAGTTAGAGAAATTAGTATCATGATGACACGTTGGTCCTGATAGCTCAAAGGTTAAGAACGACCGGATGGAGACCAGAAGATCCGTGGTTCAAATCCCACCCATGGCATTGAATTTTTCAGTATTGTGACTACGTGTGTTGGTAGAATCAAAAGTGTTGTTTACATAAATATAAAGCACTCTTTATTGTAGTAAACAGAAGCTTTGTACAACCCTTGCAGGAGAAAAACGATGTGACATTGGCAAACAGCGGTCTTCAAGGTCGGCTCGATGCTCAGATGCACGTAAAAAACCAAAGAATCACTGCGGTACAGTTCAAATGTCCACCATCATACAAGTCACACAATTACAACACAACTATACAACTCACTTGACTGCTTCTCACACTTTGCCCCTATTTATACCTCCCAATCATTATTCTAGAATGCAGTAGTCCATTTGATAGCAATCGTGACGACATCAGAAAAGCGGAAAATAACAGACTTCTCTCTGTCTCCCTCTCCATCTGTTTCTTTCTCTCTCTCTCCCTCGGCAAGTGTCCAGCTCTGCGCGCCACTGTCTGTCTCTTTCTGCTGCGGTTCCAACACAACAATGCGATCGGTGACACTGCTACCTCCTTAAGGCTGGTCGTCGCAGAACTGCACCATCGTAGCGGGACAAACAATCCAGGTGTACCACCAACATCTTTCCTCGGGCACCTCTGGATGCGGTACACCTCGTCGTTAATTCTCTTTGCCACCCGGTACGGTCCTTGCCACGGTTGTTGAAGTTTCGGGCAGTGTCCATTGGTCCGGGTAGAGCAGTACAAACAGACCAGGTCTTCTTGCTGGAATCCTTGCCTGTTGGCTTGGCTGTCGTACCCGTTCTTTATGCGGATTCCAGACGTCTCTGTCTCTTTCTCTGTTTCTTTCTTTCTCTCGACAAGCGTCCAGTTCTGCGCACCACTATCTGTCTCTTTCTTTCCTGCCCACGCGCATAGCTCTGGCTTTGCGGCGGCTCCAACACAACAGTGCGATCGGTGGCAGTATCATTCTATCTATATGAATATGAGTAGCTGACATGCTTAATTTGTAAGATTACTCACTCAGACTGTGCAGGTGTTCACCTTTTTTTCCAAAAGCGCTTTTCGGTGGTTGCTTCAGACCATCTATTCGAAACAAATGACTAACATGAAGTAGAAAGGAATATCGAAGCTTTGTACTAATAGTTTGTACTGTGGTATGAAACGAACACGAGTGCAACTTTTATATCTGTAGTTTACAATTATGTTAATATAGGTCACGTGTAACCTCCTTCCGTTCGTTGGAGCGCAGGTAAATTTAAAGCAAGTTGCAGTATATCGACCCTTAATCAGATGGCCGGGCCGGAAGGCTGGGATTGTATCACCAGTTGGCTGGCAAGTGTATAGCGCTAAATTGTGATGTAATTACCTTTTCATGTGTACCTTTTAAAGCTATAGTTACAAAACTATTTTGCTTATATATGTATCTGCTATTTGCTACTGCGTTAATTCGTGGATGCTGTTGACTTATGTTAGATTTCACTTTTAAAATGCTACTAAAATTTTGAAATCAACGCACAACATGGATTTTAATGAGATGTAATGGCAAAGGGAATTTAAATATCTTCGTTATTGCTTATTTTTCCACTGTTAAATAACTAAGAAATGCAAGTAAAAATATTAGTATCTTTTTACTTTTATTTCGGAAACCCATATTTCCAAACCAAAGGTCTTATCGGTATTCCAAATACTACCTACACAATGAGAGCGACATGGAGAGAGGAGTGAGAGTGGAGCTGCAGGTGCCATTGTTTAAACTGTTTACTCACAACATTAGTATTGATAAACTGTTTAAATATGTTATTTATGTTGACTTTAGGTTGCCATTACACGTTGCAGGCATTGATAATGTTACTAAAATGGGTAAATAAATATTTTACAAGTTTTCCTTGAGCGATTATGGTAAAATCATGTTACTGATGCACTTTTCATGAAAAGGACATCAGCTTTCAGTATCTTTATCCGGGATTACGAGAGAGGTTCCGGCAGAAGATCTGAAAACAACTGGCCAGTTGTCGTTATTATCGCGACCTTCATTCTCAATGTCGATAAATGCCCCGAATGCTGTGCAAACTTAATGAAACACGAAGTCTACTTTAACGAAAGCGGCTATGAAGTAAACAAGGGGAGATAACCAGTGAAGCATATCTTTGTTATGATATTATTGCAATGTCGTGTAATTCCAAGGGCATTCTTAGTGAAAGGCTTGCCCTGTAGTAATCTTAGTGTAAGTACATTTTAACATTTCGAAATAAAAGCTATTTTTAAACCCAGTGTATTGAGCAATCCGATTCGCGAATTCGCTAGGATGTGCCTCTAGAGTTACGTGGAGACACGGATCCGGTTCGTTTCCGGATCTTCGTTTTATTTTCTCCTTTTCTCTATTGCCAAGCGTATCATTACAGGTGTAACTTCTAATGCTCGAAGTGGCAATTTCTAGATTGTCTAGTATTTCCACTTCTGTTTGCACTATAATTTTTTCGTCGTAAATCTACCATCTAGCGTGCTTAATTTTGTATGTGTAAGCTGAAAAAAACTTTTATTAATTAAAGAAATTCAAATAGAGCAATTTGTTTAACGAATATCCCGAAAAAATATCGAAATTTTAATTGAGTATAAGGCTGAAATAACGGCGATGACGCAGTTTTTTCAAATTTTAAATTTGACTGTCGCTTTACTAAATAGCTTCAGATCTCTATGTAAATCTGAAAATGAATTACAACAATATAAATAATCTTATAAACGACATTTAACTCTGTAACAGTTTTGTTTGTATCTGCGATGATGTCATCCACAGCCAACAAAGATTTATTTGCAATAAAGGAAGAAGTTACCGATTGTTAATAACATCCTTTGATTTACGTACCTATATAACAACTTCATACCGCGTGACTGGCGAAATTGCAGATCTGGTAAGACCGAAAACATAATGTATATATTATTAATTTGTTTTATTCGCTATCCCAAAACTTAGCACCGACCAATTCATTTATGTTATTATCAGCATATACAGGTTGTTACAAAATAACACAGAACGATTATAGCCGTTACGTAGTTTATAACTTGACTTGTCCGAATTTCGGTGTTCTCTTAGGTATAATTTTATGCAATATTAAAATTTACATTATTTTGTGATTAAGAAGCGCAGGTATCCCTGTTGTACGAACCTCAAAAGTTGTTATTGGGTCGCAACGACCACGAAAACAAAAACATTACTCCTTGCTCTTTATCAGTAACCCTAGCCTAGCTTTCAGGTAATGGGGAAAAGGGCAGTTATTTGTGCAAAAGTCGACTAATAACTCGGACAGTTGATGGTTGCTCTTCAGTGTAAAATTACACATTCCATGTACTTAGCAAATCCAAGCAATATGGAGCACTATACGAACGCCGAAATGACGGATATGGTTTTGATGGATGAAAGAGATGAAGGGAGTTCAACGAACGCAAGATTAATTTAGTTTCATTAAACATATGAATTGTAAAAATTGTTACATCAGTGATAATATTTATTTAAATTCAGAGCATTTTGTTATGATCTTAGTTGTACAATACTTTTAATCACTTACTGTAAATATCAATAGCTTCCTTTCAGTTAAAATTCTTTATTTAGTATTATCAAATACGTGAAATTATGTTTCCTGTTCTGTTTATCATTTAATGCTTCCATCCTCAACCACTAACATTAACTTCCCTCTAAAAGGCACAAGTTACATATGTCCAGCAGCTTATTTGCCATCATGGACTGCTATAACGGAATTTTGGAACACATTAAACACTCATAAGCAGTAATTAAGCAATATCTTTTTCATTGCGGTTTCATAAGCCAAGGAAATTCATAATAATAGCAAGCTACTGCGGAATTTGTCGCTATGTTTACAGTTACAGCACGCGGCACGGTGTGTGACCTATACCTGCGAACTCCAACAGCATGAGGCACGCGTCATTCCTGTCGCTGGCTAATCCACACTAGTTATGACGCATTTTTATGCAACTCTATCGTTGGTAAAACACTACCTACATGTATCACATAGAAGCTGAGCAACCACTTCTATATGTTCATTCCGTGCCGTTTTGATACTCCCTGTGTCTTGAATTATACCTATATTTCAATTTACAACAATTGGCTCTGAAACATGGCTCGGGTGCTACCTATGAATAAAGTACAGAGCTGATCACTAGGTACCCTTAAGCTATCCTTGCAACTTTTTAAAACAAATAATGTATTTTTCAGAATATTCTCATTTTAGAGATACATATAATACTTCTCCCAATATGCCTGTCAATTTTAACCCTACAAAGAAAGGAATTGTCAAGCTCTACGAAATACGGATCTATCTCGCAGCTAATTCTTCGCATTACGTCGTCAACTTCTGGACGAATCGGGCTAGTAGCTCCCTGTACTATTGTGCAGTATTCTTTTTTATTGTTTCTAGGAAGTTTTCACCATTGCATTCCAAAATATCGTTGCCACCATTCGTTAAATGGGACCGCCTCTGCCTTCTTGGAATAATATTCACCGGCAGTAGCTGAATTTTTTATATTTGCTTGATTTTATAAATGTAAGATTACTTCAGGTCCCATGAACGGTGACAACTCAATGAAAACCGTCTTGCAGATCTTGTTTAAATAGCTTCAAACATAACTTCAAAGTTTCAGCCGCACATACCTGTTGTCCAATGTGAACAGGAGCGGCAACCATGAAGCCGACAACTTTTTAGTCTTCATGTTATACAAACTATGAACTGCACTTCTAGACTTAAGACAAGGATGCACTATGTCTTCGCTACTTTTTAAGATATATATGGAGTAAATTATGATACAATGAATTAGTAGGATAGGAATATATACCACAAATCTTAACCTACTTTGTAATATCCCTTACATTCGCAGGTTATTAACTCTAACTCAGAAAGCAACCTTCAGAAGACAATACACCAGCTAAAGAAAATTTTAAAGGAGTTTAATATGACTATATCTTCAAATAAAAGTAAAGTGATGGCCTTTAAAGGTAAAGAGAGTATTGGATAAAACTTTTAGTAGAAAATAATAATATAGAACAGGTAGACGGGTTCAAATACTTGGGTTATTGGGTTATTACATGTCATATAAAAGATGAACTGCCATTATTAATATGTCAGAACATTCAACTATATAAATGCAGCAATAAAAAGAAGTCTAAAAATGAAGCACGTAAATATACCATTCTAACATTTTAAAAAGTAATGTCAGTACCTAAAATACTATATGTAAGCGAAGTAAATCAACCACAAACGAAATGAAGATGTACGTAAAGAGCTAGAGGCTAGAGATATTCGACATGAATGATAGTATAAGAATATAGAAATAAATGAGTAACCCATGTACAAAAAATGGATAAAGAAAGATTACAACGCTATTTTATGAACTATAGAGCAGTAAGAAAGGGGAGCATGGGAAGACCAAGAAAACTGTGGAACCAATAAAATAAATTATGTAGACTGCAACAGGCAGTAAGGCCTAAAGCATGACCGATGATGGTGATGGTGATGATAAACTGCAGCTTTTGTAGTTTCAGCTATGATCTCTCCCCTTAGCGAACTTTGTTCGACGAGAATTATATCGTGAGTTTCCTCAATGACTTCCTCAGTAACTAATCTGCAGGATATCCAGCGAGGTCTTCAACAAAAATTGCCATTTGATCAGTTTAAAGTCGTTGAAGAAATACTTTAACCGTTGTTATAGAAGGGGAAGTCCTTTATAAATCACATCCAATTTTGCGTTTCCAAAACTGCCAAAGTTTTCAACTTTAAAAGTATATCACGAAATGATTTTGCATTTTTCTGCATTTTAGCGAAAACACATTAAATGATTATCGGAAATTGCTACTAAATCCAATCTACCATATTCATTAGCAATCTTGTTTCGGCGATCTGTAGCAGATGATAATACACCGGTTTACCCTGGCAATACTACTACGAGGACAATGGATTGCCTGTGGACAGTCCTGATTTTTGTTTGAAATACGTATATGCATTTTAACTATATCGATTACTATGCAACCATATTAAGAATGTGACTGAGACGTTTAATCTGAAATTTATATATATACATATATATGCTTTAAACCATTCTTCCACTTCATTAATGACGTTATTTGCGTCGTCAAATCGGCGACCACGCAACGGGTTCTTCATTTCCGGGAACAAGAAACAGTAAAAAGGGTCCCTTGGTGCGGGATCGGGTGAATAAGGCGGATGCTGTAAAGTCTCAAAGATATTCCCTTGTTTTGTCAACTGCAACTTGCGATGAATGAACTTGTGCATTGTCAGCCAGCACAACACTTTTGGAGAGCATACCACGTCGTTTCTTAATCAGAGCTGCTCATATCTTGTCCAGAAGATTGCAGTAGTATCTGCCAGTGATGGTTTGACCCTTGGCAAGATAATCTGTAAGGATGACTCCACGACAGTCCCAGAAAAATGAAAGCTGACTTTCCCAGCTGACTTTTGCACCTTTGCCTTTTAGGGAGGGGTAATCTGCGTGTTTTTATTCCATTCTTATGGATTTTTTTCTCTGGATTCTACTCATAGATCCAGGATTCATCCATGGTTACCAAACGATAAAAAATCATTTTCATCCTGTTCCAACAGCATCAAAATCTGTATTGAAAGGTTACACCGTGTTTGCCTTTGGAAAGGGGTTAGCAAACGTGGAACCCACCGAGCAGACAACTTAGACATGTGCAGTTCGTCATATAATGCATTTTCTTTTCTGCTTGAAATAATGCTGATTTTCTTTCCCCCGAAGGAACTTTCTAGTCAGACGCATACATCACATACTTCTTCAGCAATTTATCACACGAAAGTAAATCTACGGTGGAAAGAAACCGCGAACTAAAGCTACCATGAATTTGCAAGAAACGAAAACAACGTAATAACCTGACGAAACAAGGAAGCAGCTCCAGTAGGAATGTTCCACAACATAAACGAGATAATGCTATGTCCGTAGTGTATCACCATGCGGCCTTCAACGTCTTACGTCATTAAATGTGCTAATGCTTGGAGGTTAAATTACAACAGGTGTCAACTCCATAAGTTACATTTAACTGCACTTCTTTGCTGCTCACCTCGTTTTCGGAGTAGTTTCCAGTTCAAGCGGTGAAAAATAAAGTGACCATAGTTTATCTCTGTGTTTGTTAGTGAACGCTTCCTCAAAAACTGCTACATCTGCCCCAAAAAGTTTAATCCACTCAGTATTTTGTAACACTAGCAAAACCTGCAGGTTCTATCGGTTATTCCGAAAACAGTAGGAGCGACTTCTTATGTCTCTTTTAAAATTACAGTAGAACCTCGTTAACCCGAACCTCCTTAATCCGGATGTCCTGATAACCCGGACCAGATTTAAAAACAAAATTATGTTGCTCTGCATAGTAAATGAACACTTATTTTAAAGAAGATAAATTAGTATTCTGAAGAGGTACACTACACGAATTCTCTTGCCAAGGGGCGTATTTATTGCACTCAGCCCACCTGCTAGGAACCAGATTGGAAGATAAACTTTGATAAAGTCATGGAAAAATTTTGACCTACAAGTTTGAAGAAACAAAAGATAGGTAAGTGTGAATGAATAATTTCTACAGACTTTTACACACATCGATGGTTGTTCCGATGTTGATGAAGAAGAGATTGATAATTGATTGGAAATCGACAATGACGGAAGTTATATACCGATTACAGAGGAAAGTACTTTTGCATCGTGCAGTGTTACTGAAAATGAAGAGTATTCACATTCAACCAGTGTTGATGAACCACCTGTGGTTATAAATAGTAGCAAAAATAGTAGCAAACAGAATAGTATATAAATAGTAGCAAACATAGAGAAATTGATGCTGTATTCCGAGAGTAAAGGTGAATCATTGACAAATGAACTTCTAATGTTAAAGCGGCTGCAAGATCGCGCTGCTCGTAAGTGATACACTAAACTAAAACATCAGAAGTTCACTGCCTTTTTTACTACCGAATAGTTTGTAGTACGGTGCAAATACTTAGGCTATTACAGTACATATAGCGTGTGTGTGTGTGTGTGTGTGTGTGTGTGTGTGTGTGTGTGTGTGTGTGTGCGCGCGCGCGTGCGTGCGTGTGTGTGTGTGGTTTTTTTTTAGATGAAAGTGTGCCGATAGAAATTTCTAAACTCCATTATAAATATTTCGGTGATGTACATTTTTATCGTTTTTCCGTCATTCTCTGGATAAACCAGATTTTCGTTAACTCGAATCGTCCCTGGTGACATTGATCCGGGTAAACTAAGTTCGAAGTATTGCTTCCTTTCATCTTTTCTTGCCTGTAATCTATGCCTCGGTAGCGTAGATGGTAGCGTGTCCCTTCACGTTCAAGATGTCCTTGGTTCGAGTCTCGGTCATGGTGAGTTACCTGAATAAGGTTTTTTCTGGGGTTTTCCTTATCCTAAGAAAACTAATGTCATGTAACTCTAAGCTCCATGGACCCTGGGCCCAGTTGAGCATCATTTTACCCTTTCCATTCATCGTCCAATATGACTTAAAAAAGTTAAAACACGCAAATTAAAAAAAAACTACGTATCAATTAATATAGTGCTTCCTAATATCTGAAACGTATTGATTAGTCCAAGTCATAGTCTAAAGATTTTGCTATTTATTGTTGTATAGGGGTATTTTGAAAAGTTCTTTGTAACGCTGTAGCTGGCGACATAAGGAATAGCAACTACGTTAAGGGTGATCTTTATTTTGCACTTTCGTTGGGTACTACAGTACATTGGTACCATATTTTTTTCTGGATAGGGCATAGAAAGTTGATTGCCTGCAAGAGATTGAAAATATATGATGAGATAAGGGCATTGAACGTTTTTCAGAGCTACAATGCAGCTCATTATTTTAATTAGTAACGATTTAACTTGAACTTATAGTCCTCTCTTAAATAATCCAATTCTAAAATATATTGAGTCTTCCCATTTGCCTCTTGGGGTTCCAGATAATCTGCCATACTTCTCATAAAAAGCAAAAGAAATTAAAGTTGTGAAATATGGATATGACACAAGTAAATAAACAAAACTGAAAATATACTTCTAATCACAGAAAACGCTTACAATGTGATATTAATACGTATTTTTGGTAAAGGTGTGCACTATGGTATTTAATTTCTGGTTATTTTAATCCTAATTTTTATGTACAAGTATCTTTTATTTTGTTTATGAACATGGAAAGTTCAGCAGTCAGATATCAAAAACTCTACTGGATAACAAATAGATAAAAAATCAAAATTTGAATGTGTTACATTTGCATGACTTTCTTTACCACTACCCATAGTTTATCTTTATATTACATCTACAAATTATCCTCATAAAAGCTTATCTTTTTATATAATTCATTTCATTTATTAGAAGTAATACAGTGTATACTGTGACTTTGTGTGTTCGTAGAATTAAAAGTCCTGTTTGCAGAAATTTAAAAAGACGCTCTGTATACCTCTTGACATACACAAACGCAGTCCTTAAGGTCATCTCGTTCTACTGCCACACGTAAATAAAAGAATGCACTGCGATATACCTCATATGTCCACACAGCTGAACGCTCAATTAACAACTCGATAGCAAACTGACTCAGTTCTAACACTTGTTGGCTTTTATACCTCTGGTCATTCTTCCTAGAGAGCTGCCGACCTTTCAAGGCCTTTCACGGTGACAAGAGAAAGAAAGAACTATCCATACATCGCTCTGTCTCTCTCCCTCTGTTTCTTTCTCTCGGCAAGCGTCCAGCGCGCGCACCACTATCTGCCTCTTTCCTGCCCACGCGTGACCGGCACTGGCTTGTCGCAGCTCTAACAATGCAATGCGATCGGTGACAATACATTTATAATTTGTGTGCACCTCTTTCCATTTCTTCCATGTTATCCTTTAATGCTGTGTTATAAACATTAACACATATATTTACTGTTACACATACCGACAGACATGTCGGTATAGTAAGTTACAACAAGTTATATGTTACAGTTGTATAAGTTACATATAACCATAACATATATATGGTGCAATAGTGGAATAGTGTTAACAGGTTTTAGAAACGAACAAATATATACCAAATTCCTAACACAGTTTAAAACAAAATTGAGACATATTATAGATTACACAAATTTGTTAGAAGGGGCTTTTCAGGTGTGAAACCTATATCAAACTCGGTGGATATGTTTCTGAGAAACACACACACACACACACACACACACACACACACACACACACACACACACACACACACACACACACACACACACACACACAGACACACACAGAACGTTTTCCTCCCAAGCTTAGAGTAAGATTAAATAATGTAATTGATGAAACTAAGAACATCTTTAGACCGGCAGAAAATGGAAAATCTTTTGCTGAACTTAATGATCCCCAGATGTTTTTTTTTTTATTTATTTAATTTAATTTAATTTTAGATTTGGCTTGTTTTTGGATACTGGGAGGCATTTGCAACAAATATATCTTTACAAGCAGGAGATAAACTTATTTCTGATTTGGTCCAGACTGAATTTAGGCTTTCATAGCAAGTGAAAACTTCAGACTGAAACATTTGCTCACTTCAAACATGTGAAGAAAATTACTAAAAGCCTTCCTGACGTTCTGGTGAAAACTGAAGATCGCTTGAGTAACATGTTGGGCCTTGCTGAAGAGATATATGACAGATTTCATGTTTTAAAAGCTCTGAAACATTCATTTTCATTCATGGAAAGTCCTTTTGCTCTAGATTTTGTGGATGCTTCATCATCAATATCAACGGATACATCAGTTGTAGAGTTGGAGCTACTAGAACCACTAGAGGACGTAGGATTAAAAAGACTTAAACGAAGTGGCGTTTCTACCGATAAATTTTAGATGAATGTTCCAGAATTAAAATACCCACAAACAAAAGGTTGTGCTAAGACTTTGGGATTACTTACGTGTGTTTGTCACTGTATTCATCACTGAAATTCATTAAATCTAAATATCCCTTTGAACCAACTTATGAACATAAAGTAAACATGTGCGAACTGCGCCTACCAGTCATCAGACAGAATTCTAAAAGCAATGGCTAAAATGAACACTCAAAAAAGCACTTCTCTAAAGTACAATATTATCCCTTAATGTGTACCTGGACAATAATCATAATTTGTGTAGTGCAAAAAATAAATGTTCCTTCATTTGCTATAAAATGAAATATGTGCCTTCATTTGATAAACCATTTTATAAATATATCTTACAGCGAGGCTTAGCTTTTTAAATTTACGGTTCCGAAAATTCAGGTTAGTGGCCACCCATGGTATATGATATACGAAATATTCAAGGAGATACTGCGATCTACAGGTGGATTATTTTCCTACCAGGAGAACGGGATGAAATGAAGTAACCAGGCGGCGAATAGGATGCATTCAACTAATAACCGTCTTATGTCCATGGAGTTTATGGAGCGTTTATCCGTGCCATTTGCCCGGACATATCACAAAACCTAGAAACACACCTGAAATAAACGAAGAAAATGTATTTAAGGAAATAATGAATTAGAAGGGAAAAAACCAGAGCTTTTTCATACGCACAGGAAAAGCCATGAAACTTAATGTAATGGGCAGCCGTTGGGATCAAACCTGAGACCTGCCGAAGACATTCTCGCATGTTGCCACGGAATCACTTGTTTTGTGTTTGACAGCTTAAGTTCCATAAATAATCAGCAGTGCTCAAAGCTGTATCGTCAATAGAAACAAATTCATTGAACTAAAGATGAGATAGATAATTAATTTCTGCCATAAGCTATTACCTAATTGTTAAACCGGATCGGTGCAGAGAAAATAGCAGTCATAAGATGAAGGAGAGATTGGAAGCTGAACTTTCTTTTAAGCTTCTGTTGCGAATTCTTTTGAGATCCGACATGCTTGATATCATAACTTTTTGTTATCTGTTCTTCGAGATGCTCTCACCATCCTTCAAGCAATCATTCTTTTTCAACTACAAGTGCTTTGGTCGTACCTCATGTCTCATTTTGTCTCTCTTATGTGCTGGCAAAAACTGTGACTCTGGACCTTATGTTTCAGTTTCTCAGGGCGTATATTATGTAGACAGCAACGGCACAAGATTAAGCAACTTGCTGTAACGTTCCAGTGGGAGGAATCCACAACTATCTTCTTAATAAAGCGAAAAATAGATGTCATTTTAACATGTGTATAACTACTGTAAGAATATGAAATAAGAGAAAAACTTGTCTTTAAAAACCATGTGAGTTTTAAATTTGAGATGGGTCGGTACCAGCTTTTCTCGATACTCGATACCGATACACGATATTTTCCGCGATACCCAATTCTTCGATATTCGATCCGTCATTTCTACTTCTACTTTCAATAACAAGTGCAAAGTTTGGTGAACTATGTCATGCTAATTAAACTAAATAAGTACGCATATTTAATCAGAAAAAATTTAAATCTGTTATGCCCGATTTCACTGGCATACGTTAAAATTGACGTTATCATATGTAACGTAACAATTGTCATGGCGTTAACATTACTGTTAAATTTCTTGCATTTCACCAACCTGTTTTCTGAAAATGTTGGCAAACACGTGTTAACGCCAAGAAACTTGCAAATATTTCAGATAAAGGAGGCTATGGATGAGTCATATTATTTTCTGAGCGTATTGTGATGGGTTTTTATTTTCATTTACGTCTGCACACAGGTGAAAAAATGGCGGTTAAACAAAATCGTAAGCAAAAGCCGTGAGATAAATTTCTCATCGATGGAGAAATGAAGAAGTGTAAGAATATCGTGGAAAATAAGAGAACGGATGCAGTGAATGTAAAAGAGAAAGATGTCACGTGGGAAAATATTGGAAACAAATTTAATTCAAATGCATGTGTTAGTAATACGTAAATTTAAAGCGAGGTTCGAAGAAGGATAAGTGACTTGAACGTTTCAAGACGGGAGGTAGATAGTGCATTATCCACATAATTCAGTGAATTATAAAATCGCAAAGTTATTAATAATTTAAGCAAAGACGAGATCGGCATATTCCTTTCGATGCATGTTCTAACTCATTATTACGTTAATTTAAAACGAGGTGTGAATAAGGAAAGTGACTTGAACGATTCAAGACGGGAGAAGGACAGTGTATTATCCACATAATTCAGTGAATTATAAAATCGCAAAGTTATTAATACTTTAAGCAAAGACGAGATCGGCATATTCCTTTCGATGCATGTTCTAACTCATTATTACGTAAATTTAAAACGAGGTCCGAAGAAGGAAAGTGACTTGAACGTTTCAAGACGGGAGATGGACAGTGTATTATCCACATAATTCAGTGAATTATAAAATCGAAAAGTTATTTATACTTTAAGCAAAGACGAGATCGGCATATTCCTTTCGATGCATGTTCTAACTCAGTATTACGTAAATTTAAAACGAGGTGCGAAGGGTAAGTGACTTAAACGTTTCAAGACGAGAGGTGGTCAGTGTATTATCCACATAATTCAGTGGATTATAAAATCGCAAAGTTATTAATACTTTAAGCAAAGACGAGGTCGGCATATTCCTTTCGATGAATTTTATAACCTCTCTTGTACTTCCACAGTAACCATCATAGCAACTTGTTTTGACAGTCTACAAATCCTTTTCGTAATCAGCAATGACCATATAAGCTTGTATGTTGTACTCACTGTATTTCGCAATTATTTTATTGACACCAAATATACAGTCTATGCAAGATCTACCTTTACGAAATCCATTTTGAACTTATGATACTTCATTCTCTAATATTATAGACAAATGAGTTATTCAGAAGAGAAATAAATTACTAAAAGTCTCAATAAAGATAAAAGGAAGCAATTAATAGAACTATTTACATAAATTTTAACCCTGTTAACATGAAATAAAAACGTCAATAAGAATATTTGTGTTAGGGAGAGTTGAAAAAGTTATGTAAGTGCAACCCACAAAGCTTTTTGTAAGGGTTCCTTGGCTTTGTTATCGTCTGAAATACAGAAGGGACAAATTACCCTAGACCTTCCTATAACAATACTATCATTAACTCGTGTGTTTGTTTAAAACAATCTGAATAAGTTTGAACGGAGTCTTGGATTCGCCTTCTAGCTGGGAAATGGAAGATTTGTTCTCTACCGGCACCATCCTTAGTTTATGTAGCGATGTTAACAAAAGCACGTGTACGTGTGTAACTTCATTAGCTGTTTAACCCTGTAGCTCTCTGCGGATGAAAAGTATGGTTCACATAAAATTTTATTTAAAACAAAGAAAACCTTTTTATCTAATGCAAAATATATAAACATCTTCACATCATTACAAATGCAACAGTCATACAGTAATTAATTATTAATTTATTTGATATATATAAGTGCAATTTGTATGTAGGAATCAGAGTACGCGCTGCGCTTGCGTAGTTTAAAAGCAGAAGAAAGGGAGAATCAGTTGTACAACATATCTGCTTCCGTGTAATACGAAACATAACAGAGGGAAACCAATAAAAAGTAGTTAAAAAGAAGCTATACCGAACGTGATCTGTAAGTTGTGTGCAAAATTTCATACTTTAGCAATAGAGGACATTGTTAATTTGTTAAAATAACATTCCCGAGTTCGAATCTCGGTCAGGGTGAGTTACCTGGATAAGGTTTTTTTCCGCGGTTTTCCCTTATCCTGAAAGACGAATGTCGCGTAACTAAGCTCTATGGACCCTGGGTTCATTTGAGCATCATTTCACCCATTCCATTCATCGCCCGATATGACTTAACGTTGGAGGAAGTAAATTCCAATAACAACAACAAAAAAGTGCCAAGTATCAATGCCACTCGAAGTGAAGGTGTTCCACTCCAGGAAAACATCTAAATAGAAATAAGCCATTTGTGGAATGCGAATATGATGAATTTGTTAAAACGCTATTCGCCGCATGGTTTATATTTCTTTCAAAGGAACATAGCTACGAACAATTACAAAAGTGCTTCAAGCAGTAAATAATGATCCCCGTTTACCGAGCTTTAGAAGAACGAGCTTTCACGCCATTCTTCGCAACATAGGTTTTGAATTGGTGAATAGAAATAGAAAAAAATATAATGGCTGAGGGTGAAGATATATTGTTGTGGCACAGAAAATGTTTGAAATTGAAGTCATTTAAGGCATTCGTCCGTTGTCAGATTCCACGCAGTTATTCCTCAGAAAGACCCATCCTTAATTTTTAATTTATAAATGAGGTGGTGTTATGTGAAGAAATCAAATATTTAAGCAATTAATATTTAAGCATACAGTTACCTTTTAACGTACAAAAGGAAAAAAATATTACACATTACACACACTTTTGTATTTAATTTTAATGTGAAAATGATATTCCATGAGCTACACGAACATCGAAAACGACAAAGCAAAACTGTGGATAAAACTTCGTTCACAGCGCACATGTTTGCCACGTTTTGGATAAAATAGCGCGAATGTTCGCACCTATCACAGTCGCTGACGGTGTAATACATTTTCCCGCTTTGTTTATATCGCCATATAAAGGAAGCATGGCACCTGATACAGCGAAAGTTTCTTCTTATTATTTCTCCAGGGTCCGGAATTATGAAAATAACCGTGAATGTGTTTGATATAATTAAACAAGGCGATTATAAAATCCACTCCAAGCAAGGAAAAAACAAATGGAGATAAATAGTATCTTATTGTATAGTTGTATATTCTTTTAAAATAGTACCAATCTTTGGGTCTTCTGTTAATGCTCTGAGAAGAAAGAGTAACACATTTCGTATTGATTACCCGCCTTTCTCACTTCTTATCGCGATGCTTTCCTCTATATAACGCCAGTATGATTTCATAAGATAATCTAGTTTGAAGTGCAATTACATTTCATGGTGAGTAACGCCCTGTTTGCGCAATATATCTTGGTTATACCAAAAACGATTAAATTAAAAGTTATACACCCCACATTCAACAAGCAATTACGGTTGTTCAGAAAATTACTGCGTTAAGAAATCAAGTGGAACTTTAGTATGCCGATCAAATTTCAGCTGCTCCTTGGCTTATATACATTGAACTGGATTTTCCAGACTTCTATAACGTTGAAAAAAGAATGTGATTGGAAAAATAATGCGTGAAAAAATTCTTGTTGCGAATGCTGTTGCTAAATGATAGTGTTAAGGTTTACTAAATTTTTAGTGCCGCATTCATCATGCCTTTGGAGAGAATTTACTGCTATGAATGTGCGGAAAAACTTGGGAAAGTAAAGGAATAAGGAGAAAATTATAGAGAAGAGTATCCACTTAGAAGCTGCAAAAAAGCATTTGAATGGCTGGTTTAAAGATTAAGACCGCAATTGGAAGTGAGTGCAACAATATATAATGTTGTTACAACAACCATGGTTAAACAGCGACTCAAATAGCATAATTAGTATGTGCATTTTCGGTACTATACCAAAGTAAATTCCAAAATTTTGACCATCCTGCCGAAACGCGTCTTTGGACTTCTTTGAGGATGAGAGGAGGGTATCGTGGAATACCATAATCATTTCTAAAAATAACTTAATTGGTGTATGAATAAAATAACCAGATCGCCATGAATAAAACATGTAACTAATTGTGAGGAAATGTCACTTGTAAAAAAAAGCTGGTATTATGAAATATATATAGAAAAATGTTACAGATGGAGGTTGATATGAAATAGGTTAATAGGTATTACGGAATTGATAGTTAAAAACATTGAAAAATTAATTTTATTTCATAGAATATTGAATATGTGTGGTATAAAATAGATAAAATGAATAAACAAATGTTTAGAGACTTATTCTAGACCAAGTCTGGAATAAAAGAAAACATAGATTTTCTTAAATTCCATTTAAATTACGCTATATTTATATTGATATGAATAATAATTATTGATTTGCTTCTAATATTATAGACAGATTCAACCTGAAAAATTCAATGCCATGGCCGGGATTTGAACCGCGGATCTCCTGGTTTCCGTCCAGTCGCTCTTATCCATTGAGCTACAACGGACAACGTGCCATCGTGACATTAAATTCTCCCATTGACTCATATATTCTACCGGTAAATCACCAGGGGTTCTCGCGTTCGAGATACACCGTTTGTGGTGACTTACTATCATAAGTACTTAAAGCCTAGCCTTCACCATTAAAATTTTCTTATTTGAGTTAATTGATGGAAATTAATCATTTCAACCATGGATCTCCTGAGTTCCGTCCAGTTGCTCTTACCCATTGAGCTGCAATGGTCAGCGTTTCTAATAGTATACTCAAAACCCAGTTGTAACTTTATTTCTATTCAGTATATTTTGTACGGTTATATGAAACGTTATACTTACTTTTACGTCGGGTATTAAAAATACCCGTTATTCCATAATACACGACACGCCATCTTTGACAATGACCCTTTGAAGTAATGGACAAAACACTGCCAGCTAAAATTCGACCACACTATAACAAATACAATTCCCCTAGTTACCTTATGCTTAACATCAATTTTCAAATCACATGCATAGTAGTGCTTTGAAGATTTGCCTGCAAAAACTTTTGAATGTCATAAAACACACTTTATTCTGTAGCTAGTGAAATGACGACAACAAACTGTCAATGACCACTTCATGGCAATCCCACTTGGAGATACACTACAGACCAGAAATCTTGGTATTCTATATTTCCCGGCTATTCCAGAATACCCTCCTCTCCTCTAGTATTTTCAACGCTGCTATTTGATCTTGGTAGGTGTATCGGATGACATATTTTAGTTCATTCTTCTTTTTGGTATAGGACACGGTCCTGTTAATTTATGGACCTCTACCCCTTATGTTATTTTAGGCGTCCGGTGGATCAGAGGGAGAGAGAGAGAAATCCAAGAGACTCTTAATCAGTCCGGTCCCGTAATGAGAGTGAGTGAAGTAGATGAATGGAAAGAGGACGAAGTGGATGATAAGGATGACAATACAGCAATTGGTGGAATGAAGACGGGGGAAACCGGGGGTTCTGGAGAAAACCTGCCCCCACGCCGTGTTGTCTACCACAAATCTCACTTTGCGGGCAACTGGGATTGAACCCGGACCATCTTGGTGAAAGTCAAGTGGCCTAAGCGCTTGGCCACGGCGCGACCGTGTTGTATTGTAGTGGCATTCTATTGCATTATAGTTTGAGTTGTTTATTTTCTTATCTTTGTTGCTGTTGGGCAATAGTTTCGTTTTTTGGAGATTTAGCTCCAGTTCTTTCTTACTCTGCTGGGTTAATTTTTATATTGCAGGTCGACGGAAGTTACAAACAACATGATGTCGTCTGCGAATTTTAAGCCTCGCAGTTTCTCCCCATCTATTTCTATTCCCCAATTGATTTTCATTTTTTGAAGAATATCTTCTAACAGATTAATAAGTAAATTGGAAGATACAGTGTCTTCTTGAATGACTCCTCTCTTTAGTTGGAATTTGGTGCTTTCTCTCTCTATTTGAATGTTAGCTTTCACATTTGAGCTGATCTTGGTAATTATTCTGATGTATTATTTTATGTCCCTTAGTTTTTCAGTACCGTTATGCAATATGAACGTGCTCTATAGAGTCGAATGCTTACGTGATATCTATGAAAACCAGTTAGAGTTGCAAGTTGAATTCTTGGACTCTTCCCATTACTTGAGTTATTCATTTTGGACCGTCTATTTCAGAGAGATACTGCTTCTTCCAGGGTTGGTACCGCATCTTCAATTCAAATTGAATTCCTTCTTTCATGGCAGTAACCATAATACGTACTGAAGCAAACAATGTTTGAGTTTGTTAAGAAAAAAAATTTAGAACTGTACATGTGTGATTTCTTTTCGTTAATTTAATTGAGGAAAATAATGTAATTTTTTTAAAATCATTGCTCATTACACTGAGTAGCATTACATGTTTGGGATGGGAAGAATCAGGCTGACAAATTCAATTTCATAGCCGGATTTGAACCACCGATCTTTTGGTGTCCCTCCTGCTGTTCTGACCATTGAGCATACAGCTCAGTAAGTTGCCATTCAAGTAGCTGTGTGTATGAGAATCCCTAGTGGATTTATAGGGAAGAATACGAATGAGTTGAAGAATTTCATGCCTGCTGGCCCTTTACCATGGTATCTCAATGGTTACAACAGCTGCACGAAACTCGGTAGTTCTGTAGTTTAAATCCCGGCTAGGGCATTGAATTTTTCAGCCTGACTCTACTTATCCAAATTTTGTTCTACATAGCACTAGTGCAAATGACCAATTAATTTACATAATATTATTTAACATACAGTTAAACATAAATATTTTTGTTACCATTGCACAACAAAGACATTTGTATAAAGCAATTTAATATAAATATTAAAATTAGCATTATAAATAGGAAAAACACTCGTTCTCTAATAGCTTTCTTTAGATTAATTTGGTTATACAAATTTATATAAGTGACAAAGACACAAATGAGTTAAATATTTTTTGATCAAAAAATGTACTTCTTGGCTGAATACGAGTTTAATTGTCCTACGCTGCTGGCAGCGTATATATAATTTTATATATGTGATGGTATCTTCTATATTTTCTATTTCAAACCGATGTTTGCCTTCAATCTGTTTTGAAAGTATTACTATGGTTATTAAAATCTTGAAATTACCTAGCAGGTTTGGAAATCAACAGTGGCTCTTGTTAAGATTAGTTTATGATGACGTAATTTACCATAAACATAAGAAAATCATAAACTATATTATTTGCAATGTTGTTTCTGAAAATAAATTAGACCCGTATAGTCACATTTCCTATTCATTTGTGCCTGACAAAAGGAAGATAACATTTATAGACAATAGACTGATAAATATTGACTTTTATATTGCTTTTATAATATACTTCTTGCACACTTTTCTGTTTTGCTTCCTCATTATTGCTCCAATCTTTAGGCATATTGGCACTGAGACATTACCGAACGACATTCCAAATTCTTCAAAATATTTAAAAGGATAACTGCCTTTATTACTTAAAGGAGAGGTGATAAGGAGATTTCGAAAAACTGTAGAATTATGGCCGTGAGTAGTTGATAAAACTACATACCTATAAACGTGATTAGCCATTTTCTCCCATTTTGGACAGAAGAGAAATAATTATGATATTCACTCATACTCCGAAAAGTTGTGGGATAATTATGCAATCAGAAATGTAATCCAGTTAGTTGAAGTTGAATTACATAGCTATGATTATTATAAGCAAACATGCCCTTGGCAAGAATATTGTTTTAGTCATTGATGCTTTTTTATCACCTATGTTAACCAGTAATAACGTCATTAAATCTCCTATTCTTTGTATTTTCAATTAAAGGCGATCTTGCCATTTATACAGTATACACCAACGACCACGAACAGTGAACATGAAAATTCCGAAAAATAAATGTCTTATAACCCTAGGTAATTGGAGAGGAATAATAGAAATAAAAATAATCTTTTGAGGGGAAAATCTGTTATTTAGTTTGGAACAGCATGCATTAAAATGATCGATTATATTCTATTTTAATGAATAAATCATTCTTGGCTGAAAGGGTAAGAGAAACAAGCTACTGCTGTTACGTAAGGGGCCCATTGGTTAATTGTTTCAAAATGTTTGCAAAATTTTTATAAATAGATTACCTATACACTGGCTTAATATAATTTTCTTCACATAAATTTACAGGAAACGAATTCTGCTGCCTTACAACTTCAAAAGATATAACAGTATTAATACAAAATACAGTTGATAATACACAGTTATACAACAGTCAATATATATTTTTCATAGTTATAAGCACAGATTAAATAATAATGTTTCTAGAAAATTGTAAAATCCATTCTTGTAAAATAAAAAGAACGAACATTTTCTAACTAAATAGCTGAGAGGTTTCTTAAGTATGGAGTGATATCATTGAAAGAAACTGAATTTAAGTATCCAGTTTGTGCTGTAACAATTTTGATCTGTTTTATAGTCTAAAAGGAACTCTAAACTTAAATTATCACATTGCAAAATATTTCCCCAAATGCCTCTCCAATATTCTCTCAATACTAAAAACTCCCAATTTTCTTATTTTTAGATACGGTGGTGAAGTGGTTGAGGAATAGGTATTTTATTTCGGCGAGTGGTGGTGGTTAGGAATTTTTCAGAAAATCTCTAGTTACATCAAGTTATATCTAGTATATCTCTAGTTATATCTATTTAATAGTAAGGGCTTACTTTTTATCTTTTAGTTTTTATCTAGGCCCCTTTCACTTTCGTGAAACATATTGAGCAATATACAGAACGTTTAAAGTATACATCAGTTTCAAAATTAACCGGAATTAATCTCAAATGTCATAGTAGGCTGGAGTATTTGGCTAAAATAATTGTAATATAAGCAACATAATCTAAATATCCTATAGGATTAAACGCAAACGGGGTAGTATTGCTTTAAAACCGCCATTTTTCTATAATTTACGTCCTCCAACGTTAAGTCATATCGGACGGTGAATGAATTGGGTGAAACGATGCTCAGATGAGTCCAGGGTTCATGGAGCTTAGAGTTGCCCGACGTTTGTCTTGAAGGATTAGGGAAAACCCAGGAAAAAGCCTTATTCATGTAACTCACCCTGCCCGAGATTCGAACTCGTGACCTCTTGAATGTCAGGCAGACATGCTACCAGCTACGCTACAGAGGCGGGCCCGAAATTTTCGTGCCATAGGTTTTGGAAATCAAGGAGTTGGGTCCGAAAGTGACTCCATATATATTGCGTGAGAATCACCCTGGAAGATAAAACATTTGCACATTCACAATAGGCCGCCTTGGTAGCGTGGTGGTAGCATCTTTGCCTCACGTTCAAGAGGACCCGAGTTTGAATCTAGGTCAGGGTGACCTACCTGGATGAGATTTTTTCCGGGATTTTCCCTTATCCTGTAAGACGAATGTCAGGTAACTCTAAACTCCATGGACCCAGGACTCATTTGAGCATCATTTCATCCATTCCATTCATCGTCCGACATGACTTATTGTTGGAGGAAAAAAAAGTAACATGCACAGATCACTGGCTTAAGTTTGAATGGTTTCCTTGACATATTTTCTTAGCGCTGAATGAGTTTATGATCGAAACGTACTGCTGTGCTTTCCGTGATTGTTCAAAATAACTAAGTGATGCCGCACAGATCTGAGCTAAAAGATACTTAACATTTATTGCTGGGGAGTTGAAATTCTTAGAAATTTACAATTAAAAGACTGTATGGAGATACATTACTGAATGAAAGAAACGAAAGAAAGTGGTGTTAAAGTTCAACAATGGACGTATATGTGCGTGACGTAACTCAACCCGCACCTTGGTTACTCATGACAGAATTTTTGAGAAAACAACGAAAATGTACCGAGCAAGCATGTAACACGAAAGATTAGAACAACTATTTCGCAAAATATTTTAGTTCTCGACTTTGCCTAATAGATTGTGTAACAGTTCCCCTTGGTCATAAACATAAAGTAGCTTAATATATGTTATATCAAAATAATATTAGGTTAGAATAGATATTCTATACTGATTATATTACATGGAAAGCAAACACACAGCTATTTACACAAATACACATTATTATAGATAAGGCACATATAAGAAATGTAGATGAACGAAGAAATAGAAATGTGAGGTCCCTCAAGGTTGAGAACACATGGTCGGTCGGCTTTCTTTTATAACAGGTCCAACCCTAGGGAAACAATGCCTCCGAACCATGTGGAAGGTCGGTCTGCCGCCCTGTTTTTTCTTTCATCCCAATACGTACGTGATCGATACAATAGATTCGTAGATTATCCGAATTTCTAAAACTTTTCCAGCGTAAGTGGACCCTGTGGGAAACTTCTTACTAACGTTCGGTCATGCGCACATACAAAATTCGTATAATGGTTTAAACTCGAAATTGAAACCAACCAATTACAGTTTAAAACTTACACACGTGATTCACACAAAAATTCAAAATGTAACGATAGAGGGGGAAATTCAGGAGGTAGTGGATCCGTGATTTTAATAGCTGAGACACTCTCTGTCGGTCGGGCGTAGTGGAACCACGTCGTACATACCAGTGCGGTAGGAATACACTGAACACATAACACGTGTAAGAACTCTGTCGTTGCCGCCAAAAACAACACATGAGTCTACAAACAGCGACTTTCCAGGTGGCGAGTGAGGTATCTAATTACAGTAGTGAATAAATTGATCATGGAACAGTCGAGCTGTTTTCTTCGCTGATCATACCACTTCCAGTCAGGACGTATCCCACACCCTGGAACAAAGAAGAGAGTCCATGCAGAGCGAACCCCGAAGAAAACCACGACCGGTCCAGGAAACCTCCTCCATCCGTAACCATCACCCGTCACCTTCCCTACATTATGAGGTGTTGAGTGCTGGGAGGACTCAACCAGGTTCATAACGGGCAAGGACGGCCTTAATTGGTAATAACTGATTACACCATAGCAGATTTACTAAAAATTTGTCGTGTGTTTTTATAATAGTGTATTATGATACAACGGTTAAAACCACTTTTAAAACGTACTATTGACTAATGACTAAAGTTTATGAAATATTGATAGTATAATGTTAATTCCTAAAACTAGATAAATCATGCTTAGAACGACATGAACTGAGGTGTATTTTTCTTAGTCGAACGATCGTTTCTTGTTGGGTAACCTCATATACACATTTCGATCTCGTTTGCATGAAAATTAATTGGAAAAATAAAAGAAAGTATAAGACTAAAGGAAGTGAACTTTTACTCTTAGGTGAAACCAAAAGCTAAAAGGTAGAAACTAAAAGTGTTCCCATTTTGTAGTATGTGTAGAGGAGAAAACATAAGAAAGGCTATTGTGATCCTAATGAACTAAGTTGTTTGCTAAGCTGTTGCGGATGAACATTACTAGAGCCTTAGAAAGAACTACAAAGCGGTACATCTCAGAATCACTGCATTTCCGGGAAACAGTCAGGTGATTACAGCTCTTAATACGGATAATAACAATAATCTTGGTACATTGTTATCTCTCTCAACATGTTATAATCTGCGATTGCACCGCTAGGCCGGTGCTCTTGTTTCCTTTTTCTTTGAAGATGTACAGCTCACATTCCATTGTTCAAACAATCTTCCGTAGTTTAATTAGTAAGGCAACTGTTTATGACAAACTAGCATCGTGTTCAACTATTTACCACGTGAGTTTACCTCCAGGTACTAACAACCGTCACGAAGTAAAAACCTCCGACTTTAAACGTCTTATTAGTGCACAAGAAATTACAGCAGTCCACTTTTTACTTCTTGCACAGTCCCATCTATTTCGTAACCCGCTCAAGGTTTTTATCTCTTCACATTTTGTTCTTCTTTGCTCATGTTTTACTATCTCTCGAGGCCTCGCAACAAAGCACATACCCAGGCCACACTGCAAGTTTCTGTACAATAGAATGTCGAAGGTGTGAAAACTGTTAGATAAACAAAAGCTGCTTGACCCTAATCGCATCTCTAAACGTTCAACTAATCGATAATCTGACAAACTAAAAAAAAAACTGCAAGCTTTATGTTTACTACGCATACTAAATTAGTGGAGTTTATACAGAAAATCCATCTGATAACATCCTTATGCTATTTCAGTATATCAAAAGACATATACTTAGCATTAAACATCAAAAGGTAATTTTAGTTAATTGATGGAAATTAATAATTTCCTCATACTAGCCGTGTTTAGGCTAAGGTATTTGATATTCAACATGAAAAATTCAATGCCACGGCCGGTATTTAAGCCACGGATCTCTTAGTTTCCATGCTCTAACACATTGAGCTACCATGGCCAAGTTGCCGTCATGACATTAAATTCCCTATTTGACTCGTATATTTCCCCGGTAGACCATTAGGGGCTCTCACATTCTAGACATATCATTTGTGGCCACTTACCAGGAGATCCGTGGTTCAAATTCCGGCCCTGGCATTAAATTTTTCATGTTGACCCTATCAAAAACCTTAGTCTATATACGGCTAGTGTGAGGAAATCATCAATTTCTATCAATTAACTAAAATAATAAGAGTTAAATGATGAAGCCTGCGACTCAGGTACTTACGATAGTAAGTCGCGACAAACGGTGTGAGAGCCCCTATTGGTCTACCAGAAATATACGAGTCAAATGGAGAACTTTGTGTCATGCCAGCATGTTGGCCATGGTAGCTCAATGGGTTAGAGCGACTGGACGGAAACCTGGAGATCCGTGGCTCAAATCCCGGTCGTGGCATTGAAATTTTCGTGTTGGCTCTATCTAACAAAAGGTAATTTTATTTCTGCAGCTAGGTATCTGCAAAGACTTCACTGTATGCCCCAGAGATAGTAAAAATTCTGTAAATTTTATGTAAACCTGAAAGAACTTTTCGCCTCGTTCCTACCGTGTATGTTACAAAATGTAATACAATTCTTACATTCCTTACTACGTAGGTAATTTTCTATATTCCCGCCAAAAGTTCGATAACGAGATACCCCCGATGATATATGTTTTAAGATATATTGAAACAAAAGAAAAAAGTCATATGTATTCGCTCCTTTCAGTGAAAAATATAAATCACATACAGTAAAGGGATAATTTACCAAACTTGGTATTTAAATTGAAAATCTTCCATAGATGATCAGAAGTTCTCCAAAGAAACAAATGCTTACCAAAGAATTTTGGGTCTCATAAAAATACTATAATGCTTTTGAATAAATAATAAGTTTAGGACATTTTCAGGCCATAAAATATACTCCTTCACTTCTCAGGGAATATCCTGTGAACTATGTTTTATTGTGAATTGCATTTGCATAACTTGTAAACCATAAGATATGTATAAAACATGCAGATATCATTGAACTACAGAGTTTAAGATCCAAATACCTTTTCCAAGTTAACTATTTCCAAAGAATTTTTAAAATTGTTTTAATTGTTAATTATTGCACTTAATAAAAGTAATACAAAACATGTATAAGGAAACAAAGATTAAAATAAACCAGCGAGAGCCACTTACAACTACATTTGGAGTTAGAGATGGTTACCCTTTATCAAACACACTTTTTAATATTTACATGCACGAAATAACACAATGTGGAAAAATAGGACCACAAGAGGAATTAGATCAGAGAACACAAATGTAGGAACTATTTATTTGCAGACCATCAGATCTTGCTGATGAACTACAAAAGAAGACAAAATTGTAGAGGATTTTAATTTGAATGTATCAATAGAGAAGACAAAAATAATGGCATTTAAAGATGAGTACCCAGCTTGCTCTAATATAATGCTGGAAAATAGAGTTCTGAAACAAGTTTCAAAATTTAATTTACCTGTGTGCAAAATATCATATATCAATGAAATATCTAAGGAAAAGTAAACAAATTTAAGTGTATAACTGCAGCATTAAGACGGAAATTAAAAACAAGGCAAGATCAGAATGTATAATTAAACTGTATGCGTGCTAGGCAATATCTACTGCCACATATGATCTGAAACATGGACAAATAAACCAACACCTGCTAAAAATTCAAGTAGCAGAAATGAGAATTTTGAAATCTATAGCAGGATAAACAACATTAGAAAGACAAATATGAATATTCATGAAAAATTAAAAGTTGAGAAACCAAATAGTATAATCAAGAAACATAAAGCAAATTGGATGGTGCACTTAGAATGCCAATAGGATACTGAAAGCCACGAGGCAGGAGTAACAAGGAAGTTCCAGGAAACAATGGTATAAAAAAGATTGGAACTGGAACGGGCTGATGCCGAAAACAAGAAGAAAAAAACAGTTAATTATTTTAATGTTACATTTATTTTTTTCAAATGGAATGTCATTCTTCTTTCTTTCTCCTGGTCGTCCTAATACTTATAATAAAATTTCAAGGCTATCACCTATACACCTGTAATTTGATGGATAATAGGATTTTACCATTGGTTAAATAAATGGTTATTATGATTAAGATGAGCTGAGTGAACAATATGCAATACATCACATTTTTTTCAAGTGTCATTTTCTGGGCTCCCTTACACACACCTTGAATAATAAACAGAGTTTTTGTTTTTGTTTGCAGTTATGAGGTATTAAAACAAAGTTGGCAAAGAAACTGTTGGTTTGTACTTGCTCTGCAACCTCCAGGCAGTCCATAAATCGGTCAATGAATAATAATGTATTAATAGGTTGTAAAACAGATATACTGAATTAGGTATAGTTCTTTGTATAATTGTCTATACAAAGATGCCACACGTCCTTCTCACCTGTTGCTCATCATAACGTGTTTTATCCGGGTTAATCGGTTGGTCCTTGAATGGTAGAAAGAAACAGAGAGATGGTAGCTACTTGCAACGGTAACTCTAGAAAGAGCGAGATATGGAGTGAATAAAAAGAAGAAGCATTAAAGCAGGAATAGAAAGAAATATAAAAGAGTACAGAGGTGCCGAGTACGTAACGTCCTCACCTTGAAAGTAGATGGCCTTTAAAGTCCAGTGCACGAGCTTCAATAGACCAGTGATGAGTGTGGGAGTCATCTGCTGGAAAATAGAACGTATTCAGCAGTATCCCAATTCAGTGTTATCAGTCTGATGTTTCTTAAACGTAACTCTATATTTACATTGAATTGCACTCTTTTGTAAGTATCAAGGCGATCTCAGATTTTGGTATCTTCCACACAACTTTAACAGCTTTAAAGTAACTCAAAGTTCAAGTTTATAAATGAAAAGTATAGTTTTCACCTCCTCGCTCACTCACATACCTATTTACGGATTCAACCCCAAATTTATCAGAAACTGTTTTAGAAAAATATTCCTGAATATCTGCAAATAGCATAACCCCAAAACGAATTGTCGGTTATATAGCAAACCTGGTACTAAAATTCAGGATTTGTTTGTCATTTTTGAGAATGTTTTCAGCAGCCGTGTCTAATTTTCTTATTTTGAGTTTGTCTCTTGTGACGGTTATTTCATATTTTTCAAATGTTTAAGAATTTATTCTGAAATGCTCTGGAAAAATTAATTTGTACAAAATAGGAAATATGAAGCTATGTGGGCCACGGAATTATACAACGCAAGTTAAATATTACATAATGTTGTTACTATAGGTAATTACAACAATGCAATTATGTAATGTGGTGACGTGGACTAATAGAATAGAACTTATTTAGTTGTTCTAGAAACATCAGGTGCAGAGAACCCAAATGAATCAGATAGTATAGCATCACTTGGTAAACAACGGTCCTGAGATTAAGACGTGTTTTTCTTTTTATATCGCCCTGCAAGTTTGTAGAAAAACGTTTTAGTTGTAAATGCATTTGTGGTGCACTAATGGCATGTGCCAGAAATTTAAAGCTCGTCGATGCAAACAACAATAATATGTGAAACTAGAGAATCTACCTCAAATTTTAACATAATTTATTAACGGTTTTGCGGAATAAATTCCACAATATATAAAGGAGAAGAATTGTTGTTATTTCCCATCAATTGCAGCCTAAAATACTTTCACTCCAATACAGTGACCAGAGATAAGACTCAGTGCTCCAGAGCGTTGACGCATCTACAAAAATTCCACCAGATCGTCATCAAAGGTGAGGGCCGCGCCGTGGCTCTGTGGTTACACCGCTTGGCTCTCGCCAAGGCTGCCTGGGTTCGATCCCAGGCGACCGCAAAGTGAGATTTGTGGTTGACAACACGGCGCTGGGGTGGGTTTTCTCCGTGATCTCCGGTTTCCCCCGCCATCTCATTCCACCGGTGCTCCATCTTCATCTCATGTATTATCAGTGTCATCGCCTGCGGTGCCGTATGTAGTAAAAGCGGGCGTTAAACACCACACATTTATCAAAGGTGGGAGTCATTAATCATCCATCATCACGCCTTTTGAAACTCACAATAAATTTACTGTTGCATACTATTTTGAAAAATTCAGAATAAACCCTTGGATCAACTCTAAGCTTCATTATACTCTCCCTCTTACAGTACACTCCTCATTCAAATTAATAACTGCATCATATACTGCCACTGCTCACAGACATTAAAATCAACATATATTGTCATGGAGGTCCTACACAAAATTGTTTAATTCCAATATTCAGTTTTCTTTTGTATTTGTCCAATCAGCTACTGTCGAAGCACCTCAGGTGAATCAGGAAAAGAATGTTGGTATGCATAGTTTACACCTGTCACAAATGTCACGTTAGGTAGATCTAAGCAGGTTGACCAACGCATGATGTTTCAAATACAGGGTGAAAAATATACCTCAAACTCGGGTAAATTTGGCAAGCAGAAATGTGACATACCTGTAATCGTTGTATGACATTTGAATTTGTCATTTGAATTTGTCATTTCAGAGACTGTATCAATGAGTGTAACATCGAATATATTGTAAAACATATATATAAATATATATAGCTAAGCAAGTGAGTATTTAAATTCCGTACTAGCCACCATATTAACCTAAGAGTACCCATAGCTGTTGGTCAAATATTTAAATTATCAGTTTTCTTAATAACCAATTAATAATAAATAATTGGTCTTCTGCATAAGAACTATAGGTTAAATTAGGAAGTGTAGAATCAGTTTCCAATATTCAGTACAGTACCTGAAATTTGAACTATAAAACTTCAGGGTTTTTGCTCTACCAACTAATCTACTCTGGAAACATAAGGAGAGATATTACATTCTCCAACTGATTCTTCTTTTTCGGTAAATCAGAAGGTGGTATGAAATTGATTTTGGAATAACACACGAATGGCGACTTGCAAGCTCATGAGTACTTGAACTCAAGAGTTTACAGTTAGGCACCTCTAGTTTTCTTTTGTTATGTCTAACTGATCCTCCATAAAATCCGTGTGTAGACTGATTTGTAAAGTTAGAACCAGACAGCAAAATACGATGCTAGAGGCCCCATTTGAACCACAGAAATTCGGTTCTGCGTGTCCTTACTCTAACAAGTGACTACCATAGTACAAGTCTTTCACAAATTCATTTCGAGATACTTCTGAGTGGCTGAACTCCTTTGCTCCTCTAAGCCTGCTTACCGTCACACCTAGCCATTGTCAGTGGGTGGTCGTTCTGTAATAAGAGTATAGTTGTGTGAGCACCGTTATAGTTTGTGCGTTACTGAGTACCAGGAATTTCATTCAGTTTATTGGTTTCTGTCTAGTGCATGTATTTTTACTTTCTCTGCTAATACTTAAAATAAGTGAGCAAGTTAGTATTCATTCCTAAATTCGATGTGGAGGTTTCAACAGAGGCTCTTTAGTAAAAATCTCTGCAGATTTGTAAATACCATTAAGAGGAAATATTGTATATATATTTAAGTTCATGAAGGATATAACGAAGATTTAGAAGTAAAACTCCCACCAAGCTCTCCTTACTCGAAACATGTTTTTCCGAAATTTAACTTTCCAGAAACTGGCTGTTAAGGTACTTGCTAAAATACCAGTTTGTTAGCTAGTTATATGACAAATAAATTTATATTCTGAAGTTCATTATCACTGTGTTTTTCATTCAAAGCAACCATGTTGAAAAAAAATTGAATGTAGGTATCTTACTGTAATGTTCTGTCACTTGCAATAAAATGTGCAAATGAGTAATGTAATGTGCGGTGCCAGGTTTCTCTGTTGCTGTTGAAAGTCATAAAAAAGCTATGAATATAAATATGCATATATTTAAAAAGTATACATGATTTAATATTTCACAAAATTTCCCATAGGTCGCAAAGGTATTTATTTGAGGATAAACACGAAAATCGATACATAAAACATTAACCATAAAACTTACATGTTGATTTTACGGGTACTTAATAAGATATCGAAATTATATGAAAGGTGTCCCTTGCTTAAAATATATTTAAGCAATTACCTACATTTTGGAGGTAAAATATGTTGTACCTTAGTGTTACATTTATTCTGTAGTTATGCACGAATTTTGTGTCAGGATGTACGAGAGTTGTTCTGCACAGCTCCTTGATATTTCAATTTAAAGGCAGCCACTTTCTTAGATATTATTGTGATTACTAGCAAATTTGATCAAGGAAAGTTTCCTTCTGCACTGTAACTTAATAGATACTGACATATCTTCCAGGCCTGAAAATATTGTAACATAAGATGAATTCTGGTGTCATTAAATAAACAGGTACACTGAATAATTTTCAATTAGTAATATAATAATAATGTAAATAATAAATGGAAAACAAATACTACAACAGAAAACACAATAATAATTTTCAGGTATGTTTCGATTATATAATGTGTGTGTGTGTGTGTGTGTGTGTGTGTGTGTGTGTGTGTGTGTGTGTGTGTGTGTGTGTGTGTGTGTGTGTGTGTGTGTGTGTGAATAGAGACAGAGGTAAAGTTTTGTAAGAATACTTTGAAGAGTGAATACACATATTCAAGTTAACGGATAACGTCACAATGTTCTGTAATATGTTATCATTGTCCTATAATAGGGCTTTTAAGGGAACCTTACAAAGGGTGTCTTACATATGAATTTGCCCTTTGTTCTTTCAAATCCTCGTTCATTAATTTATTCTTTAAAAATTACGGTATAATTCCCTCTAAAATTTGTGCTCATTTATATGTTGGTAAACATCTTACTGTATTATTTAAGTTCTCAAATTTCCGCGTTCTCGTAACAGGTCTAACGTTTTGTTTAATCTCTCGAGCAAGCAGTCATCTATAATCTTAAACCAGTAATATTGCATTCTCCTTTTTCCACGACCGGTCACTTAAAATTCAAGTTTATATGTGTAATGGACGGACGGTACAGATACCTTTGACACAGTAGGTTATATCTGTTTTGACCTATTTATCTGATATTTTTTCCTTGGAAATAGGCTTTGAGGTCTTGTGCCGTGGCGTAGTTGGGTAAGGTGTCATGCTTTAGTTCCCTGCCATAAAATGCGCCCGAGATTGATCCCATCCCCTAGGGGGTGGGGATTTTCAGTTTCGGGTATAGGACAGGGTGAAAAGTGAGGAGCTGCGGTAGGTAGTGGCCCTGGTTGCATAAGCCAACTTTTCGACTGGGGATGCCGAGATGCTTACCACATCTCCATGCCGTATTGGTTGGATGATCGCCTACCTCTAATTTGGGTATGCGGGCGTGAGTCCGGCAGTAGGGTTGGTAGGCCTCGATCCGCTTGAGCTGCCGCGCCACGGGTTGATTTTGATTTGTAGGTTTTGAGGCTGGAATCTCTAATTATAGGAAAACTGGATGATGGAGCAATTAGTGGAATGGTGACTGGGAAAATCGGAGGATCTTGACGACCCCCTTCCCCCCCAGCGCCGTGTTGTCCACTACAAATCTCACTTTACAGTATCGACTTCAGGCCACGTTGGTGACAGCCGATTGGTCTAAACACTCGGCCACTGCCCGGCCGCAGTAAAATATAATAGACAAAGTATCTTATTGTTATTTTGAATAATTCATCATGGAATACATTTTTCCGAGACCAGGAGTCTGAGGAAAATGTTTCGTGCACTGATTGAGTTAGTAACGGCACAACACAAATTTAAATAACTACAAATTAACTACTACATTGATTGATCATCGCCATAGGCACACGATAACAAAATCAATAGAAAAGAAATGAAATTACTAAATTAATCCGATAATTATTTTCGGCATATTAAAGTTTCTAGTGCATAAATTGGAAAATTGTATTATAAAGAAGTTCCATAAGAAGAATATAAAATCACATGTCATATGGAATTTTTTTTTAAGTTTCTGAGATTCCACCTCTAGACGTCCCAAAATAGAGATATAAAATCGCCAATTGCGCAAAGTATGTACAATATCACTTCATAAACGTACGTATATACGAGTATAACCTCTATAAAAATTACAGCGTACAAAATTGTATTTAAAGTACAATTTAAAGTTACAATCTGAGTTTTTGGATTAATGTTTACCTCCCCCAATACATACTTAAAGGAAACTGAGGAAAGCTTCTTCCACCCATAATTTTATTACCCGTATTTTTCCGGCAGCGCTAATTTTGCTGTTCTCAGAATAAAATAAAAATTATTTTAGAGTAATACCTTCATCCGAGTATAGCACTCATCGCGTTAGGAGATTGTTTTTCATTTATCCCTTAAGGTTGCGTTTGAGGAATCGAATCATTAGATCTGATAGAGAAATAGAATGGGTGATCAGGCCGATGCCTGGTGTGAGGGTGAGAGAAGCGAGGGCGAGACGAATGATAGGATGGATGATGTTGGCGGAATTGGTAGAATGATGGGAGAGGTGGTGGAGAAACAAGAGATCCCGGAGAAAACCTGCTCCAGCGCCGTGTTGTCCATCACAATTCTCATTTTGTAGTCTAACCACTCGTCCACGGCGCGGCCTTGAAAAGCATAAGTAAAACGCCAAATGTCGGTTAAGTACCACAGCTAAGTTTATTTAAGCTCAACGTCTTAAGTTGCAACAGGAAAATCCCCCTAATTTCATATTTCTCTCTCCACAGAAAATTGTTACAAGAATTTCATTTCTATGAAAAATATCACTAACGATTTTGACTAAATTTCATACGGACAGCACATTTTCGAAATTTGTATTTTGAATTTTCTGTGTACAGTTCCTGTAGTTTTCATAATTAAGAGTCTTTTTTTTTAACTGGTAAACCGCAAGAAGTGAAGTCATGCACCTTTCCCCTAAATACACTCCCAATGTAGAGTTGGCCACATTCGACACATTCCTTATTGTTTTGAATATACTTTGCTTTTCTCGAATGAGGATGCACTATGGGATGTTTCCTCCTGTTAATGCAGAAAAACTGGGATTTTAAAGGTATTCGATGATGGTATTTGTTGTCTTAATAAAATTTCCTTACAAAAACTGTATTTGAATTAATCATATGGATGAGCTTGTGGTATCAAATACGAGTAAAACAACATTTTGTTTTCTACACCATTAGTATTATAGCTATTTCTATGTTTTTGTAATCGTTACAATATAGAAACTGTACTGATTACATTTTTGCCTTTTAGGCGAAGGCTTTGTGGAATCTCATGTAATGAATTTCCTTTTTAGATTTTGCTCCGAATGAGCGGCAGAGTCACAGATATTGCATCTTCAAAACAAGAAGTCCACCATACTGTGGCTTTGTGGGTTCGTGGCAATAAAAAACCATTTGCAGAAATTCTAAAATGCTCTTTATTTCCGTAGAAACCCACTTTGATCAATCCTACAGAAACAGAATTGCGTAACATACAGAAATACAATCTGCAAGGTCGTCGATCACAAACAAAAGTGGTCACTTTCAAATCACAGCTGTACGCACACGATTATCAAGTTCCATTTCAACTCCCTCATGAACGAGCCACGGCTTCCTTTATATACCTCTACTCATATTTATAGACATTTCTGGAACGTTCTGTAACAAACAAGAAATTGAACCTTCCAGGCAGCTATTTGTCTCTTTATCTGTTTGGGCAAGCTTTTATCTCCGCGTTGCGTTATCTGTCCCTTATCTCTACAATGCACTATCTGTCTCTTTGTGTGCAGTGGCCACCAGTCGCAACAATGGGTTCGCGACAATACTCTCTCCTGATTGAACAATAGCCTAAATTTGCATCCCTACTGCTGCTGCTAGTGTTATATGATGTTCATAAAATTATATTTGTATTTCATATCGTAGTGTCTGTGCTTACACCTTTAGTATTTTAAGTTTTTTTTTCCTTTGATATAAAAATAATGACAAATCAGCCAGATATTCTTAGCTCGCAGGAACAGCTAGGATTTTAACAAAGCTAAGTAAATTTGTCACGCGGTAAAAGGATGTAATGTGTAGCAATGTCATTTTGAAATTTGTTAGTTAAGTACGTCTGGTAATACTCTATTGGAATCTATGCAAGAGCTAACAAACTTTCTTAATTCACTCTTAACGGCTTTAATGATGACGAAACTTAGAGTTAAGATTTAAATATTGTGACATTTTTGGGTTCTTAAAATTAAAAGTTAAGTTTGCAGAAATTAAAAATGTTCTTTATTTCCGTAGAAAGACACTTTTGTGCACCCATCACAGGTTCTAAGTGACGTGTAATACACTGGTTGCTTCACCTGACAAAAAACGAACAAAATCACTCACGATACACTTCAAAGGTTCACATTCAATTGTTCTCCACTTTCAACTCACTACATAAGTCCATTTACAACTGTCCAACTAGGTCGACAGCAGTGGCACTTTTATATCTTCACTCATTGTTCTAGAAATTAGTGGGAAGTTCTGTAATAATCAAGACGGCACCAGAAAGCGAACCTTCCAGTCATCTATTTCTTTTTTTTCTCAGTTTCGGCAAGCTTTTATCTCCGTGCTACACTATTTGACTCTTAGTGCGCGCCGGCCTCGCCCTTCGCAACAATGCCTCGGGAATATTATATTTACAACATATCATACTTATAATTGGAAATGGATTGTTTTGAAACTTAAAATATAGGCACAAAATAGTAAAGATTGTTCACAATTATTTAATTATAATTATTTATTAAATTTGCTTGAATATCTACCACTACTACTGATGATGACAAGCATTCAAATGTAACATTTCAAGGTACAAAAATGTGCAGTTCCATAGTTAATATATAACAAATATTTCCTTTAACACATGATCTCTACATCTAAAAAGGAGAAAAAACTTTTCATTCAAATCAAGGAAGGATAAAATACTTGGTTAAAAATATTTTATTTTCACTAGACAATCCCTTACATAACAGAGAATTTTCGAATTGGGAGAACCAATCTACAACAACAAGATGTATGTTTGCGTAATAGCCAAGGAATAAATATCATGAAGAAATAGTACGCATATTTATCAAGCAAGTTTTATTTTGTTGATTGACCTGCAGCAGAGGTCACATATAATAATTCTCTTTCGGTCCAGAGCTAAGCACACATAGAGAGAGACATCATAACCTCAGCAGTTCTGTACGGGACTATTGGCTATTCTGCATCACGTATTCCATTTTCGTGACTGTAAGAGAGAAATTTCCAGTTTTTCATCCTATCCTCGCTGTGCGCGATACAAGCTGCACACAGGCACCAAAGTGTCACCAGCAGGAAAACCAGCTTTGCATAAATAACATCCATTCTGCTGTAGTCCCAGTCAGGACATTTTAATTAATTCCTATCATTGCCACCGAGAGCTGGAAATAATTTATAGTTCAAGTGTAGGATAAGGGCTACGAAACTGCAGTCCATCCTGTCATAATATGCCATATTTTCTAGGTGTCAACCGCATTCATTTGACTTTCGGCTGTTGCACACAGTCCACAAAACCTCAGGGACAATGGCATAAGAGTCCTCGTTTACCTTCTCTGTCGTTTCCTACAGTGAAATGTTGTAAAAAAATACAAGATAATTGCATTCTATCCAAAACCACAGGACGGATATTTCACCAAAAGCCCACATAAAGAGATATCTCAGGCGGTTTCGTCTGTGGCCCCCATTGGGAGGCCATTGGGTGGCCATTGGGAGGCCCGAGTTCGATTCCCGTGGTCGCCCAACCTTACCGATGGTTTTTATCGGGTGTCATTTTTAAATTTCCTGTCCATGCATTACCATTTCACATTATGTCTCATCTGGTAGTCTCTTTCAGGATGGAAGTGTTGGCAGGGGCTTCGGCGATGCATGGCAGGATGATATGCTCTCAGGAAAAAACCAATTCCTCCTCCGATGGGACTGTTGCCGTTCTCCGAGTCCAGTTCTCGTAGTGGGATTATATTTCCGAGCACAGTAAATTGGCAAGTTGGGATGTCATTTGTCATAACCTGCCGAGGGAAATTTCCATCTCATCTTCTTGACTTTCCTCACTCCCTGGGGATGCCCAACTTGGGGCATAGGAACAATAAGCCAAGTTTGGACTTACGTGCTGATTCTGCTCTGAAATATTCCAGTTACAGTTTCCATAAATCCAAATAATTAAAAGTTCTTTCATTTTTAGGAGGCGAAAAGAGGATAGTGGAGGAGTTAAAGAAAGAGGGAAAGAGGGAATGAGTTAACAGTGCACTCAAAAATTTGGATGAATCAGGAACGTAACTTGAGCATTATTTAAGGATAACCTCAAAGGATTTTAAGAATTATCTAATCACAAACCTTCACGTGAGAAGGTTAATGGATATTTTTATTTTCTAGAGAGAGAGAGAGAGAGAGAGAGAGAGAGAGAGAGAGAGAGAGAGAGAGAGAGAGAGAGAGAGAGAGAGAGAGAGAGAGAGAGAGAGAGAGAGAGAGAGAGAGAGAGAGAGAGAAATATCGGAAGTGAATTTAAACTAAATTCGCAAAGGTTTGACAAATAAAGAATTTTTATTTATGAACTGAAGTTAGAACATTATAAATTTTAAATTTGAAAAAGCTCTTAAGAAGCGTGTCATTGGCATTGATAATGTATCTCCTTCAATTCCTTGACTGATAGAATTATTATGCTTTCAATAGCAGACTGAAGCCCCAGCACATGTCCGTAAACACTGCAATATCGTTTATAGATGGTTACTGAAATAATTTGTCTTATTTTTATTAACAGGATAAATTTATGTACCAAAATTGTAGAAAAGCTATGAAAATGTATGATAATTGATATGCTGTAGGTTTCATATATTAAATTGTCTCTGGAATTCTTATTAATATCCCTTAGTTTAAGTTGAAGGCTACAAATAATGCTGAATTGTATTAAACACTACGTTTATAGATTTATTTCTGTTTATGTAATATGTCAAAAAAATCAAGATTATCAGTAGGTATCGATTTTGTTGACTGCTCTCAACCCTCCTCGTTTTTTACGTGTTTAGTGCCCCTTGTTCCTGCATGCGCTATCACGAAGGGAGAAGTTAACTTAAAAGTCTATTACAAACTAAGCAGAAACATTGAAATTTTTAATCTACAAAATTTGGCACAGAGCCAATAATGTAGAAAAGAGAAATGGCTGAAAAATCAGAGCAAATGATCCTCGAGTATATTATATAAATAATGCAAAATTGCATATTTGCAAAAGTCTACCTATCTCTAAACAAAAGGACATCGGTAGATCTCTTCGCAGGTGATGAGGTCGAATTTCAGAATGTAAATGATGTTTATGAAGTATGCTTCATCAAAGTGCGTCCTAGCGATGTGAAGTCCTCGGCAGGTCACTGCTTTCTAGAGATACTCACAGGTTATTCTATGAGATGACATTCAATTTTTACATTTAAATACATTTTTAAAAGTATAAATTCATAGGAAATCTAACAAAAGTTCCAGTAGGAAACTAAGGATTTACTCCATAAGTCTGTTTCATAGTCAGTCAACAGAGTGTGAACATGTGCTACTTCTATCAACTTTACCAAATGAACAAAGTCTCTGAACATCCAATCACGTGCTTGTTTTTCTAAATAACTGACTATAACAAACTCGTCAGAAATGCTTGCATTTTGTTGATTAGTTTTTCTTTTGTTTGGGTTGCACACGTTCCCTTCATCTGTGCCATTGCTGATACAGTAAGCGGATGTTTAACTTGAGCTCAACAACTGCATCGAACCGCTTGCATTTTCTGCCACATTCCCGAGTGCCTCATATCCGCAGCTTCTGAACTTAATTCCAATGAAGTGTAATTGCGTAATGAGTTGCAGCCAGCCTATTTTCCCACTGTCAGGCTGATGGATGTTGGGAGGCTACTGCTGTGACAGTTGCGGTCGGCAAAGAACGGCATTCCTTCAGCTTAGAACCGAGGTGTTGCATCCGTCACGAACGTTCTCAAGCCATGTACGGCAATGACAGAGGAGGCTCTGGCTTCCAGGAGGACAGCTGCTTATTAATGGCTCGGGCTGTACTCCCAAACAGGTGAAAGGTGGTCTCCGCAATACCCATGGCATACAAGAAGCAAAAAAGTGATCGGAAACTTATTGGTTAGAATGCAAATGAGGTAGAAGTAAATGCTGTTCTTAGTTTTGGTACACGTTAATCCTTGATAGCCCATTTGAACTTTAATGGCCAAAGTGGAAGAAATACATTTGCTGCTTTCTATAGTAGATGCAATGTTAACTCAAACCTTCGAACTGAAGTTCACAAGATTCTTTTCCAACGCTGGACATACATTCCCTGTATGCACACTTTGAAGCACCGGCACATCTCCTCTATCGCTTGGGACGGCTGTTCTGAAACACTCAAAGTCGAAGAAATACTTCTTCTGCTTTCTATGGTACATGCAATGTTAACTCAAACCTTCCAGCTGAAGTTCACAAGACATTTTGCCAACACTAGACATACATTCCCTGTGTGTACACTTTGAAGCACCAGCACATCTCTATCGCTTGGGATGACTGTTCTGAAACCCTGTTCCACTGTGCTGCAAATGAAAAAATACATACTTCATTTAGAAAAATAGCTTCTCTACATAATTCATTATTTTAGCACGCACTTTAAACATAGGGTGGTGCTGAGAAATCTGGAAAACAGTAGAAATGTTAATCTCCTTCTCGTCAACTTGCATGATATGATATCCTTGGAGTAAGAGCTACTTTTCAAAGATAATTTAAAGAACTTAGTTTCATGATGTCCTTGTATTGTCCGCCCATCACAGGAAGGCAAGCCAGAGGAATTTGTAATATAGAAATACAGCTTACCACAGCAAAGAAAGTCTCCGGGGCTTGAGACGCAAGGTGGTTGGAGAACGTTCCCACTCTCCCTGGAGATATTTATGACACCCCATGTCAGTTCAGTTACAGACCATTCAAAACCATTCTGATGTCTTCTAATTTTGTGAATAAATCTTCTTGGTTTTAGTGTACAGAGTGAACAGGGCACATGTTTTTTAACGAGTCTACTCCTTGTATAGCATGAGTTCTCCGTCACACACATTCACTGTCCTCCCACTATGTAAGGGTGGCACTGGATGGCGCATTCCTTTCATGGCTTACTTTGCGTTGGTGAATAGTTATCACATTTGTTGTGTTTATGTTCGCATTCCGGATGCCAGGTTCATGTAAAATACACAGTGTTGTCACATAACTCACCCATGCATAATAGCTATCACTGCAATTACTGAAACGAGCATTAGATCTGGCAGCATGGTTAACTCATATACACTCTCATACACTCATTTCGTAGTAAACAGATCCACTACCAGAGGATGTGAAGCAGTTCAAATCCCTGTTCCTCTTCATGCAGGTTTACCTTCTTGTGGTGTGCAGAGAGTAGTGAATTTCTTTTCTATTAAAAAGATGTATTTGAGTGTTCGTAAAATAATTTTCATTTGGTACACAAGAGGGCACTTACTACGAAGTAAAATAGTTGTATTTGTTAGTATCCCATTTTGCTCTTCTTCAGCACTATAGTAGTGCTTCTTGAAAGTTTTGGTTCATTGTGTTGAAATTTTGAAGGTGCATACTGTTTTACTTCCGATTTTATTTAATTATTACCAATATATTTACAAATTTTTCGCTATTTCATTTAAATTTCCTTCATAATATTTGTTTTATAAAGAGATATCATCGCCGCTAGCAGAAAATACTGTAACTAGCATTGGATATTAAAATATAACATACGATGCAGAAGACATTTTTGGGTAGATACGATTTATAAATTTACTCTTAATCAGTTAATTGAAAAGCATTGGGTGTTCAATGTACGGACGTGTATGGCATTTATAGATTTTGAGAAATTCTTTGACCAGCTAAATAGAAATAAATTATGGAGTATTATGGAACAGAAAGGTGTACCCCAAAATTTGATAACAGCAATAAGAAGTTTATATGTAGAAACTAAGATCATGATAGAAACTGGAATGAAGACAGATTTAATGGCAACAATAAACGAAGGAGTACGACAAGGGTGTCCAATTTCACCGTCTCTTTTTAATATTAACTGCTCTAACTGCTCTTCTCCTTCGGTACTTTCCTACTGCTCACACTTGAGAAATTAGGAGTAGCAACACACTAGTTGTAAGTTTAAAAGTTATCTGAAAATGCTACTTACTAATTCTTTAAAATAAAAATGTTGTGGCAGGCGGTTTGTTTTGCAACATTAACGGAAACAACGTCAAGTTTTATGATGGAACGACCACACAGAACTTAAAATATTTTGTCGCTTGATTGTTGGATGGTGTATGTGGAGCTTCATATTTTTATATAAAGAAGGTTTCATTGTTGAGAAGTTTAAAAGATGCTTTTGTTAGAATCCTTTTCTTATTAAAATATCCTAGTGAAATATTTGTGTTTCAAGAATCATTGCTAAGAATGAAAATAAATGCATGAATTAAATATGTAGAAACCCCTGGTTTAATACATTCATATGCACTATAAAACATCCTTATTATACCCGCCACAACGTGAAATAGTTTCTTCTTTACGTGCATATGTCTATCAGGCAGTAAGACATACATATATGTAAAACCCTAAGTTCCAGTTATTACTGAATTGCAGTCTACTTACCAGAAGGTCATTATACTGAAATAATCAGAACATTTGTTTTACTCCAAAATGAATGCAAAGTGTGTTAGATTCACAATCAAAAGTATAGCACTTTTAGGGTTTCTCTCTCCAAAATAAGCCAAACATATTGTTTTGCTTTGATATAACTTGCAGTAGCTATAACCTGGTGATAAACTATTTCACGCATAGTATTGATACTGCACGATACAAAATGGATGCACTTTTGTTGATAAACGTTGTATGGTGGTTTACACGTTACCTCATTAAGTTCAAAAAGAAGGAAGAAGTTAACATCAGAAGTAAGAAGATTAATTCCTTAGTTGCTAAATTAGGTTGTTAATAATATAATGAAATTCTGGGATTTTACAAAGTGTTTTACGGTTTTGTTCTACCTCAGTCAAGAAGTAGAATGACCCACTTCACATGTTTGAGTAAAGTATGGTTCCCCTTAACAATATTTTCTTTTCTGGACCTATCTTTGTCTTTCTAGACAGCCTTCTCCTCATTTTCTAAGTTTGCTTGCCGGCGTCCCCCCCCCCCATTTTTGTGGCACCCAGAGCACTTCGATGGCTCAGAACTTAAATGTTCTCTTTTTGGTGGCCAGTCATTTGTAACCAAATCAAATCAACTAGAAATCCAATGCTGTAAATGCTATAGATATTACAAAACAAATATGACTGTAACAAATTAATGCATCACAATTATATGATAAAACAGAAGAGCGCTTTTAGCTGCAGGAAATGTAAATGCCTACAGAAACACATTTTAGGAATAATAAAGCATTATGCCTTAAGCTATATTCTTACCTTATTTTCTTTTGCTCTCCTTCTTTATGAGGAATCGTTAGCAGATAACAAAGTTCCCCCAATGCATGTCAGAAGGATAGGTTTATAGTTTAGGCCGCGACTTAATATCTACTACTTGAACCACATTAAAAGGTATTTTAATTGTTAATGGTCCAAAAGAATGCATCGGAGCCAAGGAAGCGGCAGAACTCATCAGACTCATTGGGAAAAGGAGAGGGGATTTGGAAGGCTTCAATCCAACACTGGTAAACAATTTGACTTTCAAATAATTCTTTTCTGGCAACTTTGTTTCCCATCCGAATTCTTATCGAATCCGGTCATCTTAGCGTGGCAAAGTAGCCGCTCTGGGTGTGTCACGAGCACTCTTTCCCAACAATCAACCTCACTCACGTGGTGGACTTCCCTGTAAAACAGGAGTAAGTCCACTAAATTATATGATCGAGCTAGCTCTTCACTTATGTTCGGGTTTTCCAAGGTCTTATCAATATTGTTCGGACATGAAGTGAACCTACAGATATCAGTGAAACTACAAATTTTAATGCATTGTTCTATGAAAACTGCTTCCATTATTAAATATTAGATTATTTGTCACCAAATATTAGTCTACAAAAGACACCAAATGCCTGAACGAACCTGAGAAGAGAAAAACGCGGTGTAACACGCGTTTGGGAAGTCCTAGTTTGATCACCGCGGCCGCTCGTTTTTACCCATGGATACGTTTCGAGGAATTTCCCGTTCCCTAGGAAACTTTTGGTAAGGTACTATGCACTTGCTAAATTTCCGCTAGCTCAATTTCACTTTTATTCTCATCTCGTTTCATCCTTCGTGCTGTTGGTTCTTGCAGCAGTTAACAGATATCTCGACGCTGTATGGCAGGTTCATAGGATGCTCCTAGAATTGTATAGGTATTTCGGTGTCGAGTTCCCCTGTGGGAGACCTTTAAGCAAGGCTGCCGGGAGGCCGGTTGTTCCAGTCGACTTTGGGAAGGTCCAAAGTGCAACTGGTTACCTTTCCTCTGTCGTGGTTCCTGGTTCACCCGCCTTACTCTCCTTTAACCAACCGCACCCACTAGGTCTCCTGGGAGGTGTGGACATGCGTTCCTAAAAGCAGAAGAGCCACTATTAATAAATAAAAAGAATAATTAAGTAAAATGTCATAATCAGTTTCGAATAACGTTTAAATTAGAATTTTAGACATTAACCAGTCGAATAAAATGTTATTCATTTTCAAAGTCACTGCATAGCTCTCATATTTCTATTTTTATCTGTGTACATTGAGAAATAATCAAGCATCACTAAGTGTCTATGACATTATGAAGTAAAAACAGATCACAAACGCAAAACCTTTTTTGTCTTACTGTGTTTAAATTTAAGTATCCTCTAAATTAGACTTAAATTTAACCCTATATTAAATACTAATTAATTGATATGTAACTACATAATTGAGTTTGTAGGCTGTACTTTTTTCTATCTCCAGAATTTTAATGGCGGAACTAGTTGAAACATCTGCGCATCTGGAAACTAGCAATTGCAAGTCCTGTGAACATCACAAGAAATGGAGAAGCAACTCAAAGAGAGAAAAGGAAAGAAATATGAATAATATTCATGTATGTTACTGAGCATGAGGTTTCTACTTCTAGCTGACACTTTTATAACTTCCCTATTATGTATTTACAATAAATAGAGACATTATTACAAGATTTAAATCAAGATTTCTCCGAAAAAAAAACATGTTTTGAGAAATTCTGAACCTCAAATATGTAGAAAATACAAAATGCATCGAACCAGAGAGTATTTATCTATGCATCTTCCAAGGATGCCACACGAAGAATTGAAGATAATTCTCCTACCACAACTAACTTTTACATGGAGAAACATTCCCAAAAATTAGGTTTTCTCAAAAATGGCTCCAGTGATTTTGATTAAATTATCAAATGGTCCTGAGAAAGGAAATATATATCTTAAATGATCTGAGAATACACTCTGAAGCACTCTTCATTCTAAATGGCTTTTACTTAACTCGTAATCGTTACGAAATATATAAAATCTTACTAGAAAAAAGTAGATGCCAGGTCAATGTTTCCAGGGTATTATTTCTTATTATTTGAATTTTCAAGAACTCAATATTTTCAAACAGAACACTTTATTGCTTAATTTCATATCCTGTAAAAGGACTTGAGTTTTAAAACAATTACATAGCTAACAAGTGTTAAAATATTGATTACTACTTTAAACCAAATATATTCTAATCCCATTATAGGTAGAAAGAAAGAATTCATAAAACAGTTTCTGCAGGTGTCTTCTTGCATTAAATGTAAACTAAGCTCTTGTGTTTTAATATTTGCTATATGGAGAAAAGGGTTGAATTGATAGCAGTGACATGGATTACTGCCCACTGAAACATAACCTAGATCCACAAAAGGTATGCATTTTCAAAGCATTTCAGTTCTCACTAGGATGCTGTAGAAACTTGTGGTACCGAAAGGGTGAATACATTCTTTTCTCTATAGAAAATCTGTGTTTGGTCTACCCAACTATATTTATAAAACAGCATGTATGGTCTTTAATTTAAGATATAACCATTTACATAATCCGAATGAGTTTGGATAAAAGTCATATGTCACGAAAAGTAATCATGAATAATATGGTTTTGGTAATCATTATATGAAAATTATGTTCCGTCTAGGAGCGTAATTCTGATAGGCAGTGAAACAGCTTGTTTGTAATGACAGGTTATTACACACTAATCATGTTAATAATGCAAAATATGTAGCTAATGGTTCAAGATAAGATGGTAGATATATTTGTAGAAAGAACATCAATATGTTTCCTTGTAGCTACAGTGGGAGTAGAGGAATAGGCAACATTTTAAGACCCTTTTGTATGTGACAGCTTTGTAATTCTGTTTTCACTGTTTGAATAGGAAAATATTTCCCAACTGAGAACTATGACAACTGAATAATTCCAAACAAGAATAAGGAATAGTGTAAACATTAACACCACTAAACTTATTTTATATAAATTTTGTGCTTTAGTAAAAGATACAATATACAAAAGAAATCACAATCAAGAGAACTACAGAGGCTAATCCCATAAAATTCAAATATATATTTCGATCGTCACGAAAGTAATATAAGAATTCACAGGAAAACTTATTGAAAGCATTTAGAAATAATTTGGACAAAAAATATAAAAACAACTTCCACGAAAAGAATATCTTGCTATGCGGAGGCGATCTATTGCAAACCTTCCTATCGCATCATTGGAAGCCTTCAATACTAAGTTCGATTGTTTAATTCCCTATTTATTTGTGCTTTGTGGACAGAAGACTCGCGAGCACGCAGATATGAACATATTTTACTAAAAGCATTTCTGCCACATCTGTGGCCTTTATAGACTAAGCGAAGGCATTTGATAGAGTCATTTGATGAACATAATGGGATATACTGAACCGATACGTAGTTTCTCTGCATTTACTGAGTGGTGCAAAGCTTTTATCTCAACAATAATATAAAAATAAGGTGCAATGTATCAAAAGTAAGGTATATTTCACAAAGCGTTAGACCAGAGTGTCCTTTATCACCTGCTTTGTTTAATATTTATGTAAATGTCGTTGGTAAAATTTGAAAAAAAAAAAACAGCTGATTTATAAGTTTGGACTTAACAAGGTTGTTTTAAATGCAGTCGTTTTTGCAGACGATCAGGTTGTGCTTTCAGAAAAGGTAGAGAACTCACAAAGGGCTATCTGGATGTTGCATGACGTGGCAAAATTCCATAATTTAAAGATTTCTGTAAAGAAAGCGAAAGTCATGGCATTTTGTGGACAAGAACATTTTAGAACAAAAATCGTATTGGGAATGACATTTTAGAATCCAAGTACAGATATTGAAGGAATTCTGCAGAAGATATACCAGTATCAGCATAGAATTTTATGAATACAAACCGAAAGGGAGCAGAAATATCGGACGACCTAGAAAGTGGTTCAAGGAGCAGCTGTGAATTGCTTGGTTTTGAGACAGACGAATACTGTATAATCCGAATTGTATATGATGACGACTTTTTATTTACTCATCAAACCAAATCATGTATTTTCAGTTAAATGTCACTATGAACTGTTTGAATGGAATGTAATACTTTCCCTCCTTACTGTGAGTACGTAATAGAATGCATAAATAAACAAGATAAATAACTAATGGTTAAATAGCAATTCTATCTGTTGATAAAGTGCATTGTGAGCAACTCATTAGCAGCATTGTGTTTCCAAGTGAATGACTGTTGATTCGTAACCATTATCAAACTACGCACTTAATTGCATTCATCAAGAAATGTGTAAATCACTGTTTAAATTCTATGTGCAGCATAAGAAAGCTGCGTTTGGCTTCGCAGGCGATGACTTCCATCTACTGTTAACACCATTTGTTTACATTCAGTACGTTACTGCTCAACAAATCCAGTAAACGTATTAAACAATGCCGTACATGCAGTACCACATTGGATAAATGTGAGTTTGTATGTGTGTTTGTGCATGTACGCGTGCGTGTGTTTTTTAATTACATCAGCCGATGCTTTAAGAGGTTACATTCACACTTTAATTCACTAGTCGACAACATTTTCTTCAAAAGAAATCTGATTAGTGAATCTGGTGCATTTTTCATACTGAATTCAAATATGCAGTCAGCATTTTTCCACCAGCTACAACTTTTTGTTTTATGAGCTACTTTTTAAAATCGGTTTTAGCGTTTTCTTTGACCTGTTATAGGAACTTTTACCTCATATGTTGCTATTTTATCCAAGCTGTGTATAAGGAAATGATTTGTAATATGTAGTGTAATATGTATTTGTAATATGTAGATATGTAATAGGTAGTTATCGTGGCCGCCATAATGATTTAAAGGACTGCTCCTCTGAATAAAATTGTTTTCTGCTTTGTGGTGATAGGTATTTGTTCAGTTGTGGAAACTCTTGGGCTTCAACACAGGCCAGGTGAGTGGCAACTATTCATAGATTCGTCTAAAGTTAGTTTTAAGGCTGTGCTGCTACACATTGGCAATGAACTTCTATCAATACCTATAACGCACGCTGCTGATATGAAAGAGACGTATCAAAATATGAAACTGATTTTTAGAGAAAATACAATATGGAAAATATCTGTGGTGATTTAAAGGTCGTTGCTTTATTGCTTGGTTTGCAACTTGGGTTCACCAAGTTTTTCTGTTTTTGTGCTTCTGGGACTGCACAGATAGGAAGTCTCACTATGTTACAAAATCATGGCCTAAACGTGAATACTTTATACCTGGATAGAAAAATGTGTCACACACCCCTTTAGTGAATCCTGAAAAAAATATTACCTCAATTGCATATTAAGTTAGGAGTAATGAAAAATTTCGTCAAAGCTATGGATAAACAGTCTGATGGATTCTTGTGCCTGAAATAAAAATTTTCTAAAGAAATTTTATGGGACTACAAATCCTGTCATTTAATGGGTGATGAGCATTTCGAAGGACTGTTAAATCCTTTGGAGAAAGAAGCCTGGCAGTCTTTCAAAAGTTTATGTTATAATTTTCTTGGAAACCATAATGCAGAAAACTATCGTGACCTAGTGACTGATATTCTGCATTTTCATAAAGCTATGCGATGCAACATGTCTTTAATAATTCCTTCTTGGACTCTCACTTAGACTTCTTCCCCGAAAATCTTGGAGTTGTCAGGGATGAGCACTTTGAGCGTTTTCTTCAGCAAATTTCTACTATGGAAAAAGAGGTACCAAGACAAGTGGAGTTCCAATATGCTGGCTGACCACTGTTTGACCAAGAAGAGAGACGTTCCAAATGCAAAATATGCCTGAAAATTACTATCTACCACTTTATAGGTAAGTCAGAATGAGTAATTATAATTTTGGGTTAGATAGCTAGTTACTGATTTTTTTATAATAGTATACAATTTCAAATAAATATCACACAAAAATCCTGCCCCATGGGGATAAACTAAAATTATATGTGAATTTAGTGCGTAGAAAATGTTATTTTAATGCTTGTGAAAGAAAAAAGTTCCTTTTTGTTGATTAGAGCTGTTTTATTCCATATAGACTCTTTGTTCCACATGATTGAGTGACATAAGTATCATCTAAGTCTCATGTAATTACCTTCCTTTACTATCTATGTCAACTTGCTTGTGGTTCGCACCAGTTGGCTACTTGTCTTTCTTGTCATTTCTGGTTGATTCTTTGTAAAGTGAACTGAGATTTCTGGCAAGTATTCTAATCAGCATTTTGTACTTTTTCACATTTATACCGGAAAGGTGGTTGTACTTAAGTATTGCCATGCGTATACCATTTGCTTACGTACTTGTTTTATAGATGACCTTAGTTGCGTAGTCATCTTCTTAAATAATTTTTTACTAGGTGTTATTCTTTGTACAGTTTAAACATATAGTGTTGGTTTACCTTATAATTAAGAAAAGAATTTGAACCCTAGGCCTCCCTCATTGGAGATACTTTGTTCGGTTGAAAAAATGCATTGTATATTAGTGGCCCTTCAGTTATATAGGTTCACACAGCCTATATAAAAACAGAGATATGATATTTAAGCATACGGAGGGACGGTAGGCTTAACTTAAGCCACTTTTACACAGAAATGGTAGTAGGAGGAGGGTGGATCCGTAAGGTGTTTCGGTCCCGAGACAACAATAGCTCTGGTCCGGAGATGTCCTGCGGGCAATCGAATGTGGTTCGTGGAATACATTATTGTGTTAAATATGGTTTTACACTTCCACGAGCGTGATACATTGCCAGCGCTGAAGATAAGAATTTGCCATTATTTGCATACATAGAGAAACTGATTGCCCCTCCACAGCTGGGGCGGGCTCTATGAAAATCATTGCGGGTACTTACGTAAGTCGGAACTAAACCTGTAATCTTCAGGTATCCTTCGCCAACACCTCGTTTCACATTTTTCAATATTGTGTCTGGCGGTTATTTCTCAGGATACACGAAGTTCTCACTGCTGTTCTCGGTGAATAAATAAATGTACAAACATGTCCATTATCATCGTCGATCATGCGTAAGTATTACAGCACTTACAACAATGTGCACCTACAATTTTGTTGGTGAAATTTCTGTTTGTTATTCTTAGTTTGTGTGATTCTAAATGAATAGAATGTTATTTTCCACCATAGTTCCAAATATACTGTTTTAATTGTGTCTTATTTACACAAATACAAGTTATGGGCTGCAATAAAACATAATAGATTTTGGCACTTTCAATACAGAGTAAATATATTCTGTGGCGCCCCAATGAGAGATGAACAGAATATGAAGTAACGCTTGCAGAACAATGGAGGTTGGCAGCCGCTACATAGTTACGCAGTAAACCAAAATGAACAAAATTAACTAAGAGAGTAATTATCAGTTATCTGGTCATAGGTTACTACAGTAACAAGACTTGCTGTGTCTGGGTGACATCAAACCTGAAAGTTAATAGGTCCAGAGATCTCAGAGTTGTCGACATTCATCTTTCAGAATAAGGCAAAGCAACGGGAAGATAACCTTTATGCGTACACCCTACTCGTACCGAGACACTCGTTACGCTGTTTAACATTACTCTGCAATAGACCATGAGTGGCATCGTCTATGTAACATACATATGACGAGAAAAATGCATACTAAATACACCCTTTAGTATATATGTAAGCATTCCTAACTAACCAACAAAGATATTCTGAATATGTTGTTATGTTAATCAGTAATTTGTGTTTGGCCGTTAATGTTTATGTATATTACTGTCAAATGGCTGGAAAGGATCTATACTGCCATAGTGGAAAATAAGATGTTGTATGGGGCAGAGATATGGGGAAGGGATGAAGCATGGGAAGAGGTGGATGTTATTAACAGATCTTTCTGTAAAGCTATTTTGGACTTACCTGTAGCTTCGACCAATGGGGCAGCACAATCAGAGTTGGGAAGACATTCAAGGGTTAAAATTGTCTCAAGGGTATTGAAATATCTATACAGAATTGCTAATTTGGAGGAAAACAATATTATCAGGGAATGTTTTCTTTTGCAGATAAGAAGCAAATGGGGAGAGTCTTGGGCGCAAAAAGTAAGGGAACTGATGGAATAGATAGGTATGGGACATATTTGGAGAAACGAAGAGTATTATTTTAGGGTCTTTTGGAAAGAGGTAGAATTAAGGCTGGAATATTTAGATAGCAAGTTATATTTAACAGTGTATGGAAGAAAAGATAACTGAGGATATATAGGGAAATAAAGACAGTGTGGGGGAGGGAGAAGTACATAGATTTGTGTAATAATTTAGGACGAGAAGGATTTGCTTGGGCAAGGACAGGAATAAGAAATTTGAAAGGTATTAGATATGAAAAGGATACAGGGAAATGCCCAATGTGTGGAGAAGAGGATACAGATTGGCATGGTATACTTTATTGCAAACAAACAAAGATATGGAGAGAACAAATTTGGCAACAAAAGTGAGACAGTTTTAGGGATGGTAGAGGTATTAATAATAAAAAGATGTTATTGGAGAAAAGAATGTAAGAAATATAGGTGAATATCTGCGGAAAGTTAGAGAGAAATGGCTAAGATTGATGAAGCATAAATAACAATTAAGGGCTGGAGAACTAGAACGAGGGATACAAGGAAGAGGAGGGTCATAACCAGGGGTTATGTGTATTGAGACCGAGACTGGAGGCAAGCAGGTAGAAAGGGTATGTTAAATGTGAATAGGCTATTTGGTTATTGTATGAAAGAAATGTTATAAATGTCAATGTATCAATTAAATTGCATGTAGAAGAAAAATGAGAAATAAATACAAATACAAAATGTTTATGTTTACTAGAAACATCGCCTTTGGAAATATTATCAGGGTTTATCTAACGTTCTACAAGAGTATTTAAGTTATTGTGTACTTAATCATAGACATGTTGATTTTGGTAATAGTGATATATTTCTCTTTGTCATATCTGTATTTTGGCTGCATGATTTACACAGAGCTCAATTAAGCTGAGATTTTTGAAACAGTCAGATTATTGCAGTGCTTAGAATTAATCTTCTCCAACATGCAGTACTCGCCTACACACATCAGGGAGCCGACGGATGCCATCCTCAGCGTCTTGTTGCCCTAATAGGAACAAACAGCTCTACTGCTTTTATAGTTGCCTGTCTGGTTATAAAGCGAAATCCTCTAAGTAGTAATTTCAGTTTTGTGAAAAGGTTGAAATCACCTGGACTTATATCTTGTGAGCATAGAGGATGCTCCAGAATTTCCCAGTTACATCTGCAATGTAAATTAATAACAGGGTAGACGTATGAGAGAGAGCAACATCTTGTAACTCAATGGGATGAGAATTCAGGAGATTTGGATTTTTGCGACTCACAGATTGTCGCAAACGGTGTTCCATAAAGTGACTGTAATATGCACCATTTACACAATTTCCTTGAGGAACAGAAAAGTGGTAAGAACACCAGTTAAGTGCAGAGGTTCTACCTAATTAGTCCAAGACCCTTAGGTCCTAGGATCCTGGCCTCCTTCAACCCGGGAGCGATGGATAACCCCGGGGGTCTTTCTGATTTCTTAAAAAGCCGCCCGTTGACAACAACGACAAGACGGGTGAAAGTGGATACGCAGCTTACGCGCGTCAACCCCGCAGGGAAGACTATGGAACAACCTCGGTGTGGCCGCCTGGTGATCTAGTTCTGCAGGCTAGTATCCGGGACTTCTTAGGCAATCCTCTACCCCTTCCGGGCGGCCGTAGCCTGGCCGGAGGTACCCAATTCCACGTGGGTGTCGGGAACACACTGCCCCCTCGAGCCCAACCCAATGCGAACAACTCCCCATCGGGAGGGGCTAGGCAGTTCGGCCCGAGGTTCCTCTAGTACCGTCAGAGGTTCCACGAGTGCTAAGGGTCCGCAGCGCTCGCACCACAGCAGCTGAAGGGGACGGATCCCCTCCCCTACGGGAGGTAAGAACACCATCAAAATCATAAGCAACAATGAACATGACTTTAAGAGGATCGATCCTGTTCTTGTCGATAAATTTTTGGTCATGTTGAATTAATGTGCCGCACCCACTTGATTGCCTCTTTAATTTTGGTTGTTAGCATCGAACCCAGGTTTCATCTAATGTTGTGATACGTCGAAGAATGCACTCGGTTTCACGTTCATAGCGTTCTAAGTGTAATATCACTGTTTCCATTGTATGCTACATTGTTTCTTCTGTAACATTATGTGGAACCCACCAAGCGCAGATTTTCCTCATCTGTAACATCTTCTTAAGTATGTGGATAATCGTACCAGAAGCAACTCCAACTTCCCTTGCTAGTTCAATACAAGTTCAACAGCGATGTTCTTACAGCAGTGCTCTAACAGCACTCACATGCACATCATCACTTGCTGGTTGCGGTCTGCCAGCTCCACGTTTTTGATGAACGTCTCCTCTTCCTCTACGAAATGCATTCGCCACCTAGCCACGGTACGATATGGTTAAGTCTGTCTACCACAAGCTTCCAATAATTCTGTGTGGCACTGTCGAGCATTGATACCTCTTGTAACCTGAATTTTAATGAAGTATCTTTGTTCTTATTTACTAAACATATTTAGCACACACATAACAGCCCACAATAAAACTTACTAAAAATGTCTTATTCAATAAAATTGTCTTCTAACTTACAGCTAACACACATTAGATGCTCTTATTTTTCATTATTTACAGCTGACAATTTACCGCTGATAGGCGATCTATTTTTGTTAGTAAATGGGTGTGTGTGTGTGTGTGATGTGTTACAAAATGTTAAAATGTGTTATCAAGAATCAAGGTTAAAATAGGCTAAGAAACAAAGAAAAAACAAGAAAATGACAAATAGTACATATTCGCAGGGTCTACCAATGAACCAAATGAATTAGTAAAGAAAGAATTCAGAGCATCTGTTCTCATTCATGACAGTATCAGAGCTTTTCACCTGAATAAGTTATTACTGACGTGCTTCTATAATGGGCTTACAAAAATTCTGAAATGAAGATGCTTATATCAAAATCTAACACTCATAGCGGAAATACTGTAAACGTTGAGATGCACAAGGAAATAGAGCAGGCAACATCTCTGCAATAAAACAAATTTTGGGACTGTATAAGTAAAAGAACTAATGAATACTTTCAAATGCTACGAAATAAAAGTTTTAAAACGAGATTGTTGAAAGTTACAGTCAAGATACTAGATTTCTATTAAAGAATTGGTACTTTATTATGCATTCTCATGCTGCTGTTGTTTAATTTTACACTTACCCTCACCAAGCTCTCATGTTACAATGCAATAATAAATAATTGCACCTTCCTTGTAATATCTGTCAATGGAGTAAAGAAACTGAAAAGTGACCGTACGAACTTAGAGCCTTCCATTCATCGAATTTTGAAAAACAAATCATATCTCTTCCTCTAATTTATTCTCCTATTGCTTTTTAGGAATGCCAAACACCTGATTCAAATACGGGCCAAAGATTTAGAGTAAGTGTTCAGTTATCTTGTTAATATGTAATTAAAGCTTTATATTATATACAGTGCGATCCATATAAACCTGAACCATTTCAATAGGCCACAACTTTTTAACGAATAATAGGACACACTTACAACTTTGGGAGAAATTAATACATAATTGGGAGATTTCACTACACTATTTACATCTCAGAAGAAATGATGAGATTTTCCTCCACCAGTATCCATACATGTTTGCACTAATTTCACCATATTCTCTGAAGTTTTACGGAGAGTATCCTCGCCAATGTTACTTATTTCGGTTCGAAAGGACTCCTTGAGAACATCAATTGTCCGTGGCCTATTCTTGTACACTGTTTTTAGGTATCCCCACAAGAAAAAATCCGGTAAAGTTAGGTCAGGGGATCTGGGGGCCCACAGACCTTTTGAGATTATTGGATTGTCTAATACACTGGTTACAAGTTCTATAGTGTTATTAGATGTATGGTACGTTGCTCCATCTTGCTGGAAATAACCTTCACTCAATTCGATAACTCCGTAAAACTTCAGAGAATATGATGAGAGGAGTGCAAACTTGTATAGATGCTGGTGGAGGAAAATTCCAACATTTTCTCTGAGATGTAAACAATGTAATGTAATCTCACAATTGCGTATTATATTCTCCCAAAGTTGCACGTGTGTCCTATTATTGGTTCAAACGTTTGGACTATTGAAGTGGTTCAGATTTATATGGATCACACTATATAAAAACGTAATTCTTGAAAATGTACCTTTATACTTCGTTAGTTTTAAAATTAATGCTCCTAATTTGTTATTTCCATAATAATATGTTTCAGCTCCTCAAAAATCTCCCATTTAATAGAACCTTTAGCATATTTTATGCATACATTCCACCTGTATAAAGTATTTACCACTCTTTGCGCTTTTACACTTCTTAGTTTTCTATTTTATTACTATATTATAATGAAAATACATGGAGGTGCTGAGTTGACACTTTATTTACGCCTACGTTCCACAAAATTTGTTTAAAATTTCTTTTAGTCTGTATTTGTTAGTAGACTTTAACTTTGGACTTATGTTATTGTTTCAATGTGTAAGTTAGTATATGATATTTCTTGCTTTGCCGATCCCGGGTGGGCTGAAGTAATCAAACATATTTAAAGATATTGGATATATATTCAATAAATTGTAACGTTACGTGAAGTGTTTCTCCGGTATGATGATAAAGCACTTAGTAAGGCCATAAAGATATATTTTACATTATTAAAATCCGTTCAGCTTTTCTGTGATGTGCGGCTACTGAGGTTGTGTATCGAGTTGGTCACGCCCACTAGAACATCCGAAGTATGCACATAATTCATCTTCACGATCTGTAGGCACGGTTTTGCAGTAACGCGGAATAAAGACGTAAAGAGCACTTTCACATAGATTTACTGCGAAATTGGCCATGATGCGTGGAAATGCAGTGAAAAATAAATACGTGAAGGATAAAGCAAGACTGTCATTCCTGCGGGCAGCCAAAGTGATTACACGTTGTAGTGGATGCTGATTGTGGTCTATCTTACTCCCGTGGGCGGACCCATAGCGAACGGCGTGCATCGTATGTCATGCCGATGACGCTCTTTTAATAACGGACGTAACAAAAGCTTCGAGACACCTCGCAAAATTTCAATATAGCTCGAAACCATCACAGAGTAATTTATTCTTCCTCGTCTTCGCAGAGTGAAGGACAAGAAAACAAAAGAAGGGAAAGGCAAAGAAAAAATAGAGGACTGGAGGACATACACACGCTCTCTTGCGTTTACAAATTTGAGATGAGATAAAAGAGCAAGTATTCATTTGAGATGTACTGTAATATGACCAAATTGATCTGTTAACCAAAAATAAAGGTGGGATAAAAATATGAAAACCTTTAATGCTAAAATAAGAAGACAAACAAGCGCTAGCGGGTTAGAGCCTGGTTTATATTTAGGAAACAAACTGCATGGGTCCTCGATACTTGCGATACCTCGATAGTCACGATACTTTCATGGTATCGACATTTACTTCATAAAAATCGTTCGGTATATCTTTGATACTTCGTTGGTGGTTCTGAAATTTTTGTTTTATCTTAAAATTACAAATTATTGGAAGCAGAACATTACAAAGCCCAAGAAATTGCATACTAACGTTATGCAAGATAATTTCGTATGTCAAATTCACTGCCAGTTACCAGTTCCCAACAAGAAATCACTGCATATCTCAAAGATGATTTGTCACCTTCTCTTGCTAGTGCACTGGATTACTGGAAACCAAATTCAAAATTTCCAGCACCAAAAGAATTATCCGATACATGTTTGTGTATTCCACCTGCAAGAGTTTTCTTTGAAAGACTGCTTAGCATAGTCGGACTGATATGTCACAAAAATAGACTTGACCTTCAAAGAGTAAGAACACTTGTATTTTTGAACATAAACTTATAACATTGGACTGTTATGCTTTTAAATGTGCAATGTATAACTTAAAAATAAGAGTTGTTGTAATTTTACGTCCTCCAAAGTTAAGTCATATCTGACTGTGAAAGAAATGGATGAAATCATGCTCAAATATGTCCAGGGTCCATGGAGCTTAGAGCTACCTGGCTTTCGTCTTTAAGGATAAGGGAAAATCCTGGAAAAATCTTATCTAGGAAACTCAACTGGCCCATACTTGAACTCGGGACCCGTTGAACGTGAAGCAGACAGGCTACCGTCTACGTTGCCGAGGCGGGCTTAAAAATAAGAGTACTTATGGTTTTAAGATCTATCTTAATAAATATGAGCACCTATTTAATTTTCTAGCACTACACACTTCTCCCAATATTGTATTTGGTATTAAAACTGCAAGTAGAATTTACGGTATCGCGTATCGAAGTATCATAGAAAATATCGTGTATTAGTATCGAGAAAAACTGCTATCGACTCATCCCTAAAGCAAACTTTGCTATTTCTAAAGAGGATCAAGAAATAACCATAAGTAGTGAGTAGACAAAGGAAGTAATTAATTTCTTAAAATGATTTCCTTTTACCTTGACCTGTCTTCAGGATGAAGAGGAATACAGCAAATTTAAGTTCAGTCAAACTTTTAAAAGGTATGTTGTAAGTTGCCTTTTAAATTTTGTCCGCTTGCGTACCATGTAAAGAAATAATTAAATAGTATTCAGCGTTTAACAAAAAATAATAAGGTGTTCAAAAATTAAAACCAATATCAACAAGTTCCTCAGAGATTTACCAGTAAGTGTACCAAAATAGTGCCAAATGAGGAGCAACTCACATTAGACATAGAAAATTTCGCAAGTATATTTTGTCATACAAACATCTTATACGGGATCAAAACCGCTAAACTTTTTCATAAAATAAAAAAAGTAAAAACAATTGGATATTCTCCATACAAGGAAAGATCTTGTCCGAGGAATTTCTTTCAATTTCTTTAACATATGGAAGAAGCTGAATTTTAAAATTTGCTTTGATATTTATTCAACCTTTCTCTCTTGTATGATGGTGTTGAAAGAAATTCACCCTCTCCCATGTCACCCAGGCACACATATGTAGATGTGCTATAAAATATTTATTTTCTGGATACAGGTAGTCTCAACATGTGCACTTATGACCAAATATCGATATCGAATTTATGGCGGAATCTATTCTTCTCTAACTACTACAGTTAGGTAGTAGAGGAAGTAATAATAGAACTGTGATTGTGAAACTAATCAGGGAAGATTAACTGTAGCGGATAAGACAATGCTTCTTGAGAATGACATACGGTAAAAGTACTTTAGTGAGGAAGGTAACACTTGATAGACAGTATTCAAATAAATAGTTATTAGAATTAGCCCATTATTATCCCCGAGCGGTAAGGCCCTTCTGGTTACATGGTGGCATACGAGGTGTTCCTTGGGCAAGTTCTCCAGTGACACTTTTGGTGGCTCTTTCCACTTACGACTATCACACTTGATCACTTCAGCCCCTCCTCTTTCGGTGTCATTAAAGTCATTCAATACGTTTATAGCTTCCTTCCAGATTTTTCTGCCTTCCATTTTATACACCTGAGCTTCCTAATTCATAGGCGGAGACAAAGAAGAAAATGGAAGAAGGAAACATTCAAAAACGGATAAAATAACACACGACACTTTCATATGAGTAAATCAGCTCGTATATAAAACACGTGTACGTGCACAGAATGCAACCTTATCATCATCATCATCATCATCATCATCATCATCATCATCATCATCATCATCATCATCATCATCATCATCATCATCATCATCATCATCATCATCATCATCATCATCATCATTATGGCCGCGCCGTGACTCAGTGGTTAGACAGCTTGGCTCTCACCAAGGCGGCCCGGGTTCGATCCCCGGCTACAGCAAAGTGAGATTGGTGGTGGACAACACGGCACTGGGGCGGGTTTTATCCGGGATCTCCGGTTTCCCCCGCCATCTCATTCCACCGGTGCTCCATATTCATCTCATGTATCATCAGTGTCATCGACTACGGTGCCGTATGTATCTAGTAAAAGCGGGCGTTAAACACTACACATTTCATTACACACACAATCATCATCATCATCATCATCATCTATCTTTCATTCCTACGCATTTACGCTTCTTTTATTAGTATTTCACAAATGTTACGTTACAAATTTTTCGATTTTGTCTTTGTAACTGCATAATTTCTGCTTTTCTTTCGAGGGGGGTGAAGAGTTGCATTTCTTATGCAATGAAATAAATATATAACGTAAATAAATATTTTGTTCTTAATGACTGTGTCAATTACCAGGAATAAATTGGCGCCGTTGGTGGGCTGGAATTTTGACTCGTGTCAAAACTCGGAGGAGTTCTTTTAAGTTATGGGGTTCTTTGCTATTAAGTACAGTTAAGAACAGGCCTAGACTTGGTATGAACCCGCGGTCTCGTTCATTTAGTGGCCAGTACCTCAGCAACCGAACCATGAATACACAACGTGGTAGCATGTCTGCCTCACGTTCAAGAGGTCCCGAGTTCGAATCTCGGTCAGTGTGAGTTACCTGGATAAGGTTTTTCCCGGGGGTTTCCCTTATCCTTCAAGACGAATGTTGGGTAACTGTAAGCTCCATGAACCCTGGACTCAATGCATCATTTCACACAATTCATTTACCGTCCGATATGACTTAATGTTGGAGGACGTAAATTACAACAAAAAAGAACATTACGCTAAACTACTTAGAGATACTTATTAATTAATCTCTTAGTCAGCATGCTTTTGAACTAAATTTAATTTACGGAACTAATATAGCAGATTATGGTTCACTCTGGGCGAGATGGTCACGTAATGAAGCTCACACTCGGGAGGTCCTGGTTCGATTTTCGTTAGGCTGCAATAATATTGGGTTTATCGTAACTTGAAGGAAGAAAGCTGGGTACTGTATCACGAATGTGCGACCCACAGTTTTCTTTCATCGGCTTAAGGTTTCCAGGCGTTCCTGGTTCATAAGTTAGGGGAAACAGTACAAATTCAGTTCCGGAATGACTCATCCCTCGCCTTTGTTGGGAACAATGGGGCCGTCTACCTGGAAGCAATCTCGTCTAACAAGAGAGACCCGAGTTGCTAATGGCTCAAGCAGAGCTAATCGTTATTAGAATTGTCACCTGGTTGGAATATTGCTAACGCACCTTGTCCTCTGGGTTCAGTCCCCTTCGCCTTTAGTCGCTCCATTTCACCTCCATTATCATTTCATATCATCTCTCATCTGGTGGTCTCTTTCTAGGTAGAAGTGTCGGTGGGAGTCTCGGCGGTGCATGGTGGGATGATATGCTCTGAGCGAACCCTTCTCTTCCGGCGGGACGGAACTCGGACTTAATAGGTCGATTCAGGAACGCCGCTGACGGGATGCCGGTAGTGTGGGCGGACGCCTCCAGTCTCCATACCGGCCTCGTGGCTGTTTCCGGGCCAGGGTAGGTGAAATGGCAATTGTCCTGTGCTGTAGTGACTGCTTGAGGTCGCCCACCCTATGTATCCTCTCCCCTCACCCTCCCTCTCTGGGGTGCCCCACTTGGGGCATAGGTATATAAAACAAGTCTTGGTCGAGGCGCCACACCCCCTCCGAGCAATCCAATCAAATCCAGTCCTCCAATCTTAAGTCACATCGGACAATGAATAGAAGGAAGAAAGGATACTCAAATGTTTCCAAGATCCATAGAATTTAGAGCCACCCGACATTCGTCGTCAGTATAAGGGAAACCCCCGGTAAATCCTTACCCAGATAACTCAGCCTGACCAAGTTTCGATCTAGGAACTCCTTGAACCTGAGGCAGATACGATATGACCCATCTACAGAGGCGAGCTCTATATGAACAATGCTAATGAATTTCTTACGCGTCAATAAAACAAAATGGACGAAGCAACAATATTTAGAAACGAATTGCGTTCATGGTTCAATTATTAGTATTATAAACAACAATGGGATAACACCTGAAGTACTTATTTCTTGTTTTCTCGAAATTTGATGTCCCAATGCGTAAATGAGGAAAAACGTATCTTTTTTACGCCCCTGTTCTTATTTAAGTAAGTGAAAGGAACGTCGGCATTCCATTTAAACCATAACGACATTGTACTAGAAATAGATATTTAGAAGTGCCCTAATATTAGCTCTCCATAAGAGTAAACAAAGGGCATGGGAAATGCACTTGTGACGGACTTAGTGAACTAAGGGACATGACAATCCTGAAGAGGTTAAGAACTTGAGAAGGAGGAGGAAGAGGAGCAGAAGTTGAAGGAGAAGAAGGAGCAGTTGGAAAAGGAGCTAAGTAGAGAGGGGTACAGAAAAATGACCTAGGTAAGGCAACTTTTCCTGACTGTTGTCCAGAATTTTGGTAACTTCTTAAATTCAGTAGTTCTGTTTATTACTTTAAGACACTTTGGAAATATACTGATACAGGCATTTTGTGTATTTCCTTATCAAAGTAATTTCTATTCTTTGGAATCCGCCTACAGAGCTCGTCCGAAGTTTCTTGCAATGTTATAAGAAATATAGAATAATTTTTTGTGGTGCATTCTATTTGATTTTCATTTTTTCCCTGTCATTACAGATTCGCTTATTTCCTCGGGAGCACTCAGTCTAGACTTTATTGTGCTATCTGCATTGTTTATATCCATCCCAATATAGCTGCATACCTTAGAAAGGTATGCAGTCTTCCGGTGGGTATGGATGGTACTCCTTTTAGTTCTGTAAACGTTGCCCCAAAATGATTATATCTTCAGTGAGACAAGGCTTCAAAGAAACATAGAATATGTTGAGTCGATTCCGTCAATATCCAACAGAATGTGCAGTCCTCATATACCCCAATCATATCCAGGGACTTTTCAACAGGTTCGTACCCCCTGAGAAAAGCAATGATAGCTTTCAGCTGAGCTCTGTTACACTTTAATAGCCTTGCATCTCTTTTGTTGCATTGTTCCCTAAAAATAACTTGCCATGTCTGTTTCCAGTGGTTTTGAGTCAGGTTTTATGATGTTTGCTCTTAAACCAGTCCTTAATGGCTTCTCTAGTTGAGCTACGAGATTCTCATTAGTGTAACTATAACCTTTCTAAGTCACATCACAGTTCTGATCAGCTGAAATCATTTCAAATTTCGTCTGCTAATCCTACAATTTATCTGAAACGCCAGCACGTTAAGGTAATGACAAAAGAGAGCAGTATGGTTGAGAAACGAGTCAAAGAAAAAGTGAAATAGGAAGCGCATATGCTTCCAATGAAACCCTGTCATTTTTGGTTGGCGTGCAGAATCACGCCTTACCGCCTATCATTACTGACAAGCGTTAGGCTCCAGAGAATGAGTGATTTTTCGCTACGGCTGTCATAACAACGGTTCCGATAATCGATACCGCCCCCTCGATACGTGTCCACATGTCTTGAGTATAATTCACGGCGAGAAATGACTCGGACAAAAATTCTCCGGTCGCCATCGACCTCTGTAGAGGGAGAGGTCGCGGGATCTTCCTGACCCTTGCCGATTCAGAGCTGTATTATATCGATAATTCGCACCTATCGATTCAGGTCGACCCTTTCACACACGTTTCGGCACGGCGATTTGCTGTATACTCTGTTCTTTTGGATTTCTTTGAATCTCAGAGCGATGATAATCTGCTTAGCACAACCATCTTCTTACTATTAGATGCGATTCTTTCAGACAAAGAAAGGTGGACCATGATAAAATTACATAGCTATAAATAGATATTAGAATTAGAAACACGTACAGGCCTTTTTAAAATAAGACGAAATATGTTACTGTTTATGACTTGCAGTAGTTGAATTTATCTAATTTTTGGAGCTGCCTTGACTGGAAAAGTCTAAGTTCCTCCATATCACAGCAAAGCTTGTGTCTGCCTAAAATGTCTGATTTAAGATAAAAACAACAATATCTGTGGCTCAAATCCCGGCTATGGCATTGAATTTTTCAGTCTGGCTCCACGTTTCCACACGTTAGCCTACACACGGCCAATGTGAAAGAACAATGAGTTTCCAACAACAATATCGTTTAAAATCAGCGCGTTTCTCCAACAAATGTCAGTTTAAGAGTTATTTATTTTATTTATTATTTATTTTAATCTGCGAGCTTTGGTCCAGGTATCTAGAATCTAAACCTGAACTTACTGTGCACTTTAACTAAAATGATATACATTTAATTAATAAAAGGTTTCTTTTTGCAGACAAAACTTATGCCTACATTAACTAACCTAATGACCACTATCTCCAGTGGTCTTACAACTAAATCTAAAGGTTATAAATTTAAGGGTTTTAAATCCCTAACACTTCATGTATTTAAAAACAATTGGTGCCAACTTACTTTGAAAAAATAACGTCGTATGTAGATCTTTCGCCAGTGTTCCTAAACTCCAACATTAATTGACATTCTTGAAGTAATCCATTTTCATGAACAACACTGAACTTTGTTTGTGCTAGTGAAAGTGTTCACCAGTTTGTTAATTAAAGTACATACATTTTCTGGGGAGATCTTTAACAGAAAATGTAAGTGATAACTCTGTTTAAGATTTTACACTTCATGTTCACAGAAAAACATATGTAACTGATTATGCTGCTTATATTAAAGCGGTACAAATGGACCTTTGCAAATATAGAATGGAATAATAAATATTACTATCTGATTTATCGTTGGGCAGTAATATAATTTCATCATGTCGAAAGACACAATAGAATAATTATAGATTATTATAATGATGGAATATAATAGTATAATTTATTAGATAGATAAATTTATACTGCCTATCTGTATTGTGTACTTATCTAAAGATGACATAGTTGATTGTATTTCTCAAATTTGGCAACATAATGCAAGCACTTTGACGTCTTTTTAAAATATAAGTTTTAAAGGATAATGTGTATTTTGTATAAAAGCCAGTGAGAAGTTATGAATCAAAAACAAAATCCAACTTTTGACTCAGTTAGACTGTCAAATTATATTTGAAGTTGCTCTTTGGTTGAATATTCAGGTTATGGACTTCCCATCTGTACTTTTTGGTTTGCTTTATTGGCGATGAATGAATAAATAATGAAACGATGCATACATGCTCATGGTCACCTGATATTTCTTTTCTGATAATAAAGGATAACTACGAAAAAGGAAACTTGACTGGGACATTCAGGACATCCTGAATGTTGAACTCTTTGCATAAAATGCTGCTTTCATATCTAGACAAGTATGATTTTCTATAAATAATATATTAAATTATTACATTTCTTCGCTTACTGATATTACAATCAAATGCATATTATAGAAGGGCTAACTCTAAGCACCTGAAATACTTTTGAATGGCCCACCGATAGCTTAAGGTGCCATGACAGCCTAGTTAATCATTAAAAGTTCGTCCTACTTTGAAACTGAAAAGAGTAACATAGTTATAAATATAATTATTTCATTTTGCATTTATAAGTCTGAAATTCATAATTAGTTCTCATTCATATAATCTAATATAGTAGAAATCTGAAACACAGGACAAATTTATTGACCATTAGAGACCCACTTCCACTTTACCCGCGTTGTGGAAGTTCACCTGTTCAGTCAGGCTTCCTAATCTGTTCTAAAACTTCTGTGCGAATGTGTATACTCATAAATTTGTTATAGTACACCTAATATAGTATTGGAAGATAAAAAGCAAATGGAAAAATGTGTATTAATGTTAAAGTTCTTCAAAATTCACTTTAATGTTCTTATTACATAACGTAATGGAAGGTACTTATATTATAATTCATATATCACGATTTACCGCAGGTTTAAAGAATGCGTGAGACTAAATATGAGTAATATAAATAACTGCAATGACTTATGCTTTGCATACTTTCCTTAATTTATGTCCTCTAATGTTAGGTCATATTGGTGCTCTGTATATGTCTGACTATAGTTAAATTTTCTCGAACACTTTTATAGAATTTTAGTTACATTTAAGATGGTTATTAATTGGACATGGCTCGAATACCAATATTTCTCGATACACAATTCTCTATACACGTGATACTTTGATACTCGATACCATAATTTCTACTATGCCCGCCTCGGTAGTGAGGATAGCGTGTCTGCTTCACGTTCAAGAGGTCCAGAGTTCGAAACTCGGTCAGGGTAAGTTACCTGGATAATGTTTTATCCAGGTTTTCCATTATCCTGAATGGCGAATGACAGGTAACTTTCAGCTCTATGGACCCTGGGTTCATTTCATTATCATTTTGTCCATTCCATTCACGTCCGATAAGACTTAACGTTGCATTATCTAAATTACAACGAAAAACGTCATTTCTATCTCTAATTTCAATACAAAATAGAATGTTTGGAGAACTATGTGATGCCAAAAAATAAATAGTTGAACGTATTTAGTGAGAATAAATTTGAAGCCATCAGTGTCCCTATTTTAAACTCTATATGGGATATTTAAAAGCAAACCAGTCTACTTTTATAAGTTTTTGTTCAAAAATACTGGCATTTTCACTCTTTCCGGATGAAATCTATACCGCTTTTGTCACATATGAGTCCTGTTGTGCTATACAGTATTTTATATAAAATCATTGTTGGTGAAATACACAAATATTAAGAAAATATTTTTTTCTTCTGGAAATTTTTATTTTTTCCCCGGTAATCCAGTGCACTAGAAAGAGGAGGGGACAAATCGTTGAGATTTGCAGTTATTTATTATTGGGAGCTGTTAACTGGCACTGAATCTGACATACGATTATTTTCTTGCATAATATTATTGTACAGATACCAAATTCCTTGCAATTTCTGGGGCCTTACTTGTTATACTTACAGCAATAGCATTTTTTAAATTAAAAATAATAAAAAACTGCAGGATTACCACCGGAGTATCGAAAAAAGTACCCAGCAAATTTTCTGAAGTACCGTTAGATGTCGATACCATGCAAGTATCGTGAATATCGACGTATTGATGAGCCATCTCTACCATAAATGTATAGGTCGAAATTGAAAATAGGTTGTCTACGCCTGTTAGAGAAAGTTGTCATATTTTGAGGCCAATAAGCATTTTTATTGTCTTTTCAGTTCACATTGATGAGAACTTTCTGAGAGTGACAGAAAAGGCAATCTGATTGTGACTGCCATCTATACTGGAAGAGCAAACGCCACCAATAACATGTACCTACCCCTGAAGGTTTAGGACAACATCTGTGGAGCGCGTGGAAAAGTGAGCTCTCGTAATGAAGAATAGGAACTAGCCACGTCTGTCACGTCCAGATGAACCCACCAATCACCTCCGTCATAATCACTCCTTCCTACTCACTAATCTCATGCCACCTCCTTGTCATCAACTAATCACCACTCCCACGATCACCATCATTTTCCCATCACCATCGTTTGTCTTGTACACGAGTTTACCGAATCTTACTGAAGCTATCATTAGGTAACCTAGACCGTCGACCCTAGCGTCGGTGGTTTGAATCCTTTTGAGGTCGCTGCAACATTGTGTATATGAATGCTACAAAGGAAAGCTGTTATTTTCTTGGAAACGATTTAGTTGGCGCTAGGCCAAAGAGGCGTGCGAATTCGAATGAGATCATCTTCCCAAACTCCGTTTGGTGTAGCCAATAATTTTAATTACAACATAGAATTACATGTTTAACTTGTGGTATTCAAGGATATCTGAAAGATAAATATTGATCCTTTGACTTCTGCGGTTAAACTTAGAGCTTATCTTCTTCGGGTCGTAAGTTCAAGCACTTAACCTGATTGAATACTTACCTGGTGGAATTTTGTCTTTCCGGACGTTCATTTTTAGGCTGTCCATCATCAGGTAGATTATTGCATAAAATACTTACTTGGGCAATCTGCTAGGGCCTATTTTCAACTTACATCATAACATTTTAATTAACTCTGTACAAAATATTTGTATTATCTCTAGGCTTTCAGTAACGTCTTCATTGTGTCTGTTTATAGTAGGTTTAGTTAATAAAAAGTGTAATTTTTAAAAACAATATTCTGATTATTTAAGCAAATTGTGGTTAGTCGTTGTAATCGGCATTAATGATATCAGTAATGCACTGAATCACATTTATGTATGATGCCTTTGTTTAAGCAACCTTAAACACCTGTAAGCAGGAGCTCCTCTTCTTAAAAGTGGGACAAAACTTACATACATGTACAGCTTCTCACAAATTCCTTGTTCAGTAAAATTTGACGAAATGAGCTTACTTTAAAATATTATTTTAGCAATTTTATCTATCTGCAAAACTCAAGTATGAGTTTTTTTAGATAACTATGATGCATATCTCTGTATATATAAACATTACATATACACAATTTGCGAACTTCTGTTTTCTAACCATACGAAGGGCTTATACCCCACAGGAGACAAATGTCAGTCGAAAGATTAGCCAGGACAGATCAGTGTGAATCCTAGTAGGAGCTTGGGGAAGAGGGTAGAATAGGGTAAAGTAGAGAAAAGTTGATAAAGCAATCGGTGAAATAAATGCCTGGGAAAATGTGAGGAAATCGCCCAGGCGCTGCTTTGTCCACCACAATTGCCACATACCGTTCACCGGATTGAAACCCGGCCCACCTTGGTAAGAAACGAATGGTCGTCGTCAACACCATCATCCTCACTTTGTGTATTCACATATTACATCTTGATAAGCCTGAAGGGATTGTCACTAGTCAGATAACATCTTTCATCCCTAAGAATCGAAATGTAATCGAGAACGTATGGACCGAAGTGAAGAGAACAGTGACGACATAAAATGGCACGAGATTAAGCGTTAAAATATCCAGCAACATGTTTGGCATTAACTAATTTTGTTGGAGAATTGTGTACAAAGAATATCTATCTCCATGAAATCAAAAGCGGTTAAGTTTTCTTAAAAGACAGGGCACTTTATGCAGCTATTGATGAAACAAATAAATACATTGCAGTCCCCTGAATCATTATAGAAAAACAGTACCATTGAATAAATGGTATAAGTTTCGAGGATCATTGAATACCACTCATTGTTCTACTTTGTTACGTATCTAACGTTTTCTAAAAAAGATGGAAAATACTAATTTGTATTTTACATATTTATTTATTATCTTTATTCCTTTAATTTTATGTCATACATTAGTTTCATTGTTTTTTTTGTGACATAAATGCCTACATCTTAGAAGCAAAACAATGTTTACCATCTGATTTGACCAGACCTTAGCTTACCTTACATAACAGTTTCGATCTGAATTTCGAGCTGTATGCCTGTGCTGAGATTTGTTTGATGGCAAGGCAGAGGACATGTAATGTGCTGCTTAAGAAAGCAATAATAACTTTATCGAGTGGAATGGCTCAGGTGGTTTCGTTCGTAGCCCGCATTCGGGAGGCCTGTGTTCGATTCATGTGGCCATGTACCTGACCCAAGTTTTTTGGGGGGTTTTCTCGGGTCGCTAGACGAATGCTTGGTAGGTCAATTACATCTTCCGAATTTCTTGTCCTTATATTTCATCTCCATTATCATTTCATGTCATCTCTCATCTGATCAGGTTAGAAGTGCCGGTGGGAGTATCGGGTGCATGGCGGGATGACGCGCTCTGAGAAAACTTCTTCCTTCTCCGGTAGGTCGGTTGGCGGTCCTCTGCTGGGACCATTTCGCGACCGCCAGCCAGGTACCTTTGGGGCTCGGATCGCCTGCCTGGTATTTTTAGGGCTCGGCTGCTGGGCTCGTTGCCGTCCCGCTGTGGGGGAGCAAGTTCGTCGTCATGGCCTGTCAGGGGAAGTTTCTATCCAAGTTAACTGTAGGGACCCTGCACTCTGTACTGTCCTGGCTCGGCCGCCCTCTGTCTCCTTCGCCTCATCCTTCCTCCCGGAGGTGCCCCACTTGGGGGCATACGAACATGCAGCATGGTGGCCTACGTACCGAATCCCGTCCGTAATGAAATCCCCATCCCAACAATAACTTCAAAACATGAAAAATACTTCAAGAAATCCGAAATAATTTTATCTGCATTTACAAAATTTCATACTATTCAGTGAGTTGTACTGTTTTTTAAATTCTGTGCTTGGGAGGTAAAAATAGCAAGCAAAATAAAATACCTAATAGTGTACTGTAATAATCAGTACAAGTTGCCAAATTGCAAACATTTTGAGAGTAATGTTTCAAAATGTAAAAATTTCTGTCACATTTTAAACGAGGGTAGGAGGATTAGGTATGTTGGTTTAGTATTATAGTATCTCGTTAACAAAATCAGTCATTTAATACACTTTAATTCAATTATTTAATTGTTAATATATGTTTCCAGCTATAGTTTTATTTTGCTCTCTTGGTTTTCAATTTGTGGCTCTTTTTGTACCTTTGGTGAAGTTGAAAAATTTTCGTTTGCTATTCATGAAAGATGCTGACATTTTGGCATTTAACTACTTCTTCGATTTCTTAACAGACACCCTATACCTGTATATTCGATACCGAATTTTTGGATGGAATTCAATATTCAATACATTATTTACCCAGCATTATCACAATGGGGAAGGTAAACATTCCTGAAGAACGTTTCTCATGATTAGCACAATGGGAAGAGTTTGTAATTCTAACGTAATTTTTGCTTCATAATAAATATTACATAACAAAGTGTCGTTATAATTTTTGAACTACCGTACGAGCAGCACAGGATTAGTTTGTCAGTTCCTTCTATAGAGGTTGGCTTCGACTACGTAGCTCACTTATATCTTAGATATTTTAGGTATAATTGGGTTAACGTGTATCAGCTGAATCTGCCGGTGTTCATAGAGTATCAAAAAAATCGGATTACATTCTAAGGAACCTTTAGGATTCTTTTATGCGGTACTGGACCATATAAAGAGACAATAAAACTATGGAAGCTCAACCCGATAATCATCAATTGACATCCGCCGAGAATAATAAATCAGCTTTGATCTAACCTCACTTACAAGAAGATGTCGGCGAAGCAGATCGTATAGCAAAAGCAACCTGTTTTAATTATCTTTATTTCTTTCTCTGGTGGTTGTTGATTGCGGTGTTTGTCGAACATAGTTGGTAGCAATGATCAGCTTCAAGCAGTGCCGCAGTCGTTTCCTTGATGATAAAACACTTGTCTTGTATATCGAGTGCTGGGAAATTAATTAAGGCTTAAATCGTTCAACTAGGGTGGAGACGCGTACCATTATAGCTTGTCGATGTGTTAGGAATACACGATGGAAGGCAATTCCAAATCAAACTTGCATGTTTCATTTAAACTTATTACTGTCTAATGTTATTAATGAATTTTATTGCCTGTTATGTTTGTATACCACCGCTGGTTTCTCTAGAACTAGTTCTGGTCTGTATACAGGGAGTTTCAGAAATGTCACTACTGTACACACACCAAAAGGAAACGTGTTAATGCACCAAACCTTCCTACCACTAATAGCTCTAAAGAAATATAATGAAACTTAAAGCTTTACTTACCTGAAAAATAAACTAAGATGGACAGTACCATCTCAAAATATATTTCCAGTTCTACTTTCAGTGTGCAGTTGAATTTTGTATTATCTAAAATATTTCAACTTAAGGACAATCCGAGTGTCCATAATATGCCATAAATTGCAACGGAGTGAAGCATAATGATATCCTAAGGATTTTTGTTGTTTACACGACCAAATAGCATGATAAAATACTGACGATTACATAATTAATGGTAATCTACAGTGCGATCCAAATAAACCTGAACCAATTCAATATGTCATAACTTTTGAACCAATAATAGGACATACGTGTAGAATATAATACAATTGGAAAATTACATTACACTATTTACATCTCAGAGAAAATGTTGGATGTGCCCTTTACCAGCAACTATACATGATACGACTATAGACACAAGTTTATATGGGTATCTTCAAGACATCTGTGGAGCAGCTGGATGATATCAAATTGAGAAAAGATTATTTCCAGCAAGATGGAGCAACGTGCCATACATCTAATGACACCATGGAACTTGTAAGCAGTTTCGTTGATAATCAAATATTCTCAAAAGGTCTGTGCCCCCCACCCCAGATTCCCTGACCTAAAACCACTGGATCTTTTCTTGTGGAGGTATCCAAAAATAGAACATACAAGAATAAGCCACAGGCAATTGATGTTCTCAAGGAATCCATTCGAAATGAAATAAGTAACATTAGCGCGGATACTCTCCGTAAAACTTCAGAGAATATGGTGAGACGAGTGCAAACATGTGTAGATGCTGGTGGAAGACACTTCCAACATTTTATCTCAGATGTAAATAGTGTAATGTAATCTCCAAATTGTGCACCATATTCTCCCGAAGCTGCACATGTGTCCTATTATTGGCTCAAAAGTTATGGCCTATTGAAATGGTTCAGGTGTATATGGATCGCACTATACTTTCAACGAACTAATTCACGATTAGCAATTTTTTACAGATTAAAACATATATAGGTAATACATAAGTAATATATATATATATATATTTATTTATTTATCCTTGCATATATTTTACCAAATGTTGGATTATTTATTTGGTATATGTTGGTATTGCTAATATCCTCTGCTCTAGTCTACCAGTATTAAAAGCAGTTGCCCCCAAGTATTAAACTTTCTGATCTATCTTTTTTTCCCTTTCTTTTAGTGACATTTTACTGAAGTACATGAAAAACTGATTCTGACAGACTATTTCGTATAAAATAAAACAAACATTTAAAAACAGACCTACCAAGTCCAGTGACATTTCAATTTTAAAACTCTGACATGCTTTCAAGTTCCTAAAGCCTTAAATCTATGAAATATTTTGGTGTACTTTTGGTACTGGGTTCCAAAATACCTTATCAGAAAAAGAAACAAGAAATATTATCTTTAAACACAAGCAAATATATGCAGTTTGATTCATCCAATGATTCCAAAGGAGTAGTTCCATTTCATTTGGGAAAATTTTGTCAAACAATGAAATGCATATTTCATATTTCTTAATAAAATATTGTGACTGGGTGGGTTCGTAAATTTAATAGTCAAGTCAGCAGAAATTAAAACATGCTCTTTATTTCTCTAAAAGACACTTTTGTACAGCCCTGAGCAGCAGAATGATGTAACATACACAGACGAAACCCTCAAGGTCTCCTGCCACACATTCAAAAACAAAAGAATTATTCACTACACAGCTGCATGCACACGATCATTCCATTGACAAAACTGACTCGACTAGCTATTCTCTCGCGACTTTTATATGTCTGCCATTGTTTCCAGAAACTTGTCGATGTTTCCCGGCTTTTCAAGACGCAGCAGAAAAGTCTACGACTATCTCTGTCTTTTTCTACCTCTGTTGCTCTCTCCCTCTCTCGGCAAGTGAT
>CM060957.1:130458797-130478797 GCA_030765055.1 Mantis religiosa | reverse complement strand
TTAATACCACATGATCAGTTGAAGCAAGGTTATATTTGTGTTATAAAGCATGCAAATATTTCGTAAAACAGGTGAGTTATTTGAAGCTTCGAAGTTATATTGAATGAATAATATGAATAGAGCTCTTGAGTTTATTTCGTTATTTAATACATTGCTCGAGTTTTAATAAATACGCATTTATAAATTTTCAGTTTCAGTAGCTTTACGTCACTGCTACGAGAGAAGTGTCGTTACGTCACCCCTTCACAGTGATTTCACGTGATTTCACTTAGCAATTCTGTATCTATTTCACACAGTCACACAAAACACACACACACACACACACACACACACACACACACACACACACACACACAAATGCTGGTGCGCTCCGGATCTTATAGTTAAATTTCATTTTTTCAGATTCGCGAGTTCCCAAAATACGGTGCGATCCATATACACCTGAACCACTTCAATAGGCTATAACCTTTGAACCAATAACAGGACACGTGTGCAACTTTGGAAGAATATAATACACACGTGGAAGACTGCATTCCACTATTTACATCTCAGAAAAATGTTGAATGTATCCTGCACCAGCATCTACACAAGTTTGCACTTGTCTCACATATTCTTTGAAGTTTAACGGAGAGTATCATCGCCAACGTTACTTCTTTCGGTTCGAATGGATTTCTTGAGAAGATCAATTGTCGTGGCCTATTCTTGTACACTTTTTTTTATATACCCCCACAAGAAAAACTCTAGGGGATCTAAGGTCCACAGACCTTCTGAGATTATTAGATTATCAAAAAACTGGTTACAAGTTCCACTGTGTCATTAGATCATGGCACGTTGCTCCATCTTGTTGGAAACAACCTACTCTCAATTCGATAACATCCAGCTGCTCCAAACATATATTGAAGATACTCATATAAATATCGGAGTCTACAGTCTTATCAAAGAAAATGGGACCAACGATCCTGGAAGCTGACACCGCGCACCATACTCGAAACCTTTCATCAGGCAGTGCAGTTTCGTGGATCACTTGGAGGTTTACAGCAGCCCAATATCTGGTGTTTTGTGTGTTTATGTATCCTGGCTGATGCCTCATCTGTAAACCACGTTATGGAGAGAAATGCTATACGTGGAATAAGGGTACCCTGAAACCATCGACAGTAACTGATTCGTTTATCATAATCTGCTTCTTTCAGTTGTTACACCACATGCACTCTGTAAGGTCGTAATCCCGATTTCTTCGCAGCTCTTAGACATGTTCCATATGAATACCCAGATTCCTGGCTCAATCGACGCAACGATTGGTTTAAAGAATTCAATTGCCTTCTGCGTACATCTGTAATAGTCTGTGCATTCAATGGCCGTCTATGTTTTCTACTCTTACTAATGAGCATACCAGTTTTCTTCAGCTTTCTTACGAGCGATAAAATTGTTACCTTTGTCCGAAAATCGCATAGAGTGTTTAGTTAACTCTTGTGCACGTCAGCCGCTTCCTTTGACGAACCCTTATAATAATTTTACAACCCCGGACTTCCTTCTTGCAGTCCATTCTGCAAGGATGCCACCTTTCTCGATACGTCATGCGTATCGTACGAGGTTTCGTCTAAATAAATAATCATATGCCTATTACTGCGAAACTTCCTTAGGTTTGACTATATATATATCGGCACGCTACATTTATACTGGATTGCATAATAACCCTTAACTTATTCAAAATGTGATATTTGAAACCCAGCTCCTTTAGCACGCCGCGCAAATTGCAGTGCTCATAAGGAAAATCACAAATTTCTTGCAAATGTGCAACCAATTCGTCTAAGGTGGGAGCTCTCCCATTTACATAGAATGTATACATTTCTCGGCGAATTAAATCGCATGTGAAATTATCTACTTTAGAGATTTACTTTCACTCTTGATCGGCGTCTTTGGTATTCCTTTCGTCACAATTTTTCTTACTGTATTTCTGTGAATACCCAGAATTTATCAGGTTCATTGCACGACCCCTTACCAAGATTATTTTTCAGCACATATTTATTTGTGTTCAAAACAAGCGCTTGAATTTTTTTAGAATGAGTTCCCGTTGTAACTTTGTTTTTTGAGGCTTTTCCAGTAATATAACAAGCCTAGCAACACATTCCAATTTATTCACTCTATTGTCATCACTTTGATTATTTTCACTGATCTACTACTTCATTTGCATTTACCACTTCATTTACCTCGGTCTCCACATCGTGACACACAACGAATTTCTGCACGTAATGAAACAGATAAACTGGAAGTTGGAACTTTGGCAACTGAGACTCCATGAGTAAACATGTGACTGTCATTTCTAGAAAATCAGGGTTGCTATTGGTCCTCAACGATAGTGTTCCATTTCTGAAGTGTGGAGATAGACTTATGACGGACATTAGTGGGCGAACGGGTGAGGTTCCTTTGAGGGGCAAAGTGCACTCGCGTTCACTAGGCAGACTTTATATAAAATTCTCTTCGAAATTCCCGTTGTGTTGTTACCAAAGAATTTGTCCTCCAATATGTCTCCCAAATACAAGCACGCTCTCGTAGTGAGTACTGCATGATGCTGTTATGACTGCACATTTAAGACAGTCAACTGTCAACAATTGTTAGATTTTTCAATTGTCCCAGAGCCACTGGCATCATTAAAACAAATTTCTACATTCTACGAGCTTTCAAAAGGAAATTATGGCCTATTGAAATGTTTCAGGTTTATATGGATCGCACTGTATCTATTTCATGTGAGATGTCGCCGGCGGAAAGCAACATTGCCTTTACTTACTACATGGTAGAGAAGGTAGAAACAACAACGTCTTCTTATTTGAAAATTTAAATAAATCACAGAGAACTATGTACCATGAAATGATACACTCCACAAAAAAATGTATTCGGCGTAAATTGTGCATTTTAACCAGATCCAATTTTTTTTTGTACAGTAGCACGATTTTGTCCTATTTTACGGTTTACTAGTTATGCAAATAACACCCTGAGTAAATAGTTTCCAGGAAACTTCAATATGTACATTTATTTTCTCACGAAAATATTTTGAATATGTTGCACTTATTGTTAGAGCCATTTTCAAAAAAGTTCCGTATATGGATAGTACTGAATAAGGGAATTTCTTGAAATATTTCGTGCCACATCCTTGGAAGATGCTGAGCACAATTGCCACATTTTGTATTTCAGTTATCTTTAAGTTTTCAGTTATATTGTTCACAAATGCAACAGACGTTTTCCTAAAAACACCTTTTAATGATGCAGGATGTTTCAAATTACGTATTACGGTGAGAACTTGGTATTGAAGCTAATGTAATGCTTTCCCTGCCTGCTACAAGTAGTAGATAACGCAAGAATATAGTCTTGGGAAATACCATTTCTAGTTTCACCTCTTTAGACAATTTTCGCACAAACAATTCCTGATATCATTATAGATAAAATTCTATTGTTCCAAAGAGTTAATGCTTGGGGATATTTTGCTGTTGCTGAATTTCCTTGTGGATGTGATATCTCAAAAGGAAATAAGATTCATAAACAGCTGTATTTATTTTGTATAAATCATAAATCATTTTCACACAACAAATTAATAATACAGTCGTTTTTGGGCAGGTTGTGTTGGGGCGGCAGAAAGAGGTGTTCTTTTGTGTGAAGGCGACACCGCAGAAAACAGCATAGGCGTCTTATCTTATTACTGTTTCTAATAGAAACAAGAATTTACATACGAAATTAACGGCTCTACGCACACAGTACAGAGAAATTGCATCAAGATATCTTGCGTCTGGGTTGTTAAGATCTTTGCTGTCCGTGTACACCGTCTTTTATAATTTACGGGAAGTGCAAAGGAATATGTATATGGAATCTGGTTTCCTACATCGTGTGTGTGAAGCTGAGGAAGGAGGAGGCGTCGAGGGAGGGGCAGCAAAAATCTACCCAAGCGCATTAAATTCATGTTTCAATTCTAAGTGCATTGCGTTTGACAAAATGACATCGTAGGCAAACCCTTGTTATTCATCAGCTATAATAACAACAATAATATACGTCCCTGAACCTGTGATAAGAGTGTAACACAGCAGTTCACGTGCAAGAAAAGACTCCAAGCTATCTTCATATGTAAATAAGCTCAATATTTTCACCACTATTCGGAGTATATTGCGTAACTAAAACACACGAAAAACACAGAATCTACGAACGTTTTTTGTGCAGTTTTAAAAGAATTAGCATTACACAACAATTAAGGCGCTTAGAATAATAATGGCAGATCCCAACCAAAGGTCATTTTAAGATAAATGTCATTTTCTGTTTTTTAAAAACATGAAAAGTGGTCAACATTAAGATTTGATATCTTATGGGTACTTAAATAAATGCATTTAAAGTCTATGTGCTAATTCTTGAACTATTGTCATTGTGTTTCTTGGCTTTATATTGCTTATTAGAATAAAAACATACGAAGCACAAAAAATGGTGTAAAATAGACTTTTCCTTCACTTAACATCTTGAAATAACGATCCAGCTCTATTTCCAAATCTTCACATTTTCCATCATCAACACTATCATGTCGAAGACTATTATAAAAGTCATGATAGATTTATTTCTATAATTTCATTGCGTCATTGTATTTAATTTTGGTCATCTTTCTCTGTTCACTGTAACTTAAACCATGAAACTTGTGAACCTTTAACTTTTTCCCCCCAAAAAGTAGCATTTTTCTAGGACGCCGGAGTAGCACAATGGTCTCCTTCGTGCAAAGTTTCTCGAGTTCGATTCCCGGCTCTGGGGTTGGTGATTTTAAGTCAGCCCTATTCACCACGCCTTCACCTATGTCTAGCACATGTCAAGTGTCTCCTATGCCCAACGTGGTTCGGAGTCGACGGTATAAGCTATAGGTCCTCTCGCTGCACCGTCATCTTCACTATAATTGGAGGTAATGGGTACCACTCTTTGGGTGCCTCCACCTGAGAAATGGTGACCGGACATCACGTGGTGGTGCGAGGTTACCCCTAAGGCCGAGGTTGCCATGTGGGGAATGTTGGTAACCAACCGATATTTTGATACACTTCAGAGTTAGAATAATAAACCAGATTTAAGAATCTCGGGATTACTGTAATCCACAATAATGGATGTAACTTTAAGTAAACGCAAAGGTGCACCATCAACATCTTTCTCTCTAATTGCAAAGTTTGAAGTTATACCACTGTATATGTCAACTGAGTCTTCCCTGATATGATTAATTAACGACTTACCACTATATCTGTACAAGTTTCTTCCGTTTATTACCCATTCACTTGACTTTCTCATTCGCTTTTCCTTTTTCTAAATTTACAAATAACATCTGCAGATGGCGCCAAATTCACTACAGTTCACTAAAATGCCATGACCGTGTAGCGGTCATATACGTACAAATTTTAAAGGGAGAAATGAAAGTTTTGTCATATCCCAATTCCTTTAATACTTCCTCACATGAAAGGTATTTGGCAGCTGTACACCGTCATGCTTATGTCTCAAAATTCGATGTAGGTTGGGATATGCCGCTATTGTTCTGAGCGCCTCACTATTTATTTTCAAGAAAACTGCTGGTAATAAAATTAAAGGGTAACTGTTGGCAAAAAAAAAAAAAAAAAAAAAAAAAAAAAAAAAAAAAAACCAAGCTCAGATTTGTTTCAGTTATGAATTTTATAACCAATAAGAAGTAACCAGATAGATAATTCTATCAGTACTCTATTTTTATTTTACTTATTTTACAAAAAAATTGAATGAATTTTACTTTACAGAGAAAGTGTTTCATTCTCTCTCTATGTTTGCTACCTTTAGAGCTTAAACTTACACCAATATCTTGTTAATTTTGCATAAAATATTTAACATTGTTGTTTTAAAATATTTGGTATGAATAAAACTTTTAAGTACATTTTTAGATTAAAAGCACCCATACATAAAAGTAAATTTCTTATGAATTCTGGAATAATTTTAATAGAATAAACCCTTAAAAGTGTATAGGAAGCTTGTATTTTAAGTCCTATGGAAGTTTCACTGTAGTAGTTCCAGGAAAATAGATGTATGAACTTCATGAATTTAACTTTTCATGTCCTAAAATTGTACAAAGTGATACAAAAAGGCATAAACCAACTTTTGTTTTTCTTATATTAAATAATCTGCACCTTTGTTACGCGTCTTCCCATTCTCTTGTCACTCTGCGTAGTCTGACCTAATATGCTAAGCTCTACTTCTCGGGTTCCCCAGTTCAAACCCAGCTGAGATCTGTGGATGTTGTCAGGAGTAAACATACTTAACATGATTTACTTCGAAAGGAACTTAAAGCCGGTGCTCCCGTGACTTAGATTAATCTATAACAACCTCAAATTTGAAAATGCTAAAGTTGTTTTTAAGGTCAAATTTTAAATGGGTGGAATTTTCTTACGTTACTCCATACACTTAAGATACTTTAACTGGACTTTTACGTTGAAATTTCTTGGAAGTTACTTACGTCCTCTTCATTTTGAGTGACCTTTGTAACTGTTGTAAGTAAGTCATAAGTGATAAAGTCTTACTGCACGAAAAGTACAGATATAGTTTAAGCATGCACTTTGTCACATTCCTTTTTATAGGCTTATATTCACTGTTATTGGTTTGCGTTTTAAAACTTTCTTTAAATTCAATAAGAAGTCTTTTGACTTATTTAATCTCCTGGTCATTCAAAACCATTACCTGATTTTTAAGGTTTTCACTGTTTCTTAAACCCTTCCTGTTCTCTATTCACCTTGTACTCAACAGGAGTTATGCAATAAGACAACTTCAGCAAATGTTTATTTAAAAAGAAATAAAGTAAATATAAGAATAACCTTGGTACGAAGATTGTGTATAAAACAGGAGAAAGTACTATGAGTTCTAAAACATCAGAATATAGTTATAATTAGAGCAGGATATTAAACAATGTTACAGATAATCTAGCGGTGCGTGAAGCCTTAATTTCAAACCTCTGCAGCTGTAAATGTCGGTTATTGCTTCTGCTGTATGAGGCTGTGAATATAGGTTAGTAGTCGTAATATAAAAAACTCATAATTAACGGGGCATAACTGCCCACCGAAAGTTCGTAATAAATTGTAACTAACCTACTTGCATGTGCAATAGAGCAATTAAAGATACACTGGTCGAAACAGTGCAGTACCGCTCTAATGAAAGCATCTTGGTGAATGTACGGTAATAACACATCAAGAATGAGAATCTGTTTGTTCGCGAAAGTAGAGAAGACAAATTGTTTAACAAGTTTCTGCGATGTTGTACTTATTATGCTGTTGAAATCTCTCTTTCTTCTTCTAAATTCTTTCAGAATTTGTGCCAGTATTTTGTAAATGAGAAACTTACATACGAAAATGTTGACGGGACTCCAAAATATAACTATTTGGCATTAAATTTTGTAATAAAATATATAATATTTTTATTTAGCTAAATCAAAACGTGTGAATATGTAATGAAGATGTAATTCTAATAATAAAAGGGGATAGAAGAGGTTTTTATGTTATGAATGGTTTATAATAATGTGATTGGAGAAGTTTATATGAAAGTAACCTACTTCATCCATGGGACTTAAGCCACACTAAAACATATTTTGTTCATTCACCCAAACTAGGTTCGAATGGGAAAGGGAACGAAAGCCCTGAAAGTAGGATTGCAGAAGGCAATAAATGAAATTCAGAAATTTTGTAAAGAATGTGGAATAAAAATAAACATAAATAAGTCGAAAGTTATGGTCTTCAAGAAAGGTGTTAAATAAAAAAAAAGATGAAAAGTGGGTACTAAATGGCTAAAGGGTCGATCAATTTGAATGAATTTGAATACTTAGGCGTAAGGCTGAATAACAATGGAAAGTGGGGAGCACACAGAAGAAAAACTGAAGAAAAAGAAAGGGTGGCAATGAATGGAATAAGAATATGCAAATATAAGCTATAAATGACAACCAAATGGTTAGAAAGAATGTACGAAGCACTAGTGGAATCCAAAATGTTGTACGCAGTGGAGATCTGGGGAAGGGAGGGGCACAGAGGTAAACAAAACGGTGGACAAAAACTACAGAAGGTTTTGTAAAGAGCTACAAGACTTACCAAGAACAGCAGCTAAGGAATTAGCTTTAGCAGAATTAGGAAAGACAAGAAGAAATAGAATAATAATGGAAAGAATAATAACATTTTGGTATAGGTGTTTGGCCAAAGAAGAAGGGGAAATTATGAAATTATGCACGAGACAGCAAACAGGATTAGAGAAGTCAAATGGTTGTTGGGCAGAGATAGGAGGAATTATGGAAAAATGGGAATGGGAGATATATGGAGATTAGAGGAAAGGAATACATGCGATGTGGGTAAATTCGGCAAATGCAGAACTGAAGATATAGGAAGACAGAAAATATGGGGAAGACTAGAAAATATCAAATCATTTTAACTTTACAATCAAATAAAAAGAAATTGGGGACCAGAAGCATATGTAGATTACTGTAATAGGCAAGAGAGAGAAGGGTTATAATGGATGAGAACAGGAATGATATTTCTAAGAGGGATAAGAGGTAGCGAAAAGGGAATTTGTGAAATGTGTGGGGGAAAAGAAAGCTTAGAACAATATGTAACAGAATGCGAGGAGGTTGCAATATGGAGAAAAAAGGTTTGGGAAGAAAAATGGGAGAATGTGGAGAAAAGGATAGTAGCTATAAAAACGTTAACGAGCAGGGAAGAAAAGAAGGTAAGTAGTATTGGTGGTTTCTTGCAGAAAGTAAAAGAAAAATGGGCCAGAAATGTAAAGAATATAAGAAAGGAAGATGAGGGGGAAGAAATGGACTAATTAAGTAATCAAGGATGTATGGAGGTTAAGAGCTACCTGGCAGAGCAGAAGACCAGGGTGTCAAGTAAGCCAAGGTAACAACAAGGTAAAGACAAATGTAGTCAAAAGTTGGAAATTGTAAAATTTTGGAATATGCACAAAAATTTATCATATACATATACTTACTGCATCCAAACTTGGTATAATAATTACTGAAACAGAGCTTATTTGGGTATATTTTAAAACTGACGTCACAAATTATCCTTTTTTCTTTTTATAGAGATTAGTACATCGTAAACAAAAATACCCTTGTATAGAAAATGAGTAGTTGTCAAACATTTTTATGATTACTCACTCAGATGAGATGTTCTTCATATCCCCAAAAGCGCTTTTCGATCAGGATTTGATCATCTTCAGTGTGTGTTGACCAGCTACACACTGTTGAGTAGCTGGTCAACACACACTGAAGATGATCAAAACCTGATCGAAAAGCGCTTTTGGGGATATGAAGAACATCTCATCTGAGTGAGTAATCATAAAAATGTTTGACAACTACTCATCTTCTATACAAGAAATATGTCACTTTTAATAACTTGACTATGTCTTCTTTAAAAAAAAAATACCCTTACCTCGTCTCCTACCCAAAGGCTCCTATCAATCGGGAAATACAAAGCATAAGGCGTAAAGACTGACCTTTAGTTTGTCTCCACTCAGAAAATTTCGAGCTTTGCCTGCATAAAAGCTAGAAGTACCTGGATGGAAGATTGCACAAAAGAAATCTTATAACCAAGATTCCATGTAGCGAAGAGAAAATCAGCCATTGTTACTTTAAATTTTACTCCCAGTGAGAGTGCCTTCAAAAGAAAAAGTTTTTGAACAGACAACTGTTGCATATTGTTTTAAGTTCTGTTTATTAGTTTTTAAACACTCATATTTGGAAGGAATTATATGTTAATATTTTAAATAATGTTTGTGTTGTGCAATACGACATTTATTTTGCGTTCTAACTTTAAAAACAAAAACAAATCAGAGCTGGATCGGAATGATCAATGTAACTATGGCTCCTTTCAATAATAACAAAAAATAAACAGCCCATATATCTTAATTGTAGTTACTCAAGGTTAGCGTTAGTGAGAAAATATGGAAATGAATACTGCTTATAAACCAGCTGGAAGAAGGAAATGACGATGAAACAGATGGAACCCATGTATGACCAACTATTATATAAAGCTGTTATAATTTTAATGATATGTTTTATAACACAGGATATGATCCATCCCTCAGCTCCAAACACTGCAGACCAATTTATAAGATCTGAAGCCGCAAGCACCATCTGCTCTGCGATGGTGGTTAATAGGATTGCACAGCCACCCGCAACGTTTTCTAGGGCAGTAATTCTTCTTCAAAATGACTACGTAACTCATATTCTGCGTTGTGTACAGGTAGCTAGCTCTTGTGGCATCAGGTTGACAAGAACAAAGGCGGTTTTTGTGACTTCCTTTTGTAGTTATGACGGTGCGCTTGCAGGCAGCACAAAACCATGCAAAAGAAAAATAAATAGCGTGTTTCTTGTAGGATGGTTTCCGCCAGCATGAGAAATACCGAACGTGATTCGAGTCATAATGCAACCACGGTGAACTCTGTCATTCTTAGTATCTGTGATGTTGTTCAGTGGTTGCTTCTACCCATTTCTATTCGTGGAACAGAGCTGTGTTCCGTTTACATTAATTTCTCTATCGAATATCATTGCTTTTATACGTAGGTGGTCTGAAAAGTTTCCGACCAAGTAAAGATACAAGACATTTTTTCAGATATATATATTTTTTTTTTCAACACAGTCTCCTTATAACTCTACAAACTTCTCCCAGCCATGCACTCATCTCTGTAACCCGTCCAAATAGCACTTGGCGTTTTTATCTGCAAAATAATTGTTGGCGAAGGTGATTGCCTCATCATTTGACGAAAATCTGTGTTCTCCGAGCGCAATTTTCAGATGAGGGAACAAAAAGAAGTCGCTTGGATCTAGATCTGGTGAGGCCTAAAATGTAATTCGTGGATTTTCGCCATTACAGCCGCTTAGATGTGAGATTGTGCGTTGTCTTGGTGAAACAGTTTTTTCTTTATCTGCAAATGTGGCCGTTTTTCCGCAAGTTCTGCCTTCAGGTTGTCAATTAAGGATGGGTAGTATGCTCCTGTAATGGTTTTCCTTTTTGAAGATAATCGATCAAAACAACTCCATGAATATTAAAAAAAAAAAAAAACAGTGGCCATTACTCAGCCAGCCGAAAAAACAATTTTTTCCGTTTATTTGAGCCAGTTTCTCCTTTGCAGTCCACTGTTTGGACTGTACTTTTTTTTCAGGCGTATAATGGTGCATCCAAGTTTCATCTACAGTAAATAATCGGTGCCAAAACTCGTATTTGTTACGACTAAACTGCGCCAACAGAGCTTTGCAAATATTCATTCGAATACGCTTTTGGCCTAACGTGAGCAAACGCGGCACCCAACGAACGGCCAGCTTTCTCATATAAAAATGTTGATTTAATATGTGACAAACACGTTCTTGTGAAATTTTCATAGCCTCTGCTATCCCTTTCACTTAAATTCGGTGGTCGTCTAGCACCATTTGGTAAACTTTGGATGTTTTCTTCGGAAGTTGCAGTTTTTGGTCGACCTGAACGTTCATCTCCCAAGCTCTTAAGATGATGGTGCAGAGTCCCCTTACACAGAATCCAACTCATCTTTGACTTGCGTATGCGTATTTCCTTTCAAAACAAATATTCAATGACAGCTCGATACTCGATTTTGTCCATTTTCATAAAAGCACACATCAACTCACTCAAACGACTGTTAAATAACCGAGCGTTCTAAATGGCTAAAACTTTGGTGATTAACTATCAACAGATGGACAACGAAATTCACTAGCTTTTACTTATGAGTGCTGCCATCTTCATGTTGAAGTCGGAAACTTTTCAGACCACCCTCGTATGCTTCGAGATACTAATAAAAGTATTTATTTCTCCATAAATTACTTTAATCAATGTAAATATTTGCATAGATACACTCATATGTTACTTTGATGCTACAAAGGCCAAGTAAACCCAGTCCATAGTTGTTTCAAAAGTGGATGACTATTCGTTGGCTTAGAAATTTCATTCTGTTTCCTGCTATTTCAAGAAAAACTGAAAACCGATAGCACTTTAAAAATAATAAAACGGTTTAAATATGCATAAGATTAATTATGTATATCTCGATAAACAGTAACGCCATAAAGAATTATCTGAAATAACCGCATGTGTATTTTTTGTAGAGTATGCCTACACTTAACTCTTACAGTTTGCAGTTATATGAAATCATTAAAAATCCTGATACGAAGAGAAAAATATCAGAGAACTGAAAATATATATTTCATCTTTAAATTAAATATCTTAAATAGTATATATTCTAATCAAAGCTATTTCAGCCGCTTAAGCAAAAACCTTCAGAGTACTTCTATGTGAAGGTAGTCCGAGGTGGGGAGAATTCCTTCAAAACCTTCATATAGTATATTTGGAAAATATGAAAAAAGTTTGCATTTATCAAGTAATTCTCTTTTGGGAGCTTTTCATGAAAATTTCCTAGAATTGTTGTCAAGAAAAAATTGCCAAGTTGTAAAGAATTGGAGAATTATAAGTGTAGCTCCTAAGTGGTCGAGAAATTAAAAATAAGAATAAATGGAGTATCCGTATACAAATGTATTATACCACACTACTAAAATAGATAAACCCCAAACTCTTAGTTTCCCTTTGCACGAAAAGCAAGGTTTACTACACTATTTAATAATAATTAGCCTTCACTTAAAACATATTCTGTTAATGATTATTTGATGCACTGGTTAAGAAACTTTATGAAAAAAATAATACAGTATGATCATATAAACCTCAACCATTTAACCCTTTAAGTACCACGAAGCCAAGTATCATACTGATATTTATGTAACTGTGTACAATTACTTAGTATTACTTCCAGAAGCTATTCTCAAACATTTTTTTTGTTTCAAATCTTTTTAATACTCTTTATTAATGTGGTTTCATGGTGAAACCACTAGGTCTCAGGAGCCTGGAAGCAGATTTTTTTAAAAATAAAAATAAAGGCAATGTGGTTAATAATGGGTTTATTGATGTTAGTTATACATTTATGCCTTATAAGAAAGCATGAATTCAATGGGGAATAATCTCTAAACTGTATGAAAGTTACGTAGGTGAAAGTTCAAACTGACAGAAAATACATTTCATCAAAAGTTTATCACTCTCATTTGTGATACTTTGCAAAGCAGTTTTTGGCATGATTCATGCAAAGTCCAACGCCACATGTATCACAGTACCATCTTGTACGATGAGGCTGGGCTCGTGTGCTGCAAAATGCACACCTACGTGATGTGCCTTTTACTGGCATATGAGCGGCTTTATCAAGGCGCTTCTCAAGTGAAACACGTGGCTTGTAACAACTCTGCTTTTTCAGAGAAACTTTTAAAATTCTGGGAGAAGATTTTGAGGCACCAATAAGACCTGCAATTACAGCAAGTCGAAACTGCTTCAGTGGCAGTGCTGTGCTATTTTCACTCCTCTCCTGGAAAATCAAACAGGAGTTCACCACAGCTACATCCAAAAAGTGCCACATTATTCTGTGCCACCATTTCATGCTTCTTCGATTGATTTCGTAGCAACTTTTAAGCATGTCAGCGTTGTCTACATATCCCATATTGGCATTGTAGTCCTTAACTATCTCTGGACAAGAAATTTTACTCACGGAACCATCTTTATTTTTTCTGTTCACAAATGTGACACTGTCAATATTATGGAAATTGGACAGAAACAAATTGACTTCTTGTCCTTCCACTGCAGAGCTACAATTCCCTCTTCAGAACATCGGAACTGAAACTCTCCCCTTTGTATGTGTTTGTCTCCAACAAAATCTTTTGGCATTCCTAAGCGTCCTTGACGAACTGTTCCACAAGCACTAACTTGATGCTGGAGCAAGTATTTCATCAATGGTAGTGATGTAAAATAGTTGTCCATATAGACTCGATAGTTTTTCCCATGCAGAGCCTCTGTCATTTCTTTCACTACTCTAGCTCCCAAATTCTTCTCTGTCGAGTGTCCCACTTTGCCAGTATATATTTGGAACTGTGAAATGTAGCCATTTTCATTAGCACGCACCCACACTTTGGAGCCTCGTTTTATGGGCTTCTGAGGCATGTATTGTTTGATGGATGACCGACCTTTAAACCTGATCATCGATTCATCAACAGATTGATTGCAGCTAGGCCTGTACAATTGTCCAAATGATTCAGATAAAGCCTTTAGCAATGGACGTACTTTGTACAATTTATCATAGTTTTCTTCTCCCTTTTTTGGCTGCCTGTCATTGTCATTTAGGTGAATGTTACTAAGTAGCCAGGAAAATCTGTTTCGTGACATCACGGAAGAAATATACGAGTCTCTCAATGCAGGATCTGAAGACCAATAGTCCTTGTAACTGGGAAGAACCTTTACACCCATCAAGAGATTGACAGCAAAAAACTGCTTTATTTCCTCGACATTTGTATACTGGAAGTTGCTAGAACCCCCTAGTTTCTGCATCGCATATAAATTTGTCTGAAATACCATATGCTCTAATAGGTGCACTGGAAAAACAGTAAGAAACATGTCCACAGGTGTGTTTATATCTTCGGAAACTTTAGGCCCCACATCACCGCAAAAAATTCGTTCACCATTGTATATGGGATATTGTTCCCAAACCACAAAATCAGAGACAACAGGTGGAGATGATGGAGCAATATCATCTATTGAAGGATTGCTGCAATGAATAGATTCATTGTCATCATTCACCACCAAATTTGTGATTGGTTCAAGCGGTAAAGTGTTTGTTTCATCTTCACTTTCACATTCGGATAACACTGATTCTTCTTCACTGGGTATGTCATTCATTTGGTATTCACCATGATTTTTCTCACGAGGCATTAATAATTTTGTGGATCTAAGTGGAAGATCCAGTTGTGAACCTCCTGAAGATTCTTTCAATGCAAGTTCCACCATTCGTAGACTTCTTGAAGACATATCTGAAGTGAAAAAAAGTCAAGCCGTTAAGGCCAGGTACACTTGGGGCTCAGTGGCTTCACTATGAAACCACATACGTATTCACTCCTAATTGTTTATATTTACAGCTATTTTCAAATTTACCATATTCGGTATGTTATATGATAAATACGCAACATAAACTTACCTAATTTTCAATTTTGTGCTTCAAATAACAAGTATATATGCAATATAACTTTCCAAACCACCAACACAATGTAAACTCGTCACTAGCCCACGCGGCAATAACTTCCTTTTCCAGCCCTCGCTACGCTTACGGGCTAACCTTGCAATTAGTTCTGCATCTGCACTCCAGATGTCAGGAGCCAAAAAGCTATGCACCGTGGACTCACTGGGTAACCACAGGGACGCAAAGAGGCATGATGCAAACTGTGGTTTCGTGGCGTAACCACTGGTACACAAAGGGTAGGCCATAACCTTTTAACCAATAATAGGACACACGTACAGCTTTAAGTTAATATAATACACAATTAGGAGATTACATTACACTATTTATATCACAGAGAAAATGTTGGAAGTGTCCTCCACCAGCATCGATACATGTTTGCCCCCTTCTCACTGTATTCTGTGAAGTTTTACGGAGAGTATCCTCGTCAATGTTACTTATTTCGGTTCGAATGGATTCCCTGAGAACATCAATTGTCCGTGGCCTATTCTTATACACTCTGTTTTTAGATACTCCCACAAGAAAATATCCAGTGAGATTAGGTCAGGGGATCTGGGGGGACCACAGACCTTTTGAGATTATTCCATTATCAAACAAACTGGTTACAAGTTTCATTATGTTTTTAGATATGTGGCACGTTGTTCCATCTTGCTGGAAATAACATTCTCTCAATTCGATACCATCTCCGTAAAACTTTAGCGAATATGGGGACTGGTGCAAAAAGGTATAGATGCTGCTGGAAGACACTTCCAAAATTTTATCTGAGATGTAAATAGTGTATTGTAATCTCCCAATTGTGTATTATATTCTTCTAATTTTTCACTTGTGTCCTATTATTGGTTCAAAAGTTAAGACCTATTGAAGTGGTTCAGGTTTATTTGGATCGCAGTAAATCAGCTTTAGAATAAAATAGCTTATTTAAAGCGACTCTACTGATCTTTGGGGGAATACTTTAAAGTGTACTAGAAGCAACTGTATAATGGAAAGTTAAACATGATAAACATTGTATATAAATGAAGTCCATTCTGTGACCCTTTCTCATTAAACTTATGATAACGTTGACTGTCATTTAAGGATAAAGTAGTCGTTTGCTTTATCCTTAGTTCCTTATAGTTAGGATCCTCATTGCGTGGAACACCAAAGAGCTGATGGGAAGAAATAAGGTTGAGCTCAGGACAAATTACTTAAAGAAGCTACTACTAAAATTCCTGCAATTACCTCAGTATCAAGTGTAACATCCAAATAGCAGCGTGAATCCTCCCTACGACAACCCTGTGACAATTCTATTAAACTAAAGCATTCTGCTCTATTACTGCTAATTCGACTGTGGGGTAAAAGTGCGGACGAACGTAAGGTCCAACGAAAAACCAGAGCAGAACACTTGTAGACTGCAGCCAGCTTCTGCTTCTGCCGTGACCACTGGAAGCAGAAAACTAAAGGACCACCATATCCCGATGGACGTCTGGCGCAAGTATTGGCCATAGTTCCTAATGTTTTCAATTGGAACGCATCGGGTGCCATTTTTTTTTTTTTTTTTTTTTTTTGCAATTTACGTCCTCCAAGGTCAAGCCATATCGGACGATGAATGAAATGGGTGAAATGATGCTCAAATGACTCCGGGGTCCATGGAACTTAGAGTCACCCGATATTCGTCTGTCAGGATAAGGGTAAACCCCGGAAAAGCCTTATCCAGGTAACTTGCCCTGGCCGAGATTCGAAATCGGGACCTCTTGAACGTGAGGCAGAAACCCTACCGTCTACGCTACCGAGGAGGTGCCACTAAGACAACCATGAGTCCGTAAATATTATTTCCACTGTGAGGGGCGGCTCACTTGGAAGCAAGTCCTGACCGGACAGTCCCTAACAGCTCCGGAGAAGCACTGACCTATATGACCCACATCCACTACCCAATTACATAATTCTTCGAGTTTAATCTTTTGACTCTATAATCAAAACAAAAAAAAAAAAAAAACAAAAAAAAAACTGAATAGGAAATGCGATATAGAAGAGTCATAGTAGAAAAGATATCATTCCATATTTGCTTACCGAGTTGGGGAACTGAAATGAAATGTGTAGTGTTTAACGCCCGCTTTTACTACATACGGCACCGCAGGCGATGGCACTGATACATGAGATGAAGATGGAGCACCAGTGGAATGAGATGGCGGGGAAACCGGAAATCCCGGAGAAAACCCGCCCCAGCGCCGTGTTGTCCATAAAAAATCTCACTTTGCGGTCGCCTGGGATCGAACCCGGGCCGCCTTGGTGAGAACCAAGCGGGAGTTAGGGAACCCAGCAGTACCCCGTGTCAGAGCGGACGTTCATAAAGAATCCAATAGATGACCTCCGAGGGTAAGTGCACAAGTTACGAACACACCTGGCGCTGAGCCTGGTAATGGTCCATTCTTTTTATACTGATAAAAAATACACCACACACACGCGCGCGCGCATTTTTCTCGTATACTATGACCTAGCTGAAGTGATTTGCTTGGATTGAAAAATCATATACAATTTATTCAAGCTATTTATGATTCTAAATTAGAATGAGAGCATACGCTCTTGTGTGAACCTTATTTATTTCTCTTAAGGAAACATGTAAACGTATAATACAATACATTTTTATACTTCAGACTTATATGCTACAACAATGCAAGGGCAAACAGTGAGCATATTCGTACAAATTTCCTTAAGATAATAGCTTGTTAATCACCCACAGAAAATAGAATGTGGAATTGAAAACTTCCAGCTCACAGATAAATAGAAGCAATGGAGATGAAATTTGTCCACCATTCCTGTGCTATGTATAAGAGAGAACCGAATTTCTGAAATAAATGTTTTGATATGCTTTATTTGCTTTAATATATAATGTTTCAAATTGGCTCTTGAAGCTAAATTTGAGAGCTAAAACAGATTAGGAAGAATCACTACCATGTATCTGACATTAATCTTGGTTCTACTTCCCAAATATTTCTTAGCCATCATGGCAACTTAAATTTACGTGCATTAAGCTTTAGGTTAGTCCTATACACGAGTAACATTTCAATTACTCATTACGTAAAAAGTGCTTTTAGTTTGTAATTCTGTGCTGTGTACGTTATGTTTTTCCCCCAATTTTTCATAATTGCTCCTTTGTGCACCTGTGTGTAGCTTAAGTAACATTGGTTTTGGGAAAATTCATTGAAAAAGCTTACAACTTTGATTCAACATATCATTTATCCGACATATTGTTGAAAGGCAAGAAACGCAAGGCCGCCGACTGGTAGATGTAGGATAGATATTCTTGATCCGATAGTGGGCTAACGCCTATTAGTGGACAAGTATAAAATGAATGCTAAGAAAATAAATATATTATCCCACATTCTAACAGAAACCAGCCTGGAAGAATTGCCTTCTGTTAAAGGATAAAATATGTCATAGGTCTAAAATAATGCATAGGAGACGGTAAATCCGCCAATAACAACCTCGACACAGCAAAACGTCAGTTTGAATGAAACGATGGAATTTCCGAGCATGCGCAGTTCGTGATCGCATTAAATGTTACAAGGAGCACGCTGCTTGTTATAACTATTGTATTATTGTATGCCTCGTGATGTATTTATTGTTTAGTCGAGCGGGACTGTTGTCTCCTACTTCCGCTGCTGGGCTTTATAACTCAATTAATGCGCTTCGCCTCACGTAGATTAGTCCGTTTTTGTAACTGGAAACAGAAGGAAAAAAAACGCTTTAAATGGGTGTCCCCTCAGGGTTGCTGCAATTAATGCTTTAGATGGAAATCAGTGGCGGATTTAGGTGGGCGAAGAAAAGTTGAACCACGCCACAAAGAAGGGTAAAAAAGTCACAATGTGATCTACGTTATTTAATTTTATTCCTTTATCTACACGGAAAATCATTCAAACACAGCTTTTTTCACTTTATCTAAGAATGGCGATAAATTATTTTCGCTCTTTTTCACTTACCTCATACTGTGATCCACTTTTACTTTTACAGAATGCTGAGAAAAGTCAAAACTTCACTGGATATTTAAACATTTTAAAGAGTACTGCTAGAAAAATTGTTTGTACAACAGCAAACGATGTTTTTCTAAACAAGAAGTCCGGCTGATAAGTCACGGCCTTCATAATTCAAAAAAATAAAAGAAATATATATTTTTATTATGGTCGTCAAGATAGCTGTTTACCGTTGTTGTGAAATCTTCGTCCAAGAAATTTTAGAGTTTCGAGAACAGGTGGTAGTCACTGAATGCTAGATCTAGCGAATAGGGATAATTGTCAAGCAATTCGAAGCTTTATTCGTACATTATTCTCTTTGGAATGACTGAACGATGGGCCGGAGCATTTTCGTGAACAAACAGGTCTTTTTCTTTTATTTTACCAAATGAGGTCTTTTTGTACTCGCCTCATCAGTCAAACGTTGCATAAGCTTGCTTAGTAGTTACCAGTTATACTTTTATACATTTTCAAGTAATCAATAATTCCCTGTGCAGTCCAGAAGAACTCGCTATAAACTTGTTAGCTGACCAAATTGATTTTGGCTTTTTTGGAGTTTGTTCTCCTCGCGCAATCCACCACTTTGACTGTGATTTACTTTCTGGAGAGTAGTGGTGCATCCAGGTTTCATCCATGGTAATAAGTTGTCTCAAAAATTAACTGGCATTTTTACGGTAGAGCTACAAATTCTTAACAGAAACAGATTTTCTTTGCTACTTTTGATCAGGTGTCGACAAACGTGGCAGCCATCTTACACAGACCTTGTGAAAACCCAAAATATTACTTAAAATATTACCTGCATGTTCTTTTGACACGTTTACAGCCTCTGCTATCTCAAATAACTTTAATCTGCGGTTTTCTTCTTCTGCCCGCCTCGGTAGTGTAGATGGTAGCGGGTCTACCTCACGTTCA